>NW_024121544.1:812318-1372339 GCF_016745375.1 Pimephales promelas
AAACTGAAAGTGGTTTCAGCAGACGCCTCCAATTCAGGCTGGGGCGCCCTCTACAAGGGCAGACCGACTTTTGGCCTGTGGTCAAGCCAAGAAAAGAGCTTGCACATAAACTGTCTAGAGATGACGGCGGTTGAGAACGCTTTACGGTTCTTTCTTCCCTTTCTAAAGGGCCACCATGTCCTTGTCCGCACGGACAACATGTCGGTGGTTTCCTACATAAATCGCCAAGGCGGTCTGAGATCACAAAACCCTCAAGAGGGGGGAGAGAGCAGGAGAGAGCAGGATGAGCAGGAGAAAGAGGAAGCCTGGAAAGCTCACTAAGTTTATGAAATTACTTCACAATATGTATACATTATTGAAGACTCATTTGCAGTGCTTTCTCCTTTTGCTCTCGGCTATGCAGTTACTGTAGTTCGCCACGGGAGGGAGACACACGGACACGTTTCAGAAAAAGCTTCACAAATCCTGGCAATGAGCAAATTCGAAGCATTGAGATGCAGCCGTCTTCTAATACTATTTTTTTCACCAAAATAAAACGAAATAAATAACTGTATGTGAAAAGAAAACTCACATGATGGTGAAAACAATATAGCTGCTCTAAAGTTATATACAGTATATAGGCGGTCTGAATACAGTCCATGTAAATAAAAAAGTTACATGTTAAGCAAAACACGTTCCAGTCTGAGTTCACCCACTAGTACAACTGATCCAGCCTCTATGATGAAAGGGCAGCAAATATTATATATCATATATTTTTCGTTTTCGTCACCATACACGTCCAACAGCAACTTCTCCAAAGAGGCTGGAGACAATCACCACTGCCAGCAGAAAATATGTAAGGCGTATAAAATATGTAAGTATTGATGTCAATAAAGACGATGGACTTGAAATATTGACGACTAATAACTTTTATTGAGCAGAGTGTTAGAATTGGGGAGTAGAGCAACACTAAACTCATGGTCGTCGGAATCATTGTGTGTGTGTGGAACTGGAACAAGACCCACACACTTTAAGACCAATGATATTGGACCCACTCACTTTTACTGTCTCTAATTCAGAGTTTAGTTTACTTATAAAAGGCACCAGAAATTTCTGTTCTGACGGAAATAATCATATCCCATTTGGAAAAGACCTTAGAAAATCTCAACAACTGCATGATCTGAGGACCTGCATCATTCATGTCTGGAGCACAAGACCATTTATAGACTGAAGATTAATACTTTGGGTTGACAATTTGATTAAGTCATATTTCCTTTATTTTGAAGCACTTGTGTAAAAGATGTAGTATATCTTACAGATTCATCTGCTACAATGTCGAACAGTAACCGAGAGAAGAGAAACAGAGAGTCTGATCAGTCCAAACAGCAACATGCACATGTCAACAGGTAATACATGTCAAAGTCATAATACATATTTAACACAACAGATTTGATTCTTAACATGTTCATTTCATTTATTTGATTTTTTTTTTTAACCCTCAGGTGCTCTTCGGTCATTTCTGACCGAAAGATTTTCTGTTTTGAAATGTTAAAAATCACAGCTCCATCGGAATGTTACGAAACTTGATGACTTTTATGGCATTGTGTATGTGAACACACACAAAAATTGAGGTCATGATCTGAGCAGGCTAAGTGTTCGTAAAAAAATAGTCACACTTCTGGTCTTCGGTCAAAAATGACCGACCATAGGAAACAAATGGGAAATTGACAAACATAAAAACTTTGAGAATTTTTGTGTGTACAATCTACAAATCGGCCACAATTCTAAAAAAAAGTACACCACAGGAAAGGGGTGACACTCTACAACAACTAGAGTGCAAAACAGACATACCCACCAACACACACACTCATACAAACACACTTTTATACACATACACAACAATAAATTTTGATTACAAAAAGTATGTTTTGAATTTTTAAAAATCACAGCTTCATCGCAATGTTACGAAACTTGGTGACTTTTATGGCATTATGTATGTGAACATAGAAAAAAATTGAGGTCATGATCTGAGCATGCTAAGTGGTCTTGCGCCTAGTCACACTTGTGGTCTTTGGTCAAAAATGACCCCCATAGGAAATGAATGGGAAATGGTAAAAAAATGAAACAAAAAATTGTGCATTTATTTTTTTTGTCAATTTTTTTTTTATAAGAAATAGTTTTTGAGATTGTTTCAACTATGTATTCAAATCCACCCCCCCCCCCCCAAAAAAAAAAAAAAAAAATATATATATATATATGTTCATAAACATCTGGGGAATTCACATGCTTCTCCATAGAGAGCTGTACATGCCATCGAGTGGTTACGCCATGATTCTACGCTTTTTCTCTATACTGTAACCAGATGGTGCTAATTTTCTTCAAGAAATATATATATTTTTTTTTTCTGAAGGCCTAGACTCTATATTGAACTAAAATACTGCATTAATATTTTTTTGAAAAAAATAATATATATATATATATATATATATATATATATATATATTTACATATACATATATTTTCCATGGCAAAAAATAAACCATAAATATTGCATAAATATTAATAAATTCAATTAAATTGTCTCAAAATACTAAATTAAAAAGAATAAATATTATAGAACAGAAATAAATTGCATTGGTTTTACTGGGATGGAGAAAGTTTCATTTTTAGGTGTCCGGTCACTTTTGACCGGGAAGATAACAAGTGTGACTCCGAAACGAAGAGCACCTGAGGGTTAAATGGTCCAAAATTAAAAAGTATGAGAGAAAAGTATACTGAAGTAGCGGCTCCTCCAAGAATCGTTGAGACTCAGAACGCTGACTGTTCATTATGTCACATAAATGAAATGTAATGCTACTGGTCTTGGAAGAAAGAAAAAAAAAGTTACAAGCTTAAAAAAAAAACTTTAAAAATTCTCAAAAAAGAGATAGAAAACTGATATGTTAATGAAAAAAAAAATCTGATTTAAAAATGTTGAATCAATTATTTCTTTTGTAGATCACGTCATGATGCCACACTGATGAATCCAGGTCCTCCAGCGCTTTATCGTCTGAACACTGAAAGAAAATGCATTTGTGGGACTGATAAAAAGGTCAGACAGTGGACATATGGAAGAAGAGACAGAAACAAGCAGAATAAAGTCATCCTGATGGTGGGAGAAACCGGCACTGGGAAAACCACCATGATCAACACCATGATCAACTACATACTGGGAGTGAAGTTTGAGGATCAAGAGTTTTATCAAATCACACAAGAAGATGAACATAAAGATCAGTCACAATCCCAGACCTCTGAGATCACGGTTTATGAGGCGTTTGTTGAAGAAAACCCAACATCTCTGACCATCATTGACACTCCAGGATACGGGGACACTGAAGGATTCGAGAGAGATGAAGAGATTTCTAAATATCTGACCAAATTATTTTCAGATAAGGATGGGATCCATTACATTGATGCAGTGTGTTTTGTGATGAAGGCGTCTCAGAATCGTCTCTCTGACAGACAGCTTTACATATTTCAATCAGTTCTGTCTCTGTTTGGTAAAGATATAGAGGAGAACATCGTGTTTCTACTCACACACTCAGATGGAGGACCTCCTACAGATGCTCTCAATGCCATTAAGAAAGCAGAAATACCCTGCAGAAGAGATGAAGACAATGAACCTGTTCACTTCTTATTCAACAACCGACAGAAACAGAAAAGGGACAAAAAGTATAATCAAGGTTTGAGATCAGCCTGGGGAATGGGAGAAGAAAGCATGAATGAGTTATTAACACTCATGGATGTAAAGAACAGAAAAAGTGTTGAGATGACTTTAGATGTTCTGAAGGAGCGAAGACGACTCGAGGCCTGTGTCTCTAATCTGAAGCAGAGAATAGAGGAGAAGTTACAAACTAAAGAACTGAATCATATTCAGGAAATCCTCAGACAGAACAGAGACAAGATCAAGAAAGGTGAAAACTTTGAGTTTACAGTCAAGAGAGATTTCAAAGTAAAAGTCCCCATTGTAAATGAGTGGCCGTGGAACAGAAACGCGACCTGCTGCTCCGACTGTCGGGCAAACTGTCATGAGTGGGGCTGTAATTGTGTCTCTCCCGATAATCTCTCACAGTGTTCAGTCATGAAAGACGATCACTGCACTGTGTGTTCAGGGAAATGTCATTACAGCAAACATGTCAGAGAGGACAAAAAATATGTGACGGAGACAAAGGATGTCATAATGACATTTAACAATCTCAAACAGGAGTATTGCAGTATCATGAAAGAGTCTGAGAATAAAATTGGAATAGAAGAACAGCTGATCAGAGATCTGGAGAAGACTAAAGAAGAAAAGTCCAAACTGTTGTATGAAGCTTATATGGCCATCGTGAGTCTGTCTAAGATCGCACTAAAAGCCGACAGCGCTTTCACTCTTCAATATCTGGATTTCCTGATTCCCAGACTGAAGGAGGAGGGAAAAGAGGAATGGATGAAGAAACTGCAGGATCTGAGGAAAGCTGGAGAAGAGAAGAAAAATAAAAGGGCTTTACAATATGTGTGGGGCCTTTTCAGTCGTGATAAAAAATAATAAATACAACAAATCTGAAAATACACGATGAAAGAGCAGAATAGATGTTATCAGTGAAAATGATTCTCAAAATTACTTTACGGGATCAAATGACTGAATATATGAAAAGTTCAATCAGGCATAATAGTTAGAACAAAAATGCTGAATGACTGTCATTTAAGTTTTATTTAGTCTCTGTTTTAGTAATTCTGGAATGAATTTTCTATGTCATGCACTATGTTTGCATTTTGTATGTGTTTGATTTTCCTTTATTATTGTAATTAAGGTGGTATTATAGTTGAACAGGTTTCTTGGTGAAACAGTCTTGTGTTTCTATCAGTGGCTGTGAATTCATTTTAGATCTAGTTTTACTCATGGAAAGGCCACTGTTCACCACAGTACTGTGTTTACATCCAGAGTTGTGAATTACATTTATGTGCAAATTTAAAGGAGTCATGAGATCAGTCTGCATAACCTGCAATTTTCACTTTTCCACGAGAATCAATGTATGTTATGATAGCAATTGTTCGGGAAGCCGATATTCAAAAGAGAAGCGTTTGTTTACCCCAGGGTTCGTAAACCAGCCCTTGTGCGTGCACGTGCACTCAAATACGAGATTACAATTTCTCCCCCGACTTCACGTCAAGACGGGGCAGGATATACCATATATTATGGGGGTGGGATTGTTCCATTATTCAAAATAAATAGATCATGATCCACAAATAAATGTAAAGAGTTTCACAAAAAAATATAAAACTCACAAATAAATAAAATGAGATTTGCAAATAAAACTATGTATTTACAAATGTTTTTTATTCCACAGACACAACTCTGCCAGGCATTTATTTGTGAACCGCTTTCTGTGCATTTGTAAATCCCCTCACGCGTTTGTGGATTTTGAAACACTTCTAGCATCAAGGTGCAGACAAATCCACAAATAAGTGGACTCCACCCACCGTTTCCTCAAGCCAATCAGATAATGGCTATGTTGAGCTGACCAATCATAGCACGTTCTCGCTACAACCAATCTTGTTAGGCTTTACACTCGGGGCGGGACATGAATGTGACTTATTTTGAAGATATTTGCACCCTTGTATATCTGGCGCTTCATTCAAATTGAGCTGTTTGTGTGGTTGCAACAACCCGTTTCCAAAAGGTTGCTGGAGTTTAAGGCTTTTTTATATTTCCATCGGGATTGCACACAAATTATGATCACCATCCCGAGCATAACACCCTCTACACCGGAATCAAGCGGTCAGAAGCAAATGGCCCATTATCTTCTCGGCTGCCGTGGCAGTTTCAATAATGTAATACTAACATGTTTGTAATGTTAACACATTTTGCCCATGACGTTTTCTTACCTGCAGATATATGACGTGTCTATGATCTTCCTTCTTGACTAGTGCTGGCTGCATGCATTATTCATTATTCGCGATAATGTAGCTATACACTGGACGCGGCGCAGATAATTCATTGATAGTAAACGGATGTCCGTTCGTCTTCTGAAGCAGCGGCTACACGGAGGACGCATCATTTGATGGTTTGCTTTGTCCAGTGTAATGTTAGACAGACTCTCACGGGGTAGACACAATGTTACATCTTTAATGATGGTCATATTTGGTACATAATAGTTATGTCCTGTCACTATTAAAAGACAAAATCATCCGTTTTGTCATTTCTTACATTGTGTCTACCCCGTGAAAGTCTGTCTAAGACTCTCATGTAACTCTGACTTTATCAGTCAAACTCTGATTTGACTCTCATGCTGTTTCAAGACGGGCGTCTTTTTGCTGTAAAGACAGGCACTTAGTGCAAATATGTGCACCGTTATAGAAAATGTAAAAAAAAAAAAAATGTTTTCTTACCTTAGCTTGGGCCCCAAGTGCACATGGCGAACTTCCAATAAATACATTTTATCAGACCGGCCCTCGCGGCCTCAAAACACAACCGGCCCACTGGGAAAACCCCTGACTCTCCCGATTGCCACTCCGCTACTGATCCGGGATGTCTATGTTTGTGGGAATTTGTTGGAATTGTGGAAGTGTTTGAATCTTTACATTATGCTTACAGTATTAGAGTTTAAGAGATATACTGTATGGTTATATACTGATTATTGTTTGCTTTTGTTTAGTAATGTATATTAGTGCTTGGAGAGGAATGATATGTTAGATTTATTCATTTGTAATTTGTTTCTCTCTTTATAGAAAACCACACACAAAATTAGGCTACACTCACCCTCAAACTCACTCACACAAGAAAGAGGAATAAAGAAACAATCAGAACTATTTCTCCGCTCTTTATTTCATACACTGGAACATTTGGCCTTAAGTGGTGCTCTGGCCGACACACTTGAGTGAACTTGGTGATAAACCCAGAACTAACACATAGACTGAGTGTTTACCTATTATCTTCACTATAGTTTTAAAATCCGAACAACTTCCCTGATACAAAACGCATTGTTGTCTAATGGTGAAAGTATGAATTAAACCAAAGTAAAGAAGATCTTGAAAGGCCAATATCATACAGTTTAGGCTATCTAAAAGAAGATAACGATCTACTAAATCAAAAGCTTTGGTTAAATCAATAAATAAGGCACTAGTTAAATTATTGGAATCAAAAGAAGATGTAATATCATTAGTATTTTTTAGGAGAGCACTTGTTGTAGAGAAATTTAGTTTCAGAAGCGGGCTGAAAAGGTGATATAATATTGGAATCATTCAAATATTTTAGTTATTGAAAGAAAATTATTTTTTCAAATATTTTCACCACGCTATTAATTTACGGAATATTACGGAGATCCCATGGGAGTATCACGAAGGAAGCCCTCTGCTTCCTCGGGGGAACGAAGAATGGTGACCTTACCATCCACAGTTACCCTCAGTGTTGCAGGATACTGTAACGAGTACTTGATTTCCAGCTCTCGGAGTTTCTTCTTAATGGGATCAAACTGACGGCGTTTCTCGAGAAAAGTAGCGCTGTAGTCTGGGTAGAAGTAAATACGCGTCCCCTGGTATTATAGATGCCATTTCTCCCCGGCAAGCCGGAGAATTTTCATCTTATCCTGAAAGTTCATGAGCTTTATCAGGATTGATCTTGCACCCGTTTTAAAGTTGAGATTACTTACAGTCTGAGTACGATCGATGTGCCCTTTCAGTCACTGGAGGCATTGGATAATTATCTGGGGATGAAGCCCAGTATGTCTGCTACTATCTTCTGGTACTCGCTCCTGTTCTCCATCTCCTCTGTTTTTTCTCTCAGGTGAGTGTTTTCCTTCTCTACGATTTCAATACGTTTTCCAGATCGGATATATTGTCTTCATTAGCGCTGACTCTTTGTTCCAATAGGGAGACTTGGTCTACAATAGTACACAGGGAGTCCTCAATTGTATTCAGACTCGATTGAAGTTTATCCATTTTACAATCAAGTGTGCAAGCAACTTGTTTTTCCAGACTGATCTCATGAAGTAGCGTGTGTATGCCACGCCAATTCGTATTTCCATTTTTGGCGTGCTATTAAGACGCGTAATCGCCTTTCAGCGTGTTTATGAACGCCGTTGACTTAACGCTATATAAATATATGACTTACCTCAACCCCGTCCCTAAACCTAACCGTCATTGGGGTTAATGGCATTTATGACTGGAGATTTGACGGCGTGTACGGACACGCGGAATGACGCGGACGTTAATGGCGTAGACATACGCGGATTCACGCGGATAGCTCAAAATGCGTAGAGATAACTCGCCACCTGACACGAAAGTGGCGTGTATGTTTACGCAAAAGTCATGATGTCATGTTGTGTTTTTCAGTTCTTGTATAACCTCAGTTATAGATTTGAGAAGTCAATGTAGCACAAACACAATAGAGCAAAACACACTTTTAGTTGTCAACTATTTATGTCTGTTTAATTATAGAGTTGTTTAAGAAATGTTATCCTTTGTTGGCAAATATGGAGATAGATGCAATGAGTCAATATATTAAAAAAATAGTTCATAATGCAGACTTGAGCATCAGCAAACACTCAGTTTGTCAGTGCGTCCATCTTGGATTAAGCAACATGAAATTGTATGTGAGCCTTATGTCATAAACACCTTGTGAAACTTTTAATTGGAACTAAGCATTTGTCTGTACAACATACTATTCCTATTTTACTTTACTTGTTTTTTTTAAGCCGATTGATTTGCATGTTGTTGTTTTTGAATAAGTGTAACTAATTAGATTGTTCAGTGTGTTTTTTTGCAGACTGTGGTTATTTTGTTTAGTTTCTCTTTCAGTGTGTCACGTGTTTTGCAGGAATCAGATCTTGGGTGCATTTAATTAAAACGACAAAGACTGTTGAAATGGATCAGTGTGTGTTTGGTTAAAGCTGCAGCTTTAATAGGCAGCCAATGAAATTAGTAGGAAATTACTAGTCATCCATTTTTATATCAGCTGCATTCCATTAATTATGCCTGGTGTACAACAACGGTCCTAGGACTGAGCCTTGTGGTACACCATACTGAACTTTTGACCGATAAGACAATTAAGCACCTAATTAAACATCTAAAGAAGCTAATGAAGCTCTTCAGGCTTACTAGAAACTTCCAGGCTGTTGTGATGGAGTTACTCTGCAGGACAGCAGATGTCCAAGAGCAGGATTGAACATCAAATGAACGTGTGAATTAACAGTCGGATGCAAAAATTTTATATTTTATTGTAATATGCAGGTTTCCAGCTATTGAAACCCTGGCAGAATCATGGCTGCAGGAATATATAATATAGCTTACAAATGAACACTGAAGATTAAATATGGACAGAGTTCTTCCCTAAATCTTGAACAATGAAACGCAATTATTATTATTATTTTTTTTTTTAGAAAATGTTTTGTGCTCATGCCTATTGTAAAAATGAATAAATATGAGTTATAGTAAGTGTCGTTGTGTCTGGTTGTGGTTTCAGCTCTTGTGGAAGAGGCGTGTCTTCAGATGTTTCCTGATGTTTTCTCAGATCAGGTGGATGTTGAGAACTTCAACCACCAGTTCCTGTCATTGTTTTTCTACTTTCAAGACCATGATTACAGGTTGTGTTTGTTCGTTAGACACGTATTAAATCTTTCTTGAAAAAAAATATTCTGAAAGTTTCTTACCACTAAATAAGTTTCTGACTTATTTAAGAAGAATATAAAAGCTTAATGTGATCATCCATCAACACCATTTCTACTTTCTGGCTTGACTTTTTTGAAGAAACAAAGAAAGGGAGGTAAAACTATGTAAGTACTTTGCATTTTACACCCTTTACAGAAAGTCACAGTTATTTGTAAAGTATTACCAGGACTGATTACACTGTCCAGACATCTGTGGATATTTTTATAATGATGCACTTTAGATCCCACAAACTTTAATCTCAGCTCAAGAGTCTTGCACATGCTATGAACTAGCATGAAAAACTTTCATAAATTTCAGTTATCAGATGCCCTTTATATATACTGCGCGCACACACACACACACACACACACACACTGGTGACCTTATCCAGCAGTGTCTCTGATCAGTGTTTGACATCATCCTTCAGTCCAGCGTGAGTCTTTCTTTCATTTACCAAAGTCTGAGTGTTTGTATTTATTTTATTTTTTTTATCTTTGCATTATGCATTCATTAAATGGAAATTATTCAATTTTTTCATACATTGATGATATTTACTGTACTTTATTTTAATGTCATTGACCAACCTGACCTTACAACAATTTGTAGGAATTCATAAATACATCACTCATATCTGTAATATTTGAGCTAAATCATAAGTATTTTACGAGTTGCCCAATCGTATGAATTATCCACCCGTACTTCGTGAGATAGTGTCGTCATCCACACAAGTGTACAAGGAGTGAACTTATTTTATTCATAGATCCTTGCAGGAATACAGAAACAACGAATGTGACATTCAACTTCACTAAATACACACACAGAATCATTATTTATCAATCAGACTATACACACACTGAGTTATATTATCACTTTACTTCTGTTTGCAGCAGTTACAGCAACAGACATGGGATCAGTGTCATCTTCAGGTCAGAACACACACACACACACACACACACTTAGTGGTTACTCCAGTATAATACTTCTCTAGCAACACTACATAGTTCTGAATGATTGTTAGAGTAAACTTTTAAAATGTTTAATGTCTGATACAGGAGAAGTGAATCGAGTAGACGAGATGTCTCAACAGTGAGTATTTCTTGTTCAAAGCTTTATCTTTATTATATTTTATAATCAACTGTTTATTATCCACATGGACATAATTTACAAAAAGGTTTCATTTGTTAACATGAACTATTATTACAGCATTTCATTAATCTTGGTTAATTTCACCATTTTTAAATGAAAAGTTACTCATGGAGTGAGACGAGGAAAGTTTATATGGACAGTGTAACTTTTACTGTATTCAACAACAGCTCCTTAAACCACAACAGATCATGATCACAGACAATCACATTTACTTTACACACACAACTCTATATATGAATTAACTTATAGATAATAATATAATACTTGCAGATACTTGAAGTCAACTGTTTTTACATAGATTGTTCTATTATTATGATCATTTTTGCTTGTGCATTTTTATAGAAAATTATATTTAACATCCCAAGCATGAATGGTGTATAAAACAGAGGATTGTAGTTCAGTGAGTGCCAGTAGAGGACACTGGTGTAACGTTAGCAATGATGGACAACTACAGAAAACTACAACACAGCCTCTATTAGCCAATCAGTGAACTCATGTTAACAAAGAGCCTTTATTGTCAAGTTTTATAGTGTTAGTTTGCTATAGTGAAAAAGTACACCATGACAATTACAATATACATTAAGGTTAATATAATATGTGCGTTTTGCCTGATAAAACCATAAAACAGACAAAACATATATCTAGTGTTGTCTATGAAAAAAAAAATGTTTTGATATTTCAGGGAATTTGAAGCTCTTGGTGCCAAACTGCGACGGAGCATTGATGAACTGAACTCAAAAGAATTTTACAGAAATTATCAAACTCTCACTGCTGGAATACAGAAACTTGAACTTGATTTAGATCTGACTGGTGGCGCTGTTAGAAATGCATTATTTAGCATGAACAAGATGATTGAGCATCTGAGATCAATTTACAACACCGTAAATCAGATTCAGCAGATGAAAGAGAAGGTTTCTGATCAAAATAAGGAAATATTGAGAACAATGAAATATGTGAATATGAAGAGAATTGACACAACTCTGAAAGTGCACGAGAAACTAAAAGACTCAATCGATCCTCTATTGATAAATATTGAAGATTACAAAATCACAGGACAAAACAAGACAAAAGCAGGAGAAATCAAATCAGAAACTTTGAAATTGATTCCTCAGATGAAAGAAATGTCTTCTCAAATTCAGAAGATTCTGGAAGAAATTAAAGATGCCAAAGAATATATTAACAAATTAGTTTAAAATCGGTTTAAAAATGATTGGACTGATCTGTGTGGTTTTATCATCAATAATACAGTCAAAGCGAATCCCTCTAATCTGACATCTTTAAAGATGTGTGCATTTAATGATGTATAAATCATGCAGAAAGTGTTCAGTCTTTCAAAGCAGTGAATTCTGAATTACAGAAGTTTATATTCTGGGATTTTCTACTGTAGATCTGATGATTTCAGAGAAACTCACATTAGCAGAGGTCAGAAAATAGTGACAAAATGAGCTCAAATGTACTTTCTTTCTTTTTTTTACATTGAATTTGAAGTATATGATTAAATGACTAATGACATTAAATGTCATATGGGTTTTTGGAAGATTTTATTTTATTTTTGATGAGAAACTGTTTGCATGTTCAATCAAACTTTTGTTCTTGTTTTTATGACATTGGATAAACTTCTTACTGTCTTTGTAAATGAATCACTTACTCTGGAGTTTAGATTCTGTTTATTTCTTCTGAAATTCTTCAGGTATTCATATTAATTTCCCTCTTTGTTTTATATTATTTCTGTAATGTAGAATAAACTCAATAATCATGCTTTCCCAGCTGATGTAGATTTCAAGACATTTATTACAAAAATAAATTTCTCCAACATATCCTCCACATTGTGTGATCTTTTATGAGTAGACATGGGAAGATTAGAAATCATCTTTTAGAGGCGACATGATGCTGAAATAAACCAAGGTTGCCTCACAAAACACTTCAATCCTTAGTGAACTGAGGTTATGTAAATGTGAATTCAAACAGGCGGTTTTGAACATGTTTATTTTTGCAATTCTCCAACATTTCTGAAATAAAAATATCTAATAAGAGTTTATCAAGTTCAATCAAATACGTTTTTACTTCAGTAAACCTGACGACGTTTGGGTTTTATTAAAAACAAACTAACTATATCATTTCCATTTCTGTTGACTAAATGTAATTTATCGGTGGGAGGTCAAATATATTATTCATAAAAAAGTTGATTATTGTCAATGCTTAAATTGAGTGATTCCTTTTATTTTCTTGATTTTCTTGAAATAGTTGTCAGTTAAATAATTCAGGCAATGTGTGGAATACTAATGAACAATTTATTGAATTATTCTCAATGTGAAGAAGAGCACAAAGATTTGAATAGTTATTTCTAAAGATAATTTTCAAAGGGAAATGTGAAATAAGAAAGAAAGAATTATTGTCATTTGAAAAAGCCCCTCTATATGTTAATTCACTCTTTTTTTTTTTAGTTATATTATGTGATAATATGCAAATTAATAGTGAATTCACATGTTATTTAATTTCAGCGGCAGTGTCATCATCCAAACACCAACTTCCTGAAATTCTGTAAGAAGATGATCTTATTTCTGACTTCATTTAAACCATCTGACTTTTTAGGTGTTCAAACAAATGTGATTATTATATTATGGAACAATTTTAATAAAAAATACCCCTTGAACTAAAGCAACTCACCGGTTACCATTTATTAAAATTCTTGTATTACAAATTGTAGGTGCAATATAATGAACTCTTAATATTTGTTTTCTCTAGAGCTGATTTTAATTGTCTCAGAGATGATTTTACTAAACTCTACAAGAAAGATTTCCCTCAACTTCAGCGGTGCATAGAGAAACTGCACAATATCATCAGAACATTTGAGAAAGATTTCAGACGTGCAACTGAAGAGGGGAAAATTGTTTGTCAAATCCAGAGGTGTATCGGCTGAAGAAAATTGTGCAAAAATTGAGTTCTCAAATAATGCAAAATGAAAGTGATCAAATGGTGGAGTAATATTAATGTGTATGTGTTGTGCCTTTTGGTTTGCTCTCTTCTAATGAGTCATTTTAAAATCTCATCCATTAATTTAAATGGAGCAAGAGATGCTGTTAAAAGAGCACAACTTAGCCTAGAAATCTAGACGCAAAATTATTTTGCAGCAAAGTGTGGTCTAGCAAACTCTCCATAGACGTTTTAGCTGGAAAACCCCAACTCTGGTAGGGCCAATCACATGGTGTATAGAGTCAAAGGGCGGGCTTAACATAATGACGAAAGAGTTGCGACGGTCAGAGCAAGGTCGGACATATTCGGTTTGAAGTCGTTCATCCTCGGATGCGGCCGGCGCCGCGCGCGCTGTTACAAAAAAGCTGTGGCGAAACGATCAACTTGTAATATTTGCCGCGCTCGGGCTGTGTCGTCGAGTATAAAGGCTTTACTCCGTGTCAGTGCGCGCTATGATCGGTAAGGTGCACGGACCTCTCCCAAATCATCTCCACCACCCCGAAGCACCACTACTCCGCCTCCGTTTCCCTCGTAAGCTGATATTAATATTTAAACAATCTCTATGATATTATTTTTTTAATGACACACTGTCTCTTTCTCTCTCATACACACACAAACACACACATACTGTCTCTTTCTCTCTCACACATATATGTTGGCTAGTTATAAACTCTTTAGACTTTTAATGATTAGTGTTTTATTTTTAAAGTTTGTGGGTCGTGTAAAAAACGAAAAAAAAATCCTTATTTTGGGGATGGATTCTGGGAAATCTCCCTTATTTTCGATGTTGACAGCTGGACTGGATACCAGTGTTGTAGTACTCGAGACTCGGACTCGTCTCGGACTCGGTCTCGAGACTATATTTTAATGGTCTTGGTCTTGTCATGGACTCGTGTCCATTTGGACTTGGAATTGACTCGTACTCGAACATTTTTTTTTTTTTAGGTCTCGGAAATTATTCCCGAGTCCACTCGAGTTCAATTCAAAATATTTTTCATGATTATTAATGTATGTTAATAAAATATTTCTTTAAATTGATTGACACGCCCAGTGATTGGTGATTTTCTAGTGCGCAACTGCGCATGACAAATTGTAATAAAATTACTTTTAACACCACCTACTATGTGGCCTTTTTACCCTAAACTGATCATATTTTTTTAACTCTAAGTAAATTCAGTAGAAAAAAAAAAAGGATTTCTCTAAGTAAATAAAAGTAAATTAGGTAATCAACCCTCACTGGTCTCGTCTCGACTCGGACTCGACCGTCTCTGGTCTCGGATTCGACTCGGACTCGACTCTCTATGGACTCGGTCTCGACTCGGACTCGACCGTCTCTGGTCTCGGTCTCGACTCTCTATGGACTCAGTCTCGACTCGGACTCGACCGTCTCTGGTCTCGGTCTCGACTCTCTATGGACTCAGTCTCGACTCGGACTCGACCGTCTCTGGTCTCGGACTCGACTCTCTATAGACTCAGTCTCGACTCAGACTCGACCGTCTCTGGTCTCGGTCTCGACTCTCTATAGACTCAGTCTCGACTCGGACTCGACCGTCTCTGGTCTCGGACTCGACTCTCTATGGACTCGGTCTCGACTCAGACTCGACCGTCTCTGGTCTCGGTCTCGACTCTCTATGGACTCAGTCTCGACTCGGACTCGACCGTCTCTGGTCTCGGACTCGACTCTCTATGGACTCAGTCTCGACTCGGACTCGACTCGGACTCGACTCTCTCTGGTCTCGGTCTTGACTCGGACTCGACTCTCTCCGGTCTCGGTGTCGACTCTCTATGGACTCAGTCTCGACTCGGACTCGACTCGGACTCGACTCTCTATGGTCTCGGACTCGACTCGGACTCGACTCTCTATGGACTCGGTCTTGACTCGGACTCGACTCTCTCTGGTCTCGGTGTCGACTCGGACTCGACTCTCTCTGGTCTCGGTGTCGACTCGGACTCGACCGTCTCTGGTCTCGGACTCGACTCGGACTCGACTCTCTCTGGTCTCGGTGTTGACTCGGACTCGACTGAGGTGGTCTCGACTACAACACTGCTGTATACGGTGAAAGTTTAATATATCAACTTGCTCCGCTGAGTAGCCTACGTCACCGTCTTTGTTGCTCTGATTGGCTGTAGTGCTATCCAATTGCGTGCAGAGAGAATTTGAAAGACAACCGTTTATCCCACCCCTCGGATTGAGCCCTGTCAATGAAGAGTTCCCAGACCTAACATCTTGATGTAGGTCTGGCATGCCAGGCTAAGCACAACTATATGAAGTTTTGAAAATTAAAGGTATAGATATTGCATTTGTACAGGAAACTAATAGCACACAAGAAAATGCTGTAGAATGGCAGAGGCAATGGGATGGCCAGTCTTGTTTAAGTCATAAAAGTGTTTTTAGTGCAGGAGTTGGAATTTTATTTTCCAAAAAATTATTGCCAGATTCCTATAATGTAGAAGAGACAGTGAAAGGAAGGTTATAAATGTTACAGCAAAATATGACAAGATTGTTTTGGAACTTATTAATGTTTATGTTCCAGTCAATGCATCTGAGAGAATGATTTTTTTAAACATACTTGCTAATACAATCCAGCAATTTCAAGAGTGTTATTTGATACTTGGTGGAGATTTGAATTGTACCACCGATGATATTGATAGAAATCATTTAGAGCCTCACAGTGCTTCAAGAAGTCGACTGCTGCAACTTATTGAATCAAATGAACTTTGTGATGTCTGGAGGAACTTTAAATAAAATGTGTCCACACTATAGAGAGTTGGTAATACTAGGGCTTTGAAAACGTATAGTAAAAGAGAAGTCACAAACAGACTGATGAGAAGAAAAGTGGTGCAGAAGGTTCCTCAAATTAATATCAATCCAAATATCAAACTATTATTCTACATCTGCGAAAACAATCATTGTTGCATTAATTTCCCGTTATTACTGTAAAGTTGCTTTGTAAAAAGCTCTATATGAATAAAGCTGACATGACTTGACTTGCAACAACAACAAAACCAGGTCAGATCTGTTTATAAGTGTAATAAGAGAAACTACCAGGATTTGTCAGGACACACTGAAGGAGTTTGCTGGAAAAGCAGTTTTTTCTGGAACACCGGACATGAAGTGAAAGAGAAAATAAACAGTTTCAAGAAAATCACCCAAAAGAGGAACCGTAAAGTGTTGCAATAGTGATGGGTAAGTCTGTTGTTCCTTGTGAACTTATACTGAAACTAATCTCTTCTAAACAGGGAAATAAACGGAGCATATAAATATGATCAGTGTTTCAGTCGGAGCGAATCCCTCTTCAGACGCTCTTCACTCTCTCCAGGTGGGCAACAATATTCATACTTCTTTATTTATAGCAAATTATGATTCCTATTACACAGTTTAGTTGTTTATGTCAGTGTAGTTTTTAGAAATTATGTGACTTCAATAAATCTGACTACATCGTGTGCATGAATTAATTTAGATAATTGATTAGTTCAAATAAACTGTTTTAATTCCAAAAGATAAACTAATAGGATTTTTTCAAAAATATTAAATGATTTGGACGGAAAACTGATGAATGATTTGATTGTTGAATGTTTTAATTCAGCGAGTGAAATAAAGATTGATAACTTATGAATTGTAGATGTTTTTCTCATGGTGATTTTTCTCAGTGTGTTTGACAGATCTGAACACACACACACACACACACACACACACACACACACACGGGCGACCTTATCCAGCAGTGTCTCTGATCAGTGTTTGACTTCATCCTTCAGTCCAGCGTGAGTCTTTCATTTAGCAATGTATGAGCTATATTTTTTATCTTTGCATCATGGATTAATTAAATTGAAATGATTGAATTTTCTAACATTGATGAGATTTACTTTATTGTCATGTCATTGACCTAACTGCAATTTGTATGAATTTTACGAAGTGGATAATTTCTAGGGATTCATACAAACTCACTCATACTCACTGGTAAGATGTTTGCTAAATCAGTCGCCCAATCGTATGAATTATCCACCCGTACTTCGTGAGATAGTGTCGTCATCCACACACTCTTAAAATGGATGTGTTGAAAACAACACAACCTGTGTTATATCTTAACACATCTGTGTGTCTAGTTAAGGACAACACATTTTGTGTTACTTTTAACTCAACCAGTTTGTTATTGTTCTTAACACAGGGAGTGTGATTTCACTAAGTTTGCACTTTGAATTAGATTAAAATGTAGCAACTGACAAAATATTGTGTGTAAATAAGTTTTATTTACACTGGTGCACTCTTATAAAATGATTTTGTAACTAACACAACCTGTAAAAAGATGTTAAAAATGACACATGCTGTGTAGATTTTAACACATAAAGTGTGTGTGCTTAGGGACAAAACATGTTGTGTAGATTTTAACACATTTTGTGTAGATTTTAACACATTTTGTGTAGATTTTAACACGTTTTGTAGATTTTAACACATTTAGTGTGTGTGCTCAGGGACAACACATGTTGTGTTAAATTTAACACACAACCTGTGTCGTTTCTTTACACATCTCTATGTTTATAAGGATTACACATTTTGTGTTACGTTTAACACAACTAATGTGTTAGACAGCAGCAGTGTGTTGTTGAAACCTTTTACACACTAATGTGTTATAGTAACACAACTTGTGTCAGATATGCGTCACATGTGACTGTAGTCGGAGAGTATTTGCCAGAGTTACTTCCCGTGTGCTTACAAAAGTGTTTGGATGAACACTGACACGTATTGGTAACTTGTGTTTATGTTGTCCAGTGATGTTTAATAGAGTTTGTTTGAACATTTGGATGTTTTAAACATCATTAATCTACATAGAAAAGCTCTTATTGAGAATTAACAGAGATTTGATGTTTCATTTCAGTTTTATTTCAAGTCACCAGAATCGTGATTAATGGCTCCTTTATTTGGGCTCTTGACCCTTTACTCTTGTTTTAGTGTTTCTCTGCCTGCTGTAACTGTATTTTAATAAAATGCATCTGTTATGGTGATAGAAAATATGATCAGATGGTTCTTGATGATGTCATAATCAGCAAGTTATGATCAAGTTTTTGAGTATATGGATGGTGTGCTTTATTTTAATGATTTATTGTTAGTTCTGAAAGTTTTGTGAAACTACATCTAGCAATCAAAAAGTGCAGAATGACAAAAAAAAAGTTTAAAGCTACAGCAGAAACCAGTCAAACGCAGATATCAAGAATCAGCGTATGGATCTCAATAATGGTGACAAATGAAAAATGTAATGCCGCAATGCATGCTGGGACTTATGGCTGAGCTTTATACTAGAGACATGAAGCTTTTCCACCATTTTTGAGAGTCATATGCTGATTCTTGATGTCTGTTTTTGACTAGTTTCTGCTGTAGCTTTAAACTTTCTCTTAACATATTTATTAAGATATCATTTGGTTTATTTTGAAAAATCTGGATCTAATGTTATAAAATCACAGTGATGCTGTTATGATCATTGTACTTTTAAATCAGAGAGTAGGCTTTAAATGAGTTCAGTGATTCAGATCTAATGATGATTATGTCCTAACATGATCTTGAACATCTGATCTGATCTCTTTGTTCATCCAGCTGTTAAAACAGCTAAACAAAATCTTTAGTAAAGCGTTTAAAGTTCACCTGCCCAACTAAAGCAAACACTGATCACCATAACGGTGACTAAAAATATAGATTTTCTCCTTCAGTGATTCTGCTAGTTAACATCAGGTGATTTCAATAATATCCCAATCATCACTCAATTATTCACTTAATTATCTCATTAACTTTAACACTCTTGAGTCTGGATCCAAAGAAACTCCCAGTAAAGTTCATTTAAAGCACCATTTTTGAAGTTTCACCATTAATGAGATAAATAAGTGATCAATTTAGGGATGATTAAGCATTATTGAAGACACCTGATGATCACAAGCAGAATCGCTGAAGGACAAAATCACAAATTGTAAGTCACCGTTATGGAGATCAGTGTCTGCTTTAGTTGGGCTCTTGACACTTTTCCTTTCACTTTAAATTATGTGTGTGTTACAGCCCTTAATCTACTTCAGCTCGTTTCAAATTCTCCCATAGACAAAGGACCGAACATATAGAAATCACAGACGATTGGGGTAATGTTTCTGACGTTAACACACCATAGTTTTAATAAGAGAGGCCTTGAGAGATGAGCAACCAATAAATCATAAATTAATCAAAATAAGTAACACAGGTAGGGCCGATAAAGGAAAAACAGATACCCTGACTAACCCTGTACTTCATTCGGGAGAGATCTTACCTGGCTCCCGAAAAGAAATAAAACGGGTGAATCTTCCGGGCAGCTGCTTCCCTTCACTATACTAAATAAATAATAAAAAGTGTTCAAAGAAAATAAAGCCACTACCTGGTTTAAACAAATAAACTAGAACCAAAAGAAAACAATAATTCGCCTCGCTCCCGCATGGCGAGACGACAAACACAGGTGATCACGCCGCAAGGCGAGAAAACCCCAGCTGGTAATCAGGCGGCCGTAGGCGGAGAGAAGAGGAGATCTGAGAGAGCTGTGAGAGAGAGCGACATCAGAGCCGGCACCGCTTAAATAGCAGGAACTCCCATGACGTCACTTTGCTTCCCGCTATACAAACTCTACATCGCCATCTGTAAACTCAAAAGAAATAGCACACACACTAATCGCTCAGTACACACACATAACAGTGTGTCTGCTGTTATAATCTTTAACACTCTTGACTGTGGACTCATATACACTCCCAGGTGTGTTAGTTTAACACGGGAGATTTTGTCATGATGCAGAGCCGTGGTTAACTGACTAGCTGGTATGTATTCTAGATCAAACAGATTGTACTGAATGTCAGCTTGGTAATATTCCTCAGGATAAGGATTTATTGAGTTCATATGCAAACAAGAAACTCGTCCTCTTCTGATAACAACAGAACTTGTGACCAGCTGGCCAACGATGCTTTCTGGAAAAACACTCTAGAATATATAATTACAAGAACAAAACAATGCATGAGTTCTGAGGGCTTCAGTATTTGTACTCGTGGCCGCAACAATATAGGAAACCAACACGAGCGATCAATATAACCAACGTAGTTTATTGAATAAAACTAGGGGTTTCACAAAGTGCAATAAAGGCTGATAAGCCATTAGGAGTCTTCCGAAATGCCGACAGTCGTCCAAATCCAGCTATCACCAAGAGCACAAGAGACGAACAGTGGATGATGTAATTTCCCCGTATGCGCCTCTCTCCATGCATGACACCGGAACCTATATCTCCACCTCCTAATTTGAATCAGATGTTCCTCATCTCCACCACGACCTGCCAAACAAGAAATAATAACAAAACAAAATACACCCCCCATAACACCTCCCCTCTTAAGAAAGAGGTTCCTTACAAAGGACCTCTAACAAAAACAAGTTGTTAATTCTTAATTAACAAAAAATTAATAACACCACCAAACTCAAAATCCTTATAACTAACCCTGCATATGGCTTCCTTAATCTGGCTCCCCCCTTGAAACTGGAATACAGCAACTCCTGGCACCTAGGAAAAACCAGTTACAGATGAGCAAAAAAAAAAAAAAATAAATCGAATCGGTCGCAAGAACTCTCACACGGGGCACGAGATAAAGCATCAGCCAGAACATTTTCTACACCTCTTATGTGTCTAATCTCCAAAGGATAGGGTTGCAAAAAGAGAGACCACCGAATCAGACGCTGGTTTGGGCTCTGCAAAGAGTGCAAAAAGGTAAGTGGATTGTGGTCTGAAAATACCACAATTGGAAAAATGCCACTTGTCACATAGACTTCAAAAAACTGCAAAGCCCAAATCAACGCTAATGCCTCCTTTTCAATGGTGGAATAATGCAGCTGGTGGGACTTAAACTTTCTAGAGAAATAAGAGACTGGTCTTTCTATACCCTGTTCATCAATTTGTAAAAGTACCGCTCCAGCCCCAACTTGACTGGCGTCAACCTGGATCTGAAAAGGATGTCCAATGCATGGAGCAGCTAGCACAGGGGCAGTGCTAAGCAACAGCTTCACATTCTCAAAAGCCTGTTTACACTGCAAAGTCCACTCAAACTTTACGCTTTTCTTCAACAAATCGGTTAACGGAGCTACCACTGAAGAAAAATTTGAGCGAAAGTTTTTGTAATAGCCCACCATACCCAGAAACCGCATAAGCTCTCGTTTTGTGTTAGGTGGAGGAAAATTATCAATGGCCAAGACCTTAGCGCGCACGGGACGCACTTGACCCTGCCCAACTACCTTCCCTTAATAGGTCACAGTCGCCTTGGCAAACTCACACTTTGCCAAGTTGACCGTGAGCCTAGCTTCTGCCAAACGCTCAAAAAGTGCTCGATCCCACGTGTCACTGTATACAACCACATCATCTAAATAAACCGCACAACCCTTCAACCCAGAGGTCACACGGTTCATCAACCGCTGGAAAGTAGCGGGCGCATTTCTAAGGCCAAAACTCATTGCCGAATAAGAGTATAGCCCAGAAGGGGTAATGAATGACGCAATCTCCTGTGCACGAGTGGTCAAAGGCACTTGCCAATATCCTTTCAATAAATCAAATTTACTGACATACTTTGCAGAACCAACAGAATCTACACAATCTTCCATTCGGGGCAATGGGAAAGAATCCGGTTTTGTTATGTTGTTTACCTTCCTGTAATCAGTACAGAAACGGTACGACCCATCTGACTTCCCCACCAATAAACAAGGTGATGCCCAGCTTGCAAAGGAAGGTTTAGCGATGTTATTTTCCACCATATATTTAATCTCAGAATCAAGATGACGTTGTTTATCCAAAGAAACACGATAAAAACGCTGACGTATTGGTTTTGCGTCACCGACATCTATATCGTGTTCTAACAAATGAGTGCGTGAAGGAGAATCTGAAAACAACATAGGGAAAGCTGAAATCAAAGCTAACAATTCAGTTCTCTGATGAGAAGGCAAATGTTGTACAAAATTCTCCAAGTTGTTAAGCGTTTCAGAGTTGTAGGAGCATGCCATCTTCAGGTGCCTTGACATCCTCAGCGACTTCCATTACAGATGAAGCAACAGCCACTGCCACAGGAGCCTTCTCTGACGCCAAAGGACGAGGATAAAAAGTTGACATGGCACAACTGTGTGCCTTTTTTTCCGCTCAGGCGTTGAGATCAAGTAATTTTGGTTGGAAACTTGACGTACCACTGTATACGGACCAGAGAACTTCGCACAGAATGGGGAAGCTGGAAGAGGCAACAGAGCCAACACCTGATCACCAGGGCAAAACACACGAAGCTCTGTGTTTCGATCAAACATCCGCTTCATCTTTTTTTGTTTATTCAACAAATTGTCCTTAGCCATTTGACCAGCTAAGAATAACCGACGTCTACAACCATCAACGTATTTCTGCAAACTCTGAGGTGGATCGGGCTCCCCCTTTAGTCCATCATAGAGGACTTTTACTTTGTTACATTTTGCAGCAATTATTCTACTTTCTACTCCACTACATTTCTACAACTTCTGTTACTTTTTTCATTACATTTTCTGATCAGTTTTTCCCCTGCCAAAACGTAATCTGACCGTCCGTCCGTTGCACGTTTGTCTCACCAGTGACGTTTGGTTGCCATAGATACAGTATATCAACCCGATCACACTAAATCCGTCTCGCACGCAGTGTGTTTATCGTGCAATTTATACGCGAAAATTAGTTTTTACGTGCATAGGAAACGCACCGTGTGTAATATACGTTTGGTTAGAATTATGGCAAGCCAAGAGGTTCAGAATTACACCATAAATTAATCGCGTTTAATGCCAAACATAGTTATTAACATATAGCAAGGATAAGCATGATGTGTATATTGCCTAATTGCAAGCTTGTTTCAGAAATGGTGACATTTTTTTCCCATCATTATTGAACATCATTATAAGAGTATTAGTTTGAATGAGTTAGAATTAAATGTTTTATTAATCATTAGAAAATAGACATTAAGAAAATAAATTATGCAAGTACTTTTACTTTTAATATTTAAAGTACATTTTAAATCAGGTACTTTTTACTTTTTGCGTAAGTATGGTTGTCATTGTGTTACTTCTACTTTTACTTAAGTAAATATTTATCTGGTTATTTGTACTTTTACTTAACAAACGAGAAACTCTGATTAACAAATTAAGTAATAGCACACAGATGAATGAGGTACTTCACTATTAACTAATCAATAACTACTTTCTTTTTAATGCTTGCCAGAGAACTACTGAAAAAGTCGATTAACAATCTAGTAACTAGCTAAAAATTAACAAATAAAAACAAACTCTGATTAACAAATTAGTAATAGTGCACAGATGAGAGTGGCACTTTCTATTTACTCATTACTACTTTTTTATGCTTCCCAGAGAACTACTGAAAAAGTTTCATAATTTCATAATTCATTGATGCATGATGTTGCGTTCCAGAGTTAAAGTGCATCTGCTTTATTTACTATTTAAACATGTAGACAATATACAGTAAATTCCCTTGCCAAATGCCACTCTAAGCCCTTCTCCAAATTCACATTTCTGTGATTTTTCACTTTAAGAAATACTTTTATTTCTTAAATGATATAATATAGGTTTCACTACAGATAACTTTCAACAGTCCAAGAATATTTACCTTATAGTTTGTAATTGTACAAAGTGATTGTACATGGAAATATAAAAAGATCACCATAACAAACAGATTATCATGAGTGCAGTCCCAAAATGACGAAGATTATGAAATGAATGAGATGTTTGCCAAAAGTTGCATCGTGACTATTTTATGAAGATCACGTGATCGCACACAAATAACATGAGATACTTTCACCTGTGTGCCACTTCCTCATTTACCTTACATTAGCTATAAATATCCCTCGGCTACTGCATTTGGAGACAGGTTATGTTCAGTGGGTCATACAGAGATCTTCTCTAAGTCTTAAAAGAAGAAGGGAATAATACTACTACATTTATTTAATACAAAAAAATACTAAATACTAAAAATTGCACCATTTTTAAACACAGGGGCACCTGAAGAACTAAACACTCTCAGTTTTTTACATTGTTCAGGTAAGACAAATTACTGTCTTTATTTACTTTAGTCAGCTAAATTACTGAATTTTAGTCAGAGAGAGAGAGAGATCAGGAAGAAGGTGCACTCAAAAACAATTCAAGCATTTATTTTTAAGATTTTTGTAATTTAATTAATACGAAAATTACTTAAAATTTGAATTTAATAATCACTTTGTAATTGATTTGAATAACAATCCTTACTGAATTATTTAAATAAACTGCGTATGAATTTTACTATTAATTAAATTGCATACATAAAAAAGGCTAATTATTGAAGTATTCATTTACTGCATTTGAATATCAATAGATATTCATACAAACGTGTGTGATGTTATTCTGGTGTACCATGTTAAACTGGTCTGGCAACATCAACAATTTGTTTATTATGGTCTTTAAAAAATCTTACAAACACAGAATTAAATGCTTTCTTAAACAGTTAAACGTTCAGAGATGGGGAGCGAACAGTCAGTTCTGCAAGCTAGTGGCTACGAACTAGTGAGTGAACAAAACAAGATGATGCTGGTGAAAAATAAAGATGGTGATCAGTTTGTCGTTAAAAAGCTGAATGCTAACGAGGTAAGACGGACACTTTGTTTGTAATGTTATTTAAATTAAAGACAGAAATTCTGATACACACAGTCTGTGTCTGTCTGTTTTTAGGATGACGTATCAAACTTTCTCCAAAAGCTCAATCATCCACACATCGTCCAGCACAAGGAAATCATCAGAGGTTAAAAGAAACTTTAAAAGTCACACTTTTCATCTTCATCCAGGCATATACAGTATTCACATTAGGTGTAAATATTAATAAATCATTTTAAAGCACACTGTAATGAATGAATCTGCTTTCAGAACCCGACAGCTTGTATGTTTTACTGGATCACTGCGAGGGTGGAGATCTCGCCGAGATAACAAAACTACAGGAAAAGGTTATTTCTAATGAGGTATGTTTGTAGATTTACACATGGTGAAATTTAACCTATTATAAACTGTTAAACTTACATTAAAACATTTATCTGCACATGTTATCTGTAAATATGAACTAATTTTGTGATTGTTGCAGTGTTTAACTTTTAGGGTGATTTAGGTTTTTTTTTAAAGTTGACATGAAATGAAAGATGTAATAGTCTTTTTTGCCATATACTGTAATTTAGTGAAACAACTTCTCGGTAAAGAAATTAAAACGTAGGGCGGTGGGAATTGGATGGCTGGATCATCGTGGTTTGCTATTGCTGGGATCTCAGCGTAAACACGTCATCAGAGAAGAGATTACTCTGCAAGAGTTCATTAGATGAAATATCATGAGGGCACATGAATAAAAAAATGTGCACAAATAAATCTTTATAATAAATAATAATTGCAATATTGCATTATAAAAACAAAACAAGAATTGTCCATTTTGATTTGATGGTGACCAACTAATCAAGTCCCAACAAACACTGGACACGCTGGACTAATCCAAAATCAGTCGGACGTCATATTTTGGTTGATAATGAAAGTCGGGTTGACATCTAAACCCAACGTTTGTTTGTTTGACTCATGAACTAAACACGTGAATTGCATGTGAACGACGTCTGTGTTAGCGGGTTTGTGTTTTTTAGGTCTGCATGGAGATAACCTTTTGTTGTGTTAGCAGCATAATATAATAACTAATGATCTTCGCACTAAATCTTCTGGGCCCGGTTCCCCAAAAAAGTTCTTATCTCTAAGTAGTTCTTCACGTATTCCTTAAAGGGTTAGTTCACCCAAAAATGAATATTCTGTCAGTATTTACTCACCCTCATGTTGTTCCAACCCCGTAAGACCTTCGTTCATCTTCGGGACACAAATTAAGATATTTAAGATATTAAGATCGCTGCATACTAGTCCATAGGCTTCTTGAGGTACTGGCTCTTGCTGTCCCCGAAAAGTCATTAAAGACATCGTTAAAATAGTCCAAGTGACTACAGCGGCTCAATCTTAACTTTATCAAACGACGAGAACACTTTTGTGCGCAAAAAAACAACAAAAATAACGACTTTATTTCAACTATTCACTTCCTTCTCCATGGGCCTGTAGTCAGTTAACGTAGTGTGATTGCGTAGAGCTACGTCACACGTAGGCTCACTATTGGCCGACGCTGGTCATGTGTGTGATGCGTGTGACGTACAATAACAGAAGCTTACGCTATTAAACTAGTAACCTGACTCGCGCAGAGGGAGAAATAAACCAATAGTTGAAATAAAGTCGTTATTTTTGTTGTTTTTTTGCGCACAAAAGTGTTCTCGTCGTTTGATAAAGTTAAGATTGAGCCCCTGTAGTCACTTGGACTATTTTAACGATGTCTTTAATGACTTTTCGAGGACAGCAAGAGTCATTCCCTCAAGAAGCCTATGGACTAGTATGCAGGAGCGATCTTAATATCTTAAATATCTTAATTTGTGTTGCGAAGATGAACGAAGGTCTTACGGGGTTGGAACAACATGAGGGTGAGTAAATACTGACAGAATTTTCATTTTTGGGTGAACTAACCCTTTAACCTCACTCGATTCCCGACACGTTCATATGCCAAGTATATCTCCTGTAAGTCACACTTTCATAAGGTTGGTATGGACCATTTGTAAGCTTTCTCTTAGCGTTGTTTGAGCTCAAAACACTATCGTGCAGCAGTCTTTAGGAATCAGCATAGCACAATACAGGTCAAATTTGTATGTTGACAATGTTGTGGCTTAGCAATGATCTAATCAACTATGGCAGCAATCCAACTTGTCCTTGTATTGAATCAAAGACGGTGCTGGCCGTGGAGCCGTTTAGTCCATGCCAATCTTTTTATTCGGCAAAACTTTTTTTTGAAACTAAAAAAATTCGCCTCCCAAGACAACTCCGTATGGAGCTGCTTGCCAATCAGTTTTGATTGTAAAGTACCTTACCGTGTCAAGAAGAGTTTTCCACATTTGTAATTTCATATTTTATATATTTACAGATTCTGGACAGGACTGTGAAGATCTGCATGGCATTGAAGCACCTGCATGATCAACAGATCCTACATAAAAACCTGCAGCCCAAGGTATGAATGCAATACAGTTAAAGCTGGCATGAAATGAAAATGTTTATAAATAAACATGGGTTCAGAAAATAGAGGTGAATTTTCTAAAGTAGAGTAAGCTATAACATACTCAATGTGTGTTTTCTTATGGCAGAGCATATTTTTCACTGCATGTGGAACCATTCGTCTTGGAGAGTTTGGACAGATTAATGAATGGTAATGAATGTGCTCCTTTGATTTAAAACATGACTTGTATGTAAAATGACACGTAATAAATGAAATAGTCCATGTGCATTATGATCTGAACCATGCATTTCTGTTATCTACAGGTCCGCTGACGCACAGACAACAGAAACAAAAGCTATCTCATACGTTGCACCTGAGAATTTGAATGGCAGACCTTTTGATGAGAAATCGTAATAACATACCATTTTCAATGTTTATATTATTATCTTAATACATTTCAAAATGTAATCTTCATAATCTTCATATTTTTACAGTGAGATTTGGAGTCTGGGATGTGTCATCTATGAGATGTGCATGCGGAAGTGTGCGGTATGATTTTATTTCATTAGATATTGAGCATGTTTGTTTTAATGTTATGCTTAAATAAAACAATAAATTATATATTGCAAAAAAAAAATATTCTTTTATATAAATTTACAAATGTACGCTTTTCTAAAGATCTAGAGTTAATATTTTTTTTTTAAATCTATGACAGTTTAGTGGCAAATTAAAGGTGAGAATGTCATTAAATAGAATGTTTTATATTATATCGAATGTTCAACAAATGCCATTGCTAAATTGTTGAATTTTAAAATTCCACTTGCCCAATTTGCCAAAACGTAATTTGTACCATGAGCCTACGTCACAGTGACAAAGCACACCATTTTATTTTCTGATTCTGCTGCTTACCGTGATTGTCATCCAAACTTTCAAACGTGCATCAGTGGACTCTGACTCCGAACCTGTGCTCTGAACACGCAACTGACGGTTTTCAGCGAATCAACATTCAGAGAATACTGCCGTGAGAACGCTGTAGGCAGATGTTACAGCTGTGGGCCTTAAACTCCTCTCCTGTCATTAATACGCTGTGGTCTAGTCATCAACAGAAAATTAACGGATTGAGAGGGGAGAAAATGGATTTTGGTGGACATTTCTTGTGTGTGGATGAGAGCGTGAGATTGGCACGTACACCACAACGTTGCCTAACATCAAATAGCAAACGTACTGAAGGTGGAACGAAACTGTGCTTTTCATTTGTGCTTCACGGACCATTTATCAGTTTGGACCAATGTCAGTGCAGCGCAAGGCGATCTTGATAAAGCGACACTATTACCACACAGATCAATTAAACAAAGCATTTGAATTTGCCACAGAAGTAATAACATCGCTACGACTGTGAGATCTAGTGATCTTGCATTTACAAAAAGGAAAGCAGCTGTGCAGAACCCAATAGGCCCAATGGACAGACAGGGGAGTCAAGGAGGGCTGTCTTACCGTCACAATGGTGAGGGCATGCAAAGCAGAAGTGTAAGTGTTGGCTGAGTAGGGGGTGCGCCACAACTGGTAAGTTAATCATGAACTACTGGGGTAGGTGGCTGGTGGCTGCAGAAACCATGAATGTCTGAGTGTAGGCTTTATGAACCTTATGTCAGAAAAAAAGGTACAGAAGCTGTCACTGGGGCGGTACCTTTTCAAAAAGGTACACTTTTGTACCTAAAGGATGCATATTGGTACCATAATTGTACAAATATGTACCATGAAGGTACCAATATGCACCCTTTAGGTAAAAAGTGTACCTTTTGAAAAGGTACCGCCCCAGTGACAGCTTTTGTACCTTTTTTTTCTGAGAGTGTTTTTAAAGCATCGAAGTGGTAGTAGCGTAGCTGTCCACTGATATATATATATATATATATATATATATCAGTATCACAGTAAAATCCCCAGTGTTAAATTAACACTCTGAGTGTGGACTCATATAAACACTGAAGCAGTGTTAAAGTAACACTAAAGCAGTGTTAAAGTTAATGAGATAATTAAGTAAATAACTGAGTGATGATTGAGCATTATTGAAGACACCTGATGATCACAAGCAGAATCACTGAAGGAGAAAATCGGAATTTTAAGTCACCATTATGGAGATCAGTGTTTGGTTTAGTTGGGCTCTTGGCCCATAAATCATTAACTTTAAACTTTGTTTGGCTGCTGTATGTGACTTATAACAGCCAGATGAACAAAAGGTGGTCAGATAGTGTTGGTTGTGTTTAAGCAATCATTATTTACCAATCATTTGCCCAAATTAGATTTATTATTCCATCAATTAAAGCGGTGCTATTCTTGCACAGCATAGTATTGTAAACTTTTACAATGTAAGCCAAAGAATTTCTTTTCACATATCAAATACTAAATACTGCAGTTATTAGACATAAATACATCAAGAATCAGCCTGTGAGTCTCAACAATGGTAACAGTTATAAACCATGTTGCAGTGCATTCTGGATGCCACCAATCAAAACTCATTCATGGCTCCCATCATGCATTGCTGTATGAATAAATAATGAGCTCACGTTCAAAAGTGATCTGTTTGTCACCATTGCTGTGATTCACACGCTAATTCTTGATGTCTGTGTGTACCAACATAAATATACATATTTTTTTTTTTAATTTATCATTTTGTTTCATTGAAAAGGTTAAAAATATGATGTCTTACAAGGACAGTGCTACTATAATTTGCAAAATAAACCTAAATCCTAAACCTAAAAATTAGCCTATATAATTTCAGTGATTCAGGTTAAATGATTATAAAATAATGATTATGTTAAAACACAACCATCATCATCAAATCACACTTTTCTTTTTTCATCTGTCTGTTACTACTTAAGTACAACAGTCAAACAAAATCTAAAGTTAATTAGCTAAGGTTCAAGAGCCCAACTAAATCAAACACTGATCTCCACAATGGTGACTTAAAATTACAGTTTCCTCTTTCAGTGATTCTGCTTGTTAACATCAGGTGTCTTCAATAATGCTCAATCATCACTCAATTATTCACTTAATTATCTCATTAACTTTAACACTGCTTCAGTGTTACTTTAACACTGTTTCAGTGTTTATATCAATCCACACTCAGAGTGTTATTTTAACACTGGGGGTTTTGCTGTGAATATATATTTTTTAACCAACTACTGACCTTGTATTTTTTGTCTGTATTTAGTTTACCGCAATAAGCACAGTTGAGATTATTACAAAGATACTCAACTGCTCCTACAAAGCTCTTCCTAAGGACTTCTCTGAGGACCTTCATCAGCTGGTAAAAGACACACTTCAGATCGATCCAGCAAACCGACCGTCTGTCAGTGAGATCTTGATGAGGCCTTTCATCATTAATCATCTTTATGAAAAGGTGAGTTGAGTAATTAAAATGTAAGTTTTCATAAGTTTTCCTTTAGGCTACTAAAGTCATAAATTAACCATGTTTCAGACACAGGCACAATGAAATTAAACAAAACACTGAACCGTCAAAGAAAATATTATTTCATTAAACTCATTTTTTTCAGAGCACACAAACTATCAAAGAGCTTAATGGAAGCCTAAATGTACTTGAAGAGTTGGCCAATGGTTTCGAGAAGGTCCACTACAACACAACTGTAGGCAGCCTTGCAGGAGGTGTAGTGGGACTGGCGGGAGGAATCACATCTATAGTTGGACTGATTCTGGCTCCTTTCACTCTCGGAGCTTCTCTGATAGTAACTGGAGTGGGAATCGGTACAGCAGTCGCTGGTGGAGTAGCATCTGGTGCGAGCAACATAACAAAGATGGTCAACCAGCGCACAGACCGACAAAAGATCAAAATGATCATTACAGAGTTACAAGAAAAAATTACATCCACATGCAGCTGCATCCAAAACATCCAAATTGCAGTGACAACACAAAAAGTGCTTTCTGAAAAAGGGGAATCATGGTCCAATGATCAATCTGAGGCAGATTTTGCAAATATCGGGGCTCGACTTGGACGAGGTCTGGGAGGGATTGCAGAGCTTATCCGCTTAGCTCAAGTCTCTAGTGTTGGGAGAGTTGCAGCTCAGACTGCGAGAGCCGTTCGTGTGGCTGAAACAGCTACTGGGGTTTTATCAGCACTTTTTGTAGCTGTTGACGTCTTATTTATTGCCCTCGACTCCAAAGAAATTTACAACCTCCGCAGAGATTATGCTTCAATAGCGACTCAACAAGAATCAGAAATTGCAGCAACTATTACTCAGTCTGAAAGCAACCAAACCCCTGGGTCAACTAAAGATGAAGCAAAACTGCAAGAGCTGCGGTCTGAGATCATGAGATTTGTGCAAACAATTAGGAAGACAAGAGAGGAGCTAAAAACGGTTCTTGATGAATTAAATGTCGAACTGCAAAACCTAGAACCAGACATACAAACACAGATAACTAGAAATTACTTCTAGAAATGAGTTTATAATGCTCAGTATGGTATTTTATCATATGTCTTGTTAATAGTAGCAGCATATGTTAGGTAAGGGTTTACTATATTCTGGGTTTTAATGATGAAGTGATTTCTAGTTTGGTTATCACTCAGGGTGAACTTCTCAATAATAAAACAAAGCAGCATTTATCTTGTTGCACTGCCAATAATTCATTGATTAAGCATGTAAGGAATATATTGGGGCTTTTTCTATTTACGTAGAGTTGAGTTTTTGTTTCTTCATGTTTTCAGAACCAGAAAAAAAAAGGAAACACGTAAGCCCAAAAATGTCGTCCTGTATTTGATCAAATGTAATTTTTTCTTCTGCAGTGTAATTGCAATTAGGGATGTCAATTTTCTGTAACATATCAATGTATTTGTCATTAAAATTAATGATCAATTGAACAATTAATAAGAAGAATTTAGACTGTGTTTGGTATAATAATAGATGTATGTGTAATGTATCTTCCTTATACACAAAGTGCTCAATAAAATCCTTACACAATATATATAAACGTCTTGAGAAGTTTCTTAAAAAATTGAAAGAATGAGCAATCCTAATAGAAGCAGGTACCATACTATATATTATACCATACTACCATACTAACAGGGAACATTCTCAACTAATGTTCTAACACATGTTCTTCCATTTGTTAAATCTTATCTGGGCTTTAAAGGACAAGTGGTTTGGAGAATGGATGGACTTACAATAAACGAAATGATGATCCTTTACAAGTTTATTTGTAATATCTGACTTATTCTAATCTTATCTTATTTGAGTACACAGGTGGTGCTGTTCAGCTTCACATGCCACAGTATAATCAGACATTTATTGGTGACCATGCAGGATGTGATCAATGTAAACAGGATTTAATGTCAATGTTTGCATAACTTCCTGCTGATTTCAGTTTCTTTTTTTAAAATGAAAGATTTTTTTATCAATAAAATAAAAATGTAAATAAAGAAATCAATTCAAGACAACAGACATTTAAAACACTTTAAGTAGGCAGAGAGACATGCTCCGTATGAGAATCACCCCGGCCCGCTGCCAAACCCTCAGTCAGACCCTTCGTTTCTCCAGCCCGGAGTGCCCCTAGGTTTGCCGTGGTCTCCACAGATGCCTCCACCACCGGCTGGGCACGTACAGCGATCTGGATGGGCCCCCAACTGCATTGGCACATCGGCTGCTAGCAGTACACCTTGCTCTGAGACGCCTCAAAAGCATGTACCTCTGCTTGATGAGCACCTCTGCAGTCAACGGTCAACACTGTGACCGTTGCATACATCAATTATCAAGGCGGTCTACGCTCCGCTCACATCTTGCAAACCACCCGCCATCTCCTCCAATTGAGTCAGAATCTTCTGAGGCATTGGTTTATTTATTTTATTGGTTTATTTTTATTGTTTTTTATTTTATTTTTTTATTTATTGGCCTTATTTTCTGGTATGGAACAGCCAGCTGGACCAGTTGGGAGCATTTTAAGCATCTATGAACCGGGCCAGGGGGATCAGGGGCACCGTAGACGTACTCAAGGTGGGGCAGCGAGACATAGGATAGGGACTCAGCTCAGAAAGCCCAAAGGCGGCCCAAAGCGGGGTCTGAGTGTGCAGTGCAAGCCTTACATGTCTTCACATTATGGCAGGGGGCGCATGAGAAGACATGACTGGGTCCTCGAACGCACCCAATTGCCGGCTGGTGATTCAAGAGGGGGATGAGGGGTGAAAGGCTTTACAGGGTCGCACACCGACAGTCTGGCTCTCTTGGGGCCCAGTAAAAGAGGAAATTGCTCTTTCTTTGAAAATGTGGGTTGTTTAAAAATGTCTTTTTTGTGAGTCAGCAGCGGAACAGACACACACAAAAACAAAGAACTCCACTCGGCCCTCCTGCGGGTGGAGGGAGTGGATCGGGTACTATCTCCAAGAGCTCCTTCCTCCATCCCCGCTCAGTGGCCCGCTCAGGAATTCACTTTAGCCTTCTTCTGGGAAGTTGTCCCAGAAGAAACACTAGAGCAGGGCATCGGAGTAGGGACTCCACCTTCACAAACAAATGCGAGTCTTGATCTCAACAACGAGATACTCATATCCCTGCTGTGGGAACATGAGTTATCCCCAAGAGGTGGTTAAGCCCAAACACGTGATGCAGTAGTTGTAACCGACAGGGGGGATAGAGCCCTACTGCACCCAGAAATGCATGGATGGAATGACATCTTGAAAAAAAAAAACCACAAACACACGTGTGTTGCTCTTTCAGGAAATGGGACCCATCACCAGTGCCAGAGCACACAGAACAGTGACCTGAAACAGTGAAGCACTCACTTCTCAGTTCTCACTGCAGGGGATCGACTCATCGAGTCTGTTTTCTAAGATGGCTCCTGTCTGTATACATGAAGTGAACTGTCTTTATAACATATCTTCTTATTAAATGATCTGTACACTTACGAAGTTCTCAATGCTTCGTTTTGCATGTATGGACCCTCATTATGTTACTGTGTTAGTGTGGGGCTATTTTGAGCCTTGTTAGTGGTATAAACTAGCGATTTCTTTTTACTTTCTAAATGCCCCCATTACTAGCATTATACGCTAAACAGTTTTTAGAGATAAAACTCTTTACATTCGATTATCATGAAAACAAATCTCAGAGAATGATTGACTAGGTACCGATGTTTTATTAGACCAAAGGTTCATTTTGTGCCTGAGTTCTCCTTTAACATTTTTTAAATGAAATTATTTGGATGGACTTCCCGTTTAAAATAATGTGTCTTTAGATGTATATGAACATGTTGAAAATGTCTGTATTTCCATGGGAATTTCTAGTCTTCAATGCAATTTTTTTTAAAAAAACATTTGCCTCCTTATTTTACAGACAGCCAAATCTTCAACCACACAGAACAACTCTGATTCATCAAGGTCCTCCAAAACGATTCAGTCTTCACACAGATAGAAAAGTGCTTGATAATGGGAAAGTGAGAAAATGGACTTATGGAAAAAAAAGACAGCAGTACACAAAACAAAATGTTCTGGTGGGAGAAACTGGCTTTGGGTAGGCAGAAAAAAATCAGGAGCAGCTTGACTCCGTGAAGTCCAGATGTAGCACACCTTCAAACTAAGCAGGGCTTATCGATCACAAGTTCAGTATGGCGTACCACAAGGCTCAGTACTAGGACCGCTTCTGTTCACTCTGTACATGCCACCATTAGGAGATATCATTGGTAAATATGGAATTCACTTTCACTGATGCTGATGATACCCAGCTGTATATTTCTTCAAAACCTAACAAAACTCACCAATTCACAAAATTAACAGAATGTATAGCTGATATAAAAATTGGATGACTAGTAATTTCCTACTACTAAATTCTGAAAAGAAAAAACAGAGGTTCTGATTATTGGACAAAAAATGTCCACATGTAAAAACCTAGAATACTGTCTAACACTTGATGGCTGCTCTGTTAAGTCTTTGTCGTCGGAGGGGTGTGCTCTTTGATGCCAATTTTTCATTTGAAAGTCACGTGTCTAGTATCTGTAAAACATGCCCACGACCAACCACTTTAGTTTACCCAGATATACCACAGTGGTCTGGCCAAACTCACACTTAGCTAAATTGATGGTTAAATTAGCTTTTGATAGTCTGCGAAACAGAGTAGAAAGGTGGGCCCCATGCGAAGGCCGTGGGTTACTAGATGATCAAATCATCTAAATAGGCCTCGCAATTCAACCCGGTCTTATCCCAAGACGTCATATAACTGACGTTTTGGGACGTCTTTTGACCATACGTCAATATTCGCCTTTTTAGGGCCCCTTAAACGTGGGTAGATGAGGTTATGGGATCCTAACTCTACCCCAGACCTAAACCTACCCCGTCACCTAACTGACGTTAAAGGTAAAGCGTCAGTTGTATGACGGCCCGGGATCGCCATCTACCGACGTTTAAGGGGGCCCTAAAAAGGCGGATATTGACGTATGGTCAAAAGACGTCCCAAAACGTCAGTTATATGACTTTTTGGGATGAGACTGTGTTACGCAATTAGGCACACCTTCAAGAATGCCGTTGATAAGCCTTTGAAAACTGGCAGGAGCGTTACGAAGACCGAAGGCTTTAGCGGTATACTGTAGGAAGTGATCGGCTGTACCAACTGGCACTGGCATTCCCCTGCATCCTCTGTTCCTGTTGAAAGGATCTTTTCCTTGCAAAAGAGGATGCGCCTAAACCCCAACACACTTTTTTGTTTCTATTGTAATCCTTCCTTCTCCCACCCCAATCTGCAGTGTTGCAGTTTGCTCCTCTATATGCCCAGTCCCATAAGCACAACACTGCACTGAAACTATAACAGTTCACTGCACAAAACACACCAGAAACAATTCTTAACTATTCTGTGCACTTTACTTTATTAAACACACTCCAGTCATTACACTCAACACAGTGTCATACTGTCACTATCCATTCCAAACAGTTTATGAAAAATTAATTAACTGTGTGTGACAGTTGTCTCTGCAAAAGTAAATTCAGACAGATAAAGATACATATTTTATTTTAAACCCAGGCAATGGACAAATGTCTGCTCAGGTCTTTTTATTATTGCAAATGAAAGGTTACAGACATTAACAATGAGAAGAAAATAAATAAATATTTATTTAGGGGGATAGACATCAAATGTCTGCTCGGGTCATTGGTTCAGAATTGATTAATTTGTCTGTTACTTCTTTGTACAGTAGCTAGGTGTCACTAGTGAGCAATGGTGAATGAAGCTTCGAGTAATGAACCGTTGGGTGAAGCAATGGGCTGTGAGGTCTCAGCGGTTCAGGAATCCTCTAGCTCAGGGTACACATATATAGGGTACAGCCAACCAGCATTAAATAGCCCATACTCTTCTCTGATAGGACACCACAACTGTCAATCACCTAACTGATTCTGTCACATGTGCAAATAAAAGCCTAACAAGTTTGATTTGTCCATTATTTTACCCATTAAAGTGTGACAATAAAATATAAAATCCTTCAGTATATGTAATTTATTTACATGTTACCACAATTACTCATATTCTCCAGCCACTTTTTTGCTTCAGTTTCATGCTGGCTCGTGACTGAGATGAGCTGCAGAATAACATTGTAAAAGTTGAGATCATCAGAGAGGATTTGATATATATATTTTTGATATATATATTTTCCTTGGATTTGGTGAGTACACGTTTTGAAATGTGTAAACTTTCATGAATGCGATTGTATACTGATAATTTGATAGAGAGTGAAAAAGTATTTATTTGTCAGTATGAAATGCAGGTACAATCTGATGTTAATGAGTAAAAGGTGATGTAATGGTTAATGTGTTTATGAGTAATGTTCATGTCATTGTTTATCATATTGAACTAGTGATGTTTAAGTTGCATAATGTTATCCGAACTGTCGAATCACTTTGGAAATGTAGCTGTTAAATGCAGAACAGGATAACTGTTTTGAACTAAATGCTGCCTGTTGCACATGCAGGTTTTTGTCCAACGTGAAACTGCTTTCTTTTCAGCGTCATGATCTAAGATGGTGAGCCTTCCCAGCGAGATGAACGTCGATTTGAGTCGATTTGAGTTTGACCAGCATCTGTGGAATTGGGTTGGAAAGTGCTGATTGCCTGCTAGTTTTTCTCCTAAACGGGACTGAGCTTTAATTAGGAAAGGGTATTTTTTACCTGTTCAAAAAGATCTTCTTTGGAACTGTTGAATCACTTTTCCATGATTCTGAAGAACATTGGATTGTCTGAACTGAATCAACGAATCGACTCATTCTTCGCAATGAATTTGAACTCAACTGTTTGAACTGAACAGTCAAATGAGTCATTTGAACTGATTTATTGAACTGTTTCCTTTGGTTTTGCTTTTTTTTTTTTTTTTGAATGTGGTTTTGTGAACTGTCAACTTTACAAGTGTGAACATTTGTGAATGTTTATGGGGTTTTATTTGATATGGTGTAGAATTCTAGGAATCGCAAATGACTGAATGAATAACAGAGTCAAGTGAAATTGTTTAATTTATTTTGAATTCAATTGAATCCCTATAACTGTGGTTTGATATTGAACAAAGGGAACTCTGACAATTTGTTATTTTCTTTTTTTTTTCTTTTGAATACCAATAAACAATTCAATACTTCCTTTAAATACAGACAGAGCTTTACTTTGTCATTTAACCAGTGTTGTCTTTATTACACCTCCATAGTTGAACCTACTGGCCTGTAGTTAATATTAGTAACAAGTGCAATATTATTTGACACGTGTGCTACATCTAAATCAGCCTAAGAGTGTGTCTTAAATATTGTGTTTGGGATGCAGAAACATGCTATTAAAACTGATTGTATTGAAAGTGAAAGAATGTGTAAAACAAATTGTACAATCAGAAAATGTAAATGCCGAGGTGAAGTTCCCTGCGCTATGGAAATACAATATATACTGTACATACATTTTCTCTCAAATATTGTTCATAAATCTGTCTAAATCTGTGTTATTGAGCACTTCTCCTTTGCTGAGATCATCCATCCGTCTCAGGTGTGGCATATGTTCAGGATTACCTATGTTTTCAATTGAGGCACTGTGTTAAACTACAAATGTACAAGTCTTACAAACAAAATATACATGCAGGAGTATAATTCTCAGAATATATCAGTAGTAGACCATTTAAAGAATATATGGACAAAATATGATAGTTCTATCTGTAAATTAAGATGTTTTTCCTTTACGTCAACATTTTTAGAGCCTCCAAAAATAAGAAAAAAGATGCAGTCACAATTGTGACCGGTGGGATTAAACAATTTAATTACAGTACATTACAGATTTTGCAGTTGTTCTGTCCAAGGTGACTTCCATTGCACTGAAGAGACACATTTCATCACATCATGAACTGGTCAAACAAGACTTGCATTTCTTCCAGCATGATCTACTGTTTGAGTTACAGGAAAATTTTGTGGTATAATCAAACTCTTTTGTGTGATGATCTTATAACCAGGATGTTGTCTGTGTAAACAGTCATTTTTCTGTTGGATCAATTTCAGTTGCGTTTGGTTTTGCTTTCATTATTCATTGTTTTCTGCAGGAATATCATCAGTGTTTTTATGTGACAATAACTTTTTCCCAAAACACAATGATTAAATTGAGGCATTGGGTTTGTTAATCTTAACCTGAAACAATATTGTTGCATGTGCTTTTGTGTTTTTTCTTTCCATGAAATGAGACATGACTTCAAGTTCAGTTCAAAAGCATTTACATTGAATAAAAGCATTTTAATGTTTTTATTGCAATATTAATATGTTATATTAAAATACTTTATTCCAGGCACTTAACAGGCCTGGTAAAATCATGATTCAATACTGTAGCTGTTACTATCTTGTCTAGTTTTCCAATGTCATTATAAATAAGGGTCTGTATAGTTTATGATCAGTGTACAGGATTTCTTCATTTATACAGTTGGGTTATTTCGGGTTGAGAGAACAAACATATAGGCCTGTGTTGTACTTCACTTATGATGTTTCTTTATCTCTTTCATATTGCTCCCTTTATATATATTATGTTTCATCTTATTCTCTGTTACTGTTGAATCTCTTATTCAGGTTACAATGTTTCTTTCTCCAGTTCTCAGCATAACAGAACAGTGGTGTGAATCAGTCACTTTTGATTATCTTTGTATAATAACTCATAACTTCTCGACATCTCGTTTTCTCTAAATTGAGGCTGATTCAACATTTTGTAGTGTATCCTCAAAATCTCTTTTGGCATACAAGTTCGGTCAGGTCAGTTTTTTTTTATTATTATTATTTTTTTTTTTAAGAAAATCACTAAAGACTAATTTAATATTCACAAAAACAAAACAAAAAAATAACCAAGAGAAACTAATCCATAACCAAACCTGCCACTAGGCTGTTATAGAAAACACTTAAATATGGATTTTTCTTCTAAGTGACAAATGAATAGATTTAGTCCTTTTATCACTATGAATAAATTACTAGATGAAGAACACATCCTCGACGGGACGAGGCTCTGGAACGGCGGCGGCCATCTTGGGACGAGGCTTTGGGACGGCTGATGGTGAATGCAGAGTTGGTGTATTGCCATGGTGATGGTGTAAAAACAAACACAAGAAAACACAGCAAAATAATAAACTATTAAAAGGTCTTGTTTTCTGTCAAAGATATGGTGGCTATCAAGCGAACGACATCAGAGATGATAAAGAAGACTTTAGTCCAAGACTAAACATGAAATAATACAACCACACACCACAACTCAAATATTACAAGACACTGTTACACTAATGCTGGATATGTTTATTTTTAATTTAGGTGATTCTTCAGTCTTTTAATTAGCTCTCATTTATTTAATTAACTCTCATTCGTGTCATTGATGACAGCATAAGAGTGTGATGCATTTCAAATTGTTGGTGATGAGGCTAATGCTTCACAGTGTTTATATATATATATATAAAATGTGAATACAAATCTGTATTTCTTCCAAAAACTTCTTTTACAATTCATGCACTGACACAGTGTTTGAGTAAAATTGAATAAACGCACTTATGTCTTCTCACTTCAGAATTAACAGACTAAAAATCTATATTATTTTAATTACATTTACAGATTTTACAGTTGTTATATCCAAGGTCAAGGTGACTTCCATTGCACTGAAGAGAACATTTCAACACATAATGAAGATTTGCATTTCTTCCAGCATGATCTACTGTTTGAGTGACAGGAAAGTATTGTGGTGTATTCAAACTCTTTTGTGTTTATAATCTTATAACCAGGATGTTTTCTGTGTAAACTAGGATAAACAGACGGAGTTGGATCAATTTCAGTCACGTTTGGTTTTGCTTTCATTATTCATTGTCTTCTGCAGGAATATCATCAGTGTTTTTATGTGACAATAACTTTTTCCCAAAACACAATGATTAAATTGAGGCACTGGGTTTGTTGATCTTAACCTGAAATAATATTGTTGCATGTGCTTTTGCTTTCTTTTTTTTTTTCTTTCCATGAAATGAGACATGACTTCTAGTTCAATTCAAAAGTATTTACCATTGAATAAATATGTTTTTATTGCATGTTTTTTTTATTTTATGTTAAACTACTTCATGCCAGGCACTTAACAGGTCTGGTAAAACCATGATTCAATACTGCAGCTGTTGATGAGTTTTCCAATGTCATTATAAATAAGGATCTGGATAGTTTGTGATTAGTGTAAACAGGATTTCTTCATTTATGCAGTTGGGTAAGTTCTGGTTGATAGAACAAGCATACATTTGTTGTTTCTTTATCTATTTCATTTTGCTTCCTATATATTTATTTATTTATTTATTTATTTATTTATTTATTTATTTATTTATTATTACTCTACGTTGATGTGATGAGTGATGAGCAGTGTCTTTTCCTGCATGGCCTCATCCAAAAAACAGTGTACACATAGCACTTGTTCCATGAGTCCAATATTGATGGAGCTGAAGTGATGTTAAAGGGTAATCTGGTGTGTGCAAACATCCCTTTGTGGGTCGTGATGATAAGATATTTACATGAATCTTTGTGCACAGGAATCTGCAGCACTGTAAAAAATATTTTCAAAATTTGTTATCACAACATATTTTCTTTTGTCAAATCAACTTTATAATAATTTATTTAGTTGAGTTATATAGGTAACTTATTATTTTTTCAGATTTTTCTGATGGTTAAATTAATCTCCTTCATTGTATTAACTCACTTTTTCCCAGTTCAATCAACTTAACATTTTAAGGCAACTCAAGTTACTTACTTTTTTAAGTTAAACCAACAAAAATTATTCACAGTGTAGTAATCACAACATTTTTTTCTTTTGTCAAATCAACTTAAATAATTTATTTATTTCAGATAACATATAATTTTGAGTTTCTGATGGTTAAATGAATCTCCTTCATCGTATTAACTCACTTTTTCCAGTTCAATAAACTTAAAATTTTAAGGCACCCAGGTTACTTACTTTTTTAGGTTAAACCATCAATATTTTTTTACAGTGAGGTAGGTATGTAAAAAGTCTAGTTCGCTAAATCTTTTTCTCCCAGCCAGTGAGCAAATCTTCAATTGAAGGTAATGAATGTTCTGCACACAGAGATGGGTTCACCGTTATTTTGAAATCACCACAGATCTTTATTCTATTTACCTCTATTTTACCAGGAAGCCTCCTTGAGATTAAAATCACTTTTTCAAGAGAGCAATGGTGACATGCTTAATGCTGCAATACATGCTGGGTGCCATGAGTAGGTGGATCTCAGCATGCATTGCAGCATGAATAATATCACCATTGTTGAGATTCATATGTTGATTCTTGATGTCTGTGTGTGTCTAAAGATTTGTTTGTGAACAAACCTGTGTAGATAGAATCTCTCATGTAATACAAAACACAGATATCAACTTTTATCAATTGACCTTTTGAAAAGAGACGCCCCTCTTAGTTATTCTTGCTTTTTCCAACAATGTGTTCTCTAGGGCAAGAAAGTATTGTTGGTGAATATAATCTATTAATAACTAAGAAACACTTTTTTTTCAGGCATAAAATGAATGAATCACCTGATCATCTTTGTTTCTTGTTTTTTTTTTTACAGCAATTTATGTTTTATTAAGCATTACAAAGACCATAAACCCAGTTTGTCAAGTCAAACTGGCCAACCACAGGAAACACTGATCATCCTGCCCGATCTCATGAAAGTGCGGATCAATACAACAAATGTTGTTTCTCATGTCATTTATATGGCAAAAATAGTTTTTTTTTTATTCCCCTAATCTGAACTAAGGGGTTTTCAGTGTGTAGCATATGCACGCAAAAAAAAATTTTGGCGTAAAAATGGCATTTGTGGTATAGATACGCACTTTCATGAGACTGCGTTGAATCATCGTAACGGTGACCAAGCATTTTTATTCATTTGTTGTGTTTAATTTTCTGAGAAACATAACATTGTAACACTGATTCAATGCCGGTACATTCGATTTTTGATTGAGATTACAACATTAATTGCTGGTGCAAAAGTGATGTTGATTCAATGCAGTTAACTTTGACTCATTAAAAGTGATTAAACATTGTTTCGATGCTTGCTTGATTATATCTGGGCTGTAATACGCCCCACAGTGGAAAGTGAAACCGTCTTCTACCGGCTGGGCCGGATCTGCACAGAATGGAGCGGTTCATTAACCAGAACAGTTTGGCCCAATGGTGGAAACGTGTTTATTGTGTCTGAGGAATTTAAGAGAAAGGTGAGGCCTTTACAACTGCAGGTGTCTCAGAACAAAAGCTGAGTTTGCAGAAAAAAATAATAATAATAGCAGCAAAATACCTTAGACAATTAACAGAGGGTGTGTGACATGCTTTAAAACTCTTTGGAATTATATATGTTCTAGTTATATCATTGTATGGAGAAAAATGTGATGCTGGTTTTACGGGTTTTTCCTTTTGTGCATGTTAATTTTTCTGTTGCAGCTCACGTCAACTACTTCACAACTCGCACCATTAGTTTTAGCATTATTATTATACTTCCAAAAACAGATCAGATAGCAGCAAGAAAACACAAAAACTAAAAAGTCAAGAGCCCAACTAAAAGCAAACTCTGATCTCCATTTTTAATCAATCCTCAACATTTAAACCTCTGTTAATTCTAAATAAAAACTTTCTAAATTCTAAATAAAACCGGTTCTTCAGAAGAACGAGAAACACTGATGCTGTGGTTAAAATACAGGAGCTCTATTGCAGTGATGTCTATTAATTACTTAGCTTAGTTGATGTGTTTTTTATTTAAGAATTTGAATACAAATTATTAGCAGTTACAAATAAATGCAGTCTTTCATTGTCCTGATACTCTTTTGTATGTCTTTGAATTAGCAACTTACAACTTTGAATAAAACTTACAATTATATAAAAATAAAATAATTAAAATGAAATAAAAATTACAATTATATTCCTTGTTTTTTTGTGATATATTAATGCAATATTATTTCATATATTTTTCGGTGTATTTAAGCCATTCAATATATGGACCATAAATATATGGAATTATATTTTTGTTCTGTAAGGGTAATTTTAGAAGGTCTGTAGCGCTGATAATGTCTGTCATATAGTATTAAAATATATTGTTTGTCTTGGACGACCATTGAAATGTTAGGTGTGTGTGACTTGAAGCGGTGCTGCACTGACTGATTGGTGTGTGACATCAGATTACCGCGATTAGAGGGTAGACTCTAAATATCCTCGTCTTCTGTTTAAATGAGAACTGAAAATGAGAATTATTTAAGTTTTAATACTTCAGTTCAAGTTTTGGTTTCATTCATTTTTCCATAAAACACTACATTTAAAGCACACGCACACACACATAAATAAGTTCAAACCCATTAAAACTTGTTCTTAACCAAACCTGGCAGCTGTATGTAATAGAGTAAAGCACGTTGTTTTATATATTAGAATATTTATTCTTCAAGATAATGAGTTATGCATACAGTACATACCTGGCGTTTTATAACAGACTATTCAGAGGACAGTGAGACGTAAGACACATTGGATTGGGAGGGACTTCAGGCATGTTAAACAAACCAGCATTTCAGTCAAAGCAGATTGTTCAGACACACACTCCAGCACAAGATCGTCAGTGAGAGCACAGCTTCAGGCCAGAGAGCACCATGGAGTGAGTTTAAATTATTGTTGTTGTTTTTGTTTTGTTTTTCTACTGGAGGATATAATTAAAAAAAAAATCTAATTTAAAATAATTAACTCTGGGCCCTGGCGGCCTAAAGGTGCAATATGTAATATTTATAAGGATCTATTGACAGAAATACAATACAACACACTATAATATCCATAACTATGTATTCTGTGGTGTATAAAGACCTTGCATAATGAATCGTTATGTTTTTATTACCTTAGAATGAGATATTATCTCCATTACCCCGAGGCCCTGCTCTCTGATGTGGATGCTCAATTGCGCATGAACAACAGTCACACCTAGCTGTTCTAGATCTATTGCACACACAACCTCGCTGCAATACATTTTATCAAGTAGAATAATACAGCATAATCATGCACATAGTCTCAGCTAAGACTTTTTGCCATTTATTCAAAAAATCAACTGTGCATCGAGTGTATATCTTAGAAAAAATAATTGATTCTTTGCTCATTGTTTCTAATGCAGATAATTGTTCTACTCTGTATTCCAGTATTTACTGCTGTAAAAAGATGATGCAGCACTTTTATTATATACAATACAATAATAAGCTATTTTATGTGTTTATCTTAATAGACAACATGTTTTCAAAAAAGCAGTTTTACAACCTTATCAGCGCTAATGATAATATTAGTACATTTTAGCACGTTTTAAGCCCTATTGTCAACTTTAATCAAATAAAACATAATTTTCCAACAACAAAAATGTGACTGGTCAAAATGCTGTGTGGCTAGTAATTTTGGGAAACCACTAGTTTTACTAGCAAAAAAGTTACCACTAGCAAAAAAGTTAATGTCAAGCCATATATATATATATATATATATATATATATATATATATTATAATTTAATATAGAAGATGTGTAGATACCGCATGTGGATTTTGTAAGGTAAAGGAATTTCAATGTGGTGTGAATTTTATATGGGTTATACTGGTGTTAAATGTGTAGATTATTTATACGGTGTGAATCATATTTAATATAATAAAGTTGTTCTGTTTAACAAATTATTAACTAAGGAATTATTATTATTATTATTATTCTTTAGTCTGTTGGCTATTTAGCTTTTTCCTGGCACACGTCACTTAGACATTTTGCATTTACTGCAGAGTCTTGTGACTGTTTATATATTTGTGCCCATATTAACATTTTTTGAATAGATATTTCTGAAATTGAATGATGTTTTTGTTGATTTATTAGTACACAATTCTTTTTCTGACCTATTTCAATCTTGCCCCTGACAAATAACCCTAAAAAAAACTAAAAATATTAAAAACTAAACTAAAACTAAGCATTTTCAAAAAATAAAAACTAAACTAAATTAAAGCTGCAAGCAGTGATGGGCGGGCCCTTGCACCTGTAGCGCGTCGGGGTGTGAGGCGGCCGCATTGCATATTCTGGAGCTCAGCCGGTGTGGCTGTGAATTTGCTACTCACTTCATTTACCAGCACATCATTGCCAGCAGGTGGCGCTATTACTGTGGGCTAAGTTCGGCATGCACGTGTCTTCAGGGCGGGACTGTTGTATAACGTATAAAATTTTGCGCAGGTCCAAGGATGTACACTGAAGTTACAACAACTTCCTGTTTCATGGCGAATCGTCGACTCCTCGGACACGCCCATTGGCGAAAACGCGCAGATAGCACAACTTTTCATCGTCAATGCCTTTAGAAGGCACAGCAGAAATGTGAAGTCTGACTAAATCCCGAGGAGGAGTTTGTTAAAGTACGTAATGAGTAAATCATCCAAAAACAGCGGTAAAATTAGAAATGGCCGACTTCCTGTTGACTTTAGGGCATCGCTCCAAGAGACTTTTCAGTGCGTCTGGACATGGTAGATGTACCACAGAATTTTCGTACATGTCGGTCAAACATGCGGCGGGGGCTGCTTCGTTAAAGGTCACTTCCTGTTGCCAGCAGGTGGCGCTATGACTGTGGGTGAATGTCGGCATGTAGATTTGTTCAGGGCGGGACTCTTGTCAAATGTGTCAAATTTGGTGCAGATCTGGGCATTTACAGCCAAGTTACTACAACTTCCTGTTTCATGGCGTATCATCAACGCCACGGACACGCCCATCGACGAAAAAGCGTAGATAGTTTCAGACAAATTTACATCGTCAAAATGAAGTCGATCCGACTAAATCCCTAGGAGGAGTTCGTTAAAGTACGGAGTGTGTAAATCGTCAAAAATGGCTGCCAAATTCAAAATGGCAGACTTCCTGTTGAGTTTAGGTTTAGTTCTAGGTGGCGCTAACGAGCCGTTTTGGTACGCCCATCCGCGAAACCCACAAAATACGAAATTTTTCACCAGTCCTGACATGCGTGCCAAATTTGGTGAGTTTTTGAGCATGTTGCCAATCTTCATATTGGCTGGAGGGACCGGCTTAATCACCAGTAGGAGTGCAATGTCCACGCTCCTGCCAGGGGAACATTATCTCAACACCAAAGTTGGTCCAGAAGAAACACTAGAGCAGGGCATAGGAGTGGGGGACTCCACCTTCACGAACGAAGGCGAGTCTCCATCTCAGCAATTAGTGCTGATTGGGCGGACACCAGCCAAACTGAATCATAAGCCGAGTCTTCTGCTACGGAACAGCCAGCTGGACCGGTTGGGAGAGTTTTAAGCATCTATGAACCGGGCGTGAGAAGACATGACTGGGTCTTCGAACACGCCCAATTGCCGGCTGGTGATTCAAGAGGAGGATGAGGGGTGAAAGGCTTTACAGGGTCGCACACCGACAGTCTGGCTCTCTTGGGGCCCAGTAAAAGAGGAAATTGCTCTTTCTTTGAAAATGTGGGTTGTTTAAAACTGTCTTTTTTGTGAGTCAGCAGCGGAACAGACACACACAAAAACAAAGAACTCCACTCGGCCCTCCTGCGGGTGGAGGGAGTGGATCGGGTACTATCTCCAAGAGCTCCTTCCTCCATCCCCGCTCAGTGGCCCGCTCAGGAATTCACTCTAGCCTTCTTCTGGGAAGTTGTCCCAGAAGAAACACTAGAGCAGGGCATCGGAGTAGGGACTCCACCTTCACAAACAAATGCGAGTCTTGATCTCAACAACGAGATGGGAATATCCCTGCTGTGGGAACATTAGTTATCCCTAAGAGGTGGTTAAGCCCAAACACGTGATGTAGTAATTATGAACGTCAGGGGGGACAAAGCCCTACTGCACCCAGAAACGCATGGATGGAATGACATCTTGAAAAAAACGTGTTGCTCTTTCAGGAAGGACCTGTCACCAGTGCCAGAGCGCACAGAACAGTGACCTGAAAAAGTGAAGCACTCACTTCTTCGCCCTCTAACCAATTGTCAACAAACTCAGAGGTTTGATGCTATTAAAACAGCAGTTGAGCATTCAGAAGTACATGATCTCCAGAGCACTCTCGCTCTAGAAAGCACCAGCACTGTGAAAGTCTTCCAGAAGAACAGACACAATCGCTCGTTGTATAGACTTTATAGATTTTTTGTTTTTTGTTTTTGTGGCAGAGTTTAATTGGTGGCAGAATGGTCCCTCTGGTCGATCACTAACGTTAGTTTGCAAGTTTTGTTAGCTCGATTTTTAACAGTGACTTGAGAAAATCCTATTTTTCTTAATGTGCAAGGTCACTCACTGTCCAGGACCATGACTGGTATTTGTAAAAGTTAATTTTAATGGAAGGAACCAGATTGGCTGACCCATACACACTCTCTCAATGGATAGACAATCTGACAGTATTAGCGTTTAACGTAACGCTACCTCCGGTGGAGTGGCCTGACATCTACACCTACTCGATAGACAAACCAAGTGTAAAGAGAAAGAGCCATCTTAGAAAATAGTCTCGACTAGTCAAACCACGAACGTCGTGCTGAGTGATCTGAACTGTGTGAAGTTCAGCGAACTTCTGAACTGTATGAACGGCGTTCAGAGATCGACTTATCGAGTCTGTTTTCTAAGATGGCTCCTGCCTGTATACACGAAGTGAACTGTCTTCATAAAGTATCTTCTTATTAAACGATCTGTACACTTACAAAGTTCTCAATGCTTCGTTTTGCATGTAGGGACCCTCATTATGTTACTGTGTTAGTGTGGGGCTATTTTGAGCCTTGTTAGTGGTATTAACTAGCAATTTCTTTTTACTTAGCATTATACGCTAAACAGTTTTTAGAGATAAAACTCTTTACATTCGATTATCATATGAAAACAAATCTCAGAGAACGATTGACTATGTACCGATGTTTTATTAGACCAAAGGTTCATTGTTCGCCGGAGTTCTCCTTTAACATTTTTTTAAATGAAATTATTTGGATGGACTTCCTGTTTAAAATAATGTGTCTTTAGATGTATATGAACATGTTGAAAATGTCTGTATTTCCATAAGAACTTCTAGTCTTCAATTCACTCAATGCAATTTTTTTAATAAACATTTGCCTCCTTATTTTACAGACAGCCAAATCTTCAACCACGCACAACAACTCTTATTCATGGAGGTCCTCCAATACGATACCGTCTTCACACAGATAGAAAAGTGCTTGATGATAATGGGAAAGTGAGAAGATGGACTTATGGGAAAAAAGACAGCAGTAAACCAAATAAAATTGTTCTGCTGGTGGGAGAAACCGGCGCTGGTAAGACGACTCTCATCAACAACATGGTCAACTACTTAATGGAGGTGAAGTTTGAGGATGAAATATGGTACGAAATCACTGAAGAAGAAGCCAGAGACCAATCAGAATCCCAAACCTCTGAAATCACCATGTATGAGGTCTGTCCAATAAAGAGTCCCATATCTCTCACCATCATTGATACTCCAGGATACGGAGACACTAGAGGACTGGAAAAAGATCTGGAAGTTGCTGAGAATTTATCCATGTTGTTTCAAAGCAGTGATGGAGTTCGAGAAGTCGACGCTGTGTGTTTTGTGATTCCAGCTTCTAAGAATCGTCTCTCGGACAGACAGCATTACATCATCAGTTCAATTCTGTCTTTATTTGGAAAAGACATTGTGAACAACATTGTGTTTCTAATCACACACTCTGATGGTCTGCCGCCCAAAAACGTCCTCGGCGCCATTAATAAAGCTAGAATCCCCTGCAGACGAGACCACAAGAACCAGCCTGTTCATTTCTTATTCAACAACCGGCAGGCGGACGCCCGTCACACTGGAGAGCGTCAAGTTCGTGCACAGAGAGATGCCTGGGAGGACAGCATGGACGGCATGAAGGAATTCCTTCAGTCTCTAAATGGAAAGAACAGAAGAAGTTTAGAGTTGACTTCAGATGTCCTGATTGAGCGCATTCGATTAGAAGCATTTATCTGCAACTTACAGCTACGAATTCGTGAGAAAGAACAGAAAAAGGATGAAAAACTTCAGATCCAGCAGGCAATTAAAGAAAACAAGGAAAAGATTGAGACTTTTAAAAACTTTAACATTAAAGTCAAAAAGACTGTCAAAGAGAAGGTTCCCATTGAAAGCGCTTCATGGAAGCACAGGAAGGCGACGACCTGCACCGTCTGTGAGGAAAACTGCCATGAGTTTGACTGCTGGTGGGTTTCTAATCCCAGCAAATGTGAAGTCATGCAAAACGGTTTCTGTACCGTGTGCACAGGGAAGTGTCACCACAGCAAACACGTCAAAGAAAACAAGAAATATGTCATCAAATCATCAGTTGTGATAATGGAATTCGATGAATTTAATAAGGAATATGAAAAAGCTCAAGAAAAAAACAAGAGGTTTTTGTTTATAATGGATTCACTTGAGAAAGATCTAAAAAAGCTTGAGGAACAGAAGCAAATTCTTCTGTCTGATGCGTACAACACCATCAAGCATCTGTCTCGGATCGCATTAAAGCCAGACTCGGCCTTCACTCTTCAGCATCTGGACTTCTTCATCCCTAAACTGAGAGAGGCTGGGAAAGAAAACTGGGTCCGAGAACTGGAGGAACTGAGGAAAACCGCTGAAACTGAAGAAGCCAATAAAGACGCTCTGAGTTATCTGAAAGCTGGTCTGTCTAAACTCTTCCTTGGTGGACAATGAACAAATGCAGGGAGGACAAGAGATGTATCATTGTAAATTAAGACTGCTTACAATGAGAAAGAACATAATTTGATTTACTATAGCATTACACATAAATGAACAAGTATAGAATCAATCAATAACTACACCATTACTTTCTTTAAATGAGTAGTCTAATTTTCGGGTACTGATGATAGCTTAAACATTACTTTTCTCACTATTTTATTCTGCTAGACCTGATTATAAAAGTATTTCCTGTGTTTTTTTCTTTTTCTTAAAGTGTTATTTCCTTAAGATTATCTGTACATGAAAATTGTCAAAACTAAAATAAATAAATTTCAGAGATCATAAACTTGATATTTTCTTCATTTGATTTCTATTCCAATCAAAATTTTTAGTCAAGCCAGCCAACCTCTTTAAACTCAGCTTTATCAGCAACGGAAATAAGTGCAGTTACAATAGCTAAATATGTGGGAGAACATTGATATAATGTGAAGATATTGTAGGTCACACTTCAAAGTCAATACCAAATCAAATACAGTTAGGACATCATTTGTGATTGAAAATGTTTAAATCATCATCATCTACTGCATAAATAAGAACACTTTACGAATAAATGAAAAAACGATTTACATCTGTACAGAAAGACAACTCACCCCTACAGAAGGATCAATGTGCACCACATATCTGTTTGAGGCTATCGCCCCATGTACATAAGGACCTCCAGCAGCCTCAAGGAGAAGAGATATTTTTTTAAGAAATCAGTCCATTTTTTCATTCAAATGATTGGATGCCTTCACACTTGAAATATAGAGCTTATTCCACAACTTCAACCTCAAAAACTCCAAGCTGACGGGTTTCAAAATATAAAAACACTTCCTCTTGCCATTCTCCCACAGCAATGGGACCCTCTTTCTCCATTGATCAATTGCTGCTGAGTCTTTTGTCAAAGTATTATGACCCACATGCAAAGACTTCAATATTTTAGAAGCTTATTTCAGCAGCCTCGAAGATCTCACCCCAGTCCGTTCACTCAATGGGCTCTATGCACGGTGATATTTCCGGTGAAGGTCTAAGGATGCTGGATTCCTTCCGCCGATCGTAGAGTCCAATGCTACAGTAATACCGTATACATATCCGTTTTTAAACTTCAATGATTTGATGCAATCAGTTTCCCAAATGAGAAGAGTTGTTACGGTAAGATACTGTAAAAGGGAGCTGTAAATTAACAGTACACTACAGACAACGACTGCTGACATTATTCACAGCACATTTTTTTTACAACCTCTCACATATGCAATGTTCTCAGGATCAAAACTCGAAAAAACAGCATCAAAACTTCTATACTATCACTAGAATGTCTGTTCCTTCAAATCTAAAATTTAAGCTCAATAATTACAGATTAGGATAAAAAGAGAAGCTCATCATCTTCAACACATTGAACAAATAAACATGATGATCATTTACCTGCAGCGGCGGACTGACTGGAGGTTGATGGCGACTCAGATTTGACTCAAGTTATCTTTAATGCAAAACCTGTCGTCTGTCACAGATGCAAAGCATGGAGACATCAATTTCCATTTGAACTTTGCTACAACATACGGCTCTTCTTTAGAATAATGGCTATGAAAACAGCCAGTGACTTTCTGTATCACGTAAATCTTAAAAGGCAACCATTAACAAAATCAAATTTCTCCTTAAATGATGGATGTTCTGGGATTCAGTCACATTGTTAGATTCAGACACTCGGTGGAAGTCAAAATTCAAAATTCAAGGAAGTTTAATTTAAATGTACTTAAACAGAAGACTAGGAACTTGGTCACGGTAGAAATAACACAACTCAACTGTTTAAACAAGACTAAACAGTAAAAACACAAACCAGGACTGTGCAAACAAGGTAAACTAAATGAGAAGGACCTACATTGAATACACAAATCATTCTGTAACCATGGTAACAAACAAACAGGGGAAACTGAGGGTGTGCGTTTACACGACAACGTCTTAAAAACGGACGACAACGTTGCCAAAACGATTCCTGTTCACAAAACTGACTGTATTATGCTGTCAGGACACTTTTTCAAGAAACACCTCAAGAAACATGTCATATACATGCGTATGACGACGTTACCGTTTTCTCAAATTCACGTTTTTGTTGTTAACATGGAGACGGTAAAGCCATCGTTTTCAAAACCAGTTTTCAGGCCCCCAAAATCGCTGTTGTGGTGTAAATGAACGGCCAAAACGCATAAAATTTTTCTGTTGAAAACAGTGTCGTGTACACATGACCTGAAATTACTGAATATTCAACAACTAGAAAACTTGAAACATGGGCATGAACAATTAAAAAACAATTAAAATTTCCTTTTAAGTAAAGGTATCTTGTTTTCCGGATATTTACTGGCTTTTTAAATGTTATTATATTATTGTCTGAGGTCAACTTATGACGTTTGCTTGGTTTTTGCATTCAAAAACATCTAAATGAAGTAATAGGCTATTTTCTACCCTAGTTTTGAGCCTACCTGAAAAACATTAGTTTTTTATGGGCATCTCGCACTGAAGACTTGGAAGTAAACGCCCACTGCTGTGAGTGGATAACGGTTTTGCATATTATAATGAGTTTCAACTCACCTGTCGGTGCACTTGGGGGAAGTTGTTTTGAAAACGAATCGGACTCGACTCTCTGTGGTCTCGACTCGGACTCGACTCTTTATGGTCTCGGTCTTGACTCGGACTCAACACTCCATGGTCTCGGTCTTGACTCGGACTCGACCGTCTTTGGTCTCGGTCTCGACTCGGACTCGACCCTCTATGGTCTCGGTCTCGACTCGGACTCGACTCTCTATGGTCTCGGTCTCGACTCGGACTTGACTCTCTATGGTCTCGGACTCGACTCTCTGTGGTCTCAACTCGGACTCGACTCTTTATGGTCTCGGTCTTGACTCGGACTCGACCGTCTTTGGTCTCGGTCTCGACTTGGACTCGACTCTCTTTGGTCTCGGTCTCGACTCGGACTCGACTCTCTATGGTCTCGGTCTTGACTCGGACTCGACTCTCTATGGTCTCGGTCTCGACTCGGACTCGACTCTCTATGGTCTCGGTCTCGACTCGGACTCGACTCTCTATGGTCTCGGTCTCGACTCGGACTCGACTCTCTATGGTCTCGGTCTTGACTCGGACTCGACTCTCTATGGTCTCGGTCTCGACTCGGACTCGACTCTCTATGGTCTCGGTCTCGACTCGGACTCAACCGTCTTTGGTCTCGGTCTCGACTCGGACTCATCTCTCCATGGTCTCGGTCTGGACTCGGACTCGACCGTCTTTGGTCTCGGTCTCGACTCGGACTCGACTCTCTATGGTCTCGGTCTCGACTCGGACTCGACTCTCTATGGTCTCGGTCTCGACTCGGACTCGACTATCTATGGCCTCGGTCTCGACTCGGACTCGACCGTCTTTGGTCTCGGTCTCGACCCGGACTCGAGTGACCTGGTCTCGACTACAACACTGGTTTGATTAACATTAATAATGACAACAGGTTTATTAGGCTGCTGTCACTTTAAAGGACAAATTCAGTATTTTACACTTAAAGCCCTGTTTTAAGATAGTTTCTGATGAAATAAAACGGTTAAGATTGAAATTTGGACACATGCTTTGGACACATGCTGCTGGCCCGAGAATTTTCGGTTTCTGTGGTTGCACTCCAAACACCCCATAATCTTACACAAAAAAACACTGTGAAAGATGCTTTCCAAAAGGTTTTATCATAACGTTTTTGTCCACGTCAAGTCAATGGAGTTGGACGAAAACAATGATGAACCATGTTGGAAAGCATCTTTTGAGCGATTTCTGTGACTGCACAGATCTAATATACTCGTGTGTGTTCTTTCTCATCTGTTTACATTGACTGAAGTCGTAATGTCGTGTGACGGATTAATGTCTCTCCACAGCTCTGAGCTCCGCGGTGAATTCCCGTGTATTTTACGTTATTCCTGAGAGAATGAGCTGGACGGATGCACAGACGTACTGCAGAAAGAAACACACTGATCTCGCCACCATTGACGACCAGGTGGAACATGCTGAGCTGGTGAAAACTTTCTCCAACTTTACAGAAAACATGTGGATTGGACTCTATCGGAAGACAGGGACTTCTCCCTGGATCTGGTCCGATCAAAGCGAATCCGAGTTCAGATTTTGGGCTAGTGGACAGACAAACAATTATGATGGAAAACAGTTCTGTGTGCACATTTATCCTGATGGATCCTGGAACGACGATGAGTGTCTGGAAAAAAGGCATTTATATGCTATGGTAAGTTGTTTGCAATTTACCTGACAGGAACGATATATTTTTATTAGTAGCATTTATTTTTATTATATACATTTAACTGTTCTGAACAAATGAGACTGTAAAGTGTTTTAAGGAAATTGACTTGTCATTTTCACTTCATTATTAACCTGAGAACTTCATCATGTGTGTTTCTAACAAAAGTCCAAATTTGATTTTGAATGATCCCGAAGTGAAGAAAGAGATTTTATTAATGGTTGGTTCAATATACTAAACATTGAAAGTGTATTGAAGAGTTACCGAGAGCCTTATGTGATAATGCGGTGTGTTCTTCAGATAGAGCAGATACTGAAAGAGAAAGGACTGACAGAAGAAGCCAAACTGTCGTGGAAAGTGATTTATGGAGATGTCTTTCAGAGAATGTGTTGTCAGAAGAATGAAGTTTCTAAGACGCCCTTAGCAAGATGTTTCTGTCAGCTGGGTTGCTGTTCTCTGTCGTTTGCATGTTTTGTATAACAATAAATCATCCTGACATCTTACACTGATGGTATAGCCACACTATGAATGCGTTTGCATTGCTAGTTGAGTCTTCTGAACTCGAACAAACAAAATGCAAAATAAATGTACATTGTAACTCAGATTATAATCTAGATGTGCTGTGTTTGACAGAAACCTGTCTTAAAATAAACGATTACATAACTTTAAATGAGTCCACCCCGCAAGATTACTGTTATAAACATGAACCTCGTCTGAAAGGCAAAAGGGGAGGTGTTGCTGCACTGTAAAAAATATTTTCAAGATTTGTTATTTTGTCAAATCAACTTTATAATAATTTATTTAGTTGAGATAACTTATTATTTTTAGTTTCTGATGATTAAATTAATCTACTTCATTGTATTAACTCACTTTTTCTAGTTCAATCAACTTAAAATTTTAAGGCAACCAGGTTACTTACTTTTTTAAGTTAAACCATCAATATTTTTTTTACAGTGTGTAATTTATAGTAATATCCTCAAAACCACTAAGAAATCTAGTTTTAAATATACTTCTTTTGAAATGTTGTTGCTTAGTGTAAAAATATATAATGTAAATGATAAATCACATTTGAGAATACGTCTCTGGCTACTGTATACAGGCCATAAGATATTATCAAAGAATTTGCCAGAGTTAGTCCTGACTGCAGATAAAGTACTAGTTGGTGACTTTAATATACATAATTAAAAAGATTGACATTTAAAGACATTATAAACTCAATTGGAGTTAGACAACACGTGTTAGGACCCACTCATTGTTGTAATCATACTCTAGATCTAATACATTCCTTACAGACACAACTGAGAGACAGAGAGACAATGGGAAGATCTTTAATACAGACTTTGCTGCATAGACTAACTAATCTATAAATGAACATGCATCATATAGCATTGTGTAAATAATTTACTGTACGATTATGTATATACTATGGTATGTATTTTATTACACAACCCCACTTGTCATGTCACCTTGTTTATTGGTCCAGTCAGTCCTTAGGGGATCTTCTCCATCATCATTCCATCTCTCACTTCTTTTTCGCACACTTTTTTTAACTGACCCAAATATTCATAATTGAATCATAACAAGTTATTAGGCTATTGATTATTAATAAATATTTCCTAAAGCCGAGTTCTTTACACTTAACTTCTGCCACTAAAGATTGCTTTATCAATAAACTTCCTATCAGTTTCATCATCTCCACATCTTGGATAGCTGTCCCAGTATCTGGTGTATGTTCCCTGGTGTCCACTAGAGGTCCTCCTTCCCCACGGTGTCATTCGCTTTAGGAACTGCATTCCCCACAATCCTCATCTGCGCTCGTCACTGTTTATCAGCTGTTCCCCATCATGATTGTCATGTTCTGTGTATATATACTCTGCCTGTTTAGTGTTTGTTACGGAGTCGTTGTTATATGTCACAATACTTTGGAATTGGTGCCTGTTTCTTGTTTTGTTTCTTTCTTGGATTGTTTTATGGATTTTGACCCTTGCCTGAACTGGTCTTGCCTGAACTGAAATGATTATTCATTTGCTGCTATAGGAGAGGAAGAATTTTGCAAACTTGTTAATTCATCTAAATCAACAACTTCTATGTTAGACCCTATACCGACTAAGGCAGAATTTAGACCTAGATGAAACAGAAACACAACCGCACGAAGCAGCACATACCTTAAAGAAAATAAATTGGGCTTTAAGTCAACAAAACATTTACAAACTCATATTCAACAATGGCTCCACAAACCTGTTAAACTAAAACAGAAAAAAAAATTAAAGGTACAACAAGTACAGGTTTTTCTATTATATCACAATGTATTTACCATATTTTCATTCAAGCACGAGACAATGCATCAGCAGCTACATTGCCACATCCTCGGATGTGTCTAATTTCCAAGTTAAAACCTTTCAGAATCAAGCTCCACCGTATTAAACGCTGGTTAGAATTGCGCAAGTCAAGAATTGGTCAAGAAAAACCAAAGGGTTGTGTCCGAGAGTGTACATGTACACTGGGGATTTTGCTGTGCTGTGTTTTCAATTGAAGCACTTTGTTAAACTACAAATGCACAAGTCTTACGAGCAAAATATACATGCAGGAGTATAATTCTCAAAATATATCAGTTGTAAGAACTGTAGGGTTATGGAAATGGTTCAGGTAGAGTACAAAATATTAGACCCTTTAAAGAATATATGGACAAAATGTTCTATCTGTAAATTAAGATGTTTTACCTTTACGTCAACATTTTTAGAGCTTCCAAAAATAAGAAAAAAGATGCAGTCACAATTGTGACCGGTGGGATTAAACAATTTAATTACAGTACATTTTCAGATTTTGCCGTTGTTCTGTCCAAGGTGACTTACACTGCACTGAAGAGACACATTTCATCACATCATGAACTGGTCAAACAAGATTTGCATTTCCAGCATGATCTACTGTTTGAGTGACAGGAAAGTCTGGTGATATAATTAAATTCTTTTGTGTGATGATCTTATAACCAGGATGTTGTCCGTGTAAGCAGGGATAAACAGACGGAGTCGGATCAGTTTCAGTTGCGTTTGGTTTTGCTTTCATTATTCATTGTTTTCCGAATATCATCAGTGTTTTTATGTGACAATAACTTTTTCTCAAAACACAATGATTAAATTGAGGCATTGGGTTTGTTAATCTTAACCTGAAACAGCATTGTTGCATGTGCTTTTGTGTTTTTTTCTTTCCATGAAATGAGACATGACTTTTAGTTCAGTTCAAAAGCATTTACCATTGAATAAAAGCTTTTTAATGTTTTTATAGCAATATTGTTATGTTATATTAAAATACTTTAGGCACTTAACAGGTCATGTAAAATCATGATTCAATACTGTAGCTGTTGATGAGTTTTCTAATGTCATTATAAATAAGGGTCTGTATAGTTTATGATCAGTGTAAACAGGATTTCTTCATTTATGCAGTTGCGTAATTTCGAGTTCAGAGAACAAACATATATCTTTGTTGTACTTCATTTATGTTATTTCTTTATCTCTTTCATATCGCTCCCTATATGTATTGCGTTTCATCTTATTTTCTGTTACTATTTACAGTTTTTTTTTCAATTGCTTACACACTAAAATTAAAAGTTTCCCACTATTAGCAAACCTTACACTAAAGAAGCAAAACACCGGCCTAGATTTGCACAATTGTAAGCACGTTGTCAGCTTCACCCTTTTTGCAAAACATTACACAGTGATTTGTAAAACTCTACACACATTTTCACACCTTAGACACAGATAAGGATTGTGAGGTTACTTCCTTGTCATTACAAAGCCCCATTTTCCCATTGACCACACTAATGAATGAATTGGATATTCACATCCACCAGGTGTGGAAGCACACATGTGCTAATTTGAAAACGCAGCACTCAGGTGTGCTATAAAAGGCAGCAGGTGAGTCTTTAACAAAAATAGAAGGATCTAGAGAGTGTGAATTATATAAACTCTGAGCTGAGTGTTAAATGAACACTGAAGCAGTGTTAAAGTTAATGAGATAATTAAGTGAATAACTGAGTGATGATTGAGCATTATTGAAGACACCTGATGTTAACAAGCAGAATCACTGAAGGAGAAAATCACAAATTGTAAGCCACCATTATGGAGATCAGTGTTTGCTTTAGTTGGGCTCTTGACTTTAGATTTTGTTCGGCTGCTGTACATGAGTTATAACAGCCAGATGAACAAATAGAAAAGGTGATCTGATGGTGATGGTTGTGTTTTAACACAATCATTAATTTGCAATCATTTAACCGGAATCATTGAATTCATATAGATTCTATTTTCTGAGTAAGGTTTACTTTATTAATTATAGCAGCAGTGACCTTGTGCAGCATAATATTCTCAATATCTACAGAATATTCAACATAATTTCTTAAAAGCTTTTATTATTTAATTTTTTACTTCTCTACAATGTTAAGACACACATACATCAATAATTAGCCTGTGAATCTCAACAATGGTAACAGTTATAAAGCATGTTGCATTGCATTCTGGGTGCCACCAATCAAAACTCATTCATGGCTCCCATCATGCATTGCTGCATGAATAAATAATGAACTTATGTTCAGAGGTGATCTGTTTGTCACCATTGCTGAGATTAGTATGTTAATTTGTGATGTCTGTGTGTGCGTTTTTCATTGAAAAGGCTAAAATGTTATGTCCTAAAATGACCATGCTGCTAAAACCCTTAAGATAAACTTAACTCAGAATTTATGCTCTTGACAAGTTCAGCGATTCAGGCCAATTAATGATTGTGTTGAAACACAACCAACACCATCAGCTCACCTTTTTTCATCCGGCTGTTATAAGTCACATACAACAGCCAAACAAAATCTAAAGTTAAAGAAATAAAGGGTCAAGAACCCAGCTAAACCAAACACTGATCACCATAATGGTGACTTAAAATTTCCGTTTTTCTCCTTCAGTGATTCTGCTTGTGATCATCAGGTGTCTTCAATAATGCTCAATCATCACTCAATTATTCACTTAATTGTCTCATTAACTTTAACACTGCTTCAGTGTTCATTTAACACTCTGCTCAGAGTTTATATAATTCTCACTTCTCTGTGTTAATTTAACACTCTCAGTGTTAATTTAACACTGGGGATTTGCTGTGTAGAGGATGAGGAAAAGAAGGAGATAGAGGAAGAGGTAGAGGAAGAGGTAGAGTTGATAGAACCTGAACAAAGAAGACGGGGACCAAATTTGACTCAAGAAATCCGTGCAACACTTATTGACCATGTTATCAATCATGGACTGACACCGATGGAAGCTGGACAAAGAGATCAACCAAATCTCTGGTTGATACTGTAACTGTAACTGGTTGATACTGTAATTATCCCTTACAATTACATTACAATATCTGGCCAAAAATAGCACATGATATTTCCTAAAAATAGTTTGTTTGTTTTTTTTTTACAAATGTGTTTTTTATTTATCACAGCAGTGTGAAACTGGCTGCAATAGTGTCTGATCATTAAGGACTGTGTTGGTTAAATAAAAACTAATAGCATTTTCACAAATATGTGTATATCTTTTGACTGAAGTGTGTATGTGTTTACAGAAGTGTGTCCTTTTGCAAACAATCTAGGAATTATGCCAATTGAGTGTGGTGTTTGGATAATTGTCATTATATTTTGAAAAAATTGCGTGTAAACAATTGAAAAAAATCTCTTATTCAGGTTACAATGAATTCTTTCTCCAATTCTCAGCATCACAGAACAGTGGTGTGAATCAGTCATTGTTGATTATCTTTGTATAATTACTCATAAATTCTCTTCTTGTTGAAAATTTTTCTAGAAATTGAGGCTGATCCAACATTTTTTGTAGTGTATCCTCAAAATCTCTTTTGGCATACAAGTTCGGTCAGGTCAGTTTTTTTTTTTTCACTAAAAAATCACTAAAGGCTAATTTAATATTCACAAAAAAATAATGCTCTAACTAATCATAACCAAGAGAAACTAATTCATAACCAAACCTGCCACTTGGCTGTTATAGAAAAAACAAAAATATGGATTTGATTTGGAAATGAATAGATTTAGTCCTTTTATCACTATGAATAAATTACTAGAAGAACACATCCTCGACGGGACGAGGCTTTGGAACGGCTGATGGTGAATGCAGAGTTGGTGTATTGCCATGGTGATGATGTAAAAACAAGAAAACACAGCAAAATAATAAACTGTCAAAGGTCTTGTATTCTGTCAAAAGATATGGTGGCTATAATCAAGCACACAACCACATATCACATAGAACTCAAATATTACAAGACACTGTTACACTAATGCTGATATGTTTATTTTTAATTAATTAAAAAGGTAATTCTTCAGTTTCGTAATTAGCTCTAATTTAATTAATTAACTCTCATTCGTGCCATTGTTAACAACATAAAAGTGTCATGCATTTCAAAATGTTGGTGATGAGGCTTGCTTCACACACATACAGTATATAGCGTTTATTTTTTTGCAGATTTTGCAGATGTTACATCCAAGGTGACTTCCATTGCACTGAAGACACATTTCAACACATAATGAACTGATCAAACAAGATTTGTATTTCCACCAGCATGATCTACTGTTTGAGTTACAGGAAAGTCTTGTGGTGTAATCAAATTCTTTTTTGTGATGATTTTATAACCAGGATATTTTCTGTGTAAACAAGAATCTTTCATTTTTCTGTTGGATCAATTTCAGTCACGTTTGGTTTTGCTTTCATTATTCCATGTTTTCTGCATGAATATCATCAGTGTTTTTATGTGACAATAACTTTTTCCCAAAAAACAAAATTGAGGCACTGGGTTTGTTAATCTTAACCTGAATGTGCTTTTGTTTTCTTTTTTTCCATGAAATGAGACGTGACTTCAAGTTCAGTTCAAAAGCATTTACAATCAAATCAAATAATTTTAATGGATTTTTTTATTGCAATATCATTATGTTATGTTATATTAAAATACTTTATACTAGGTACTTAACAGGTCTGGTAAAACCATGATTCAATACTGTAGCTGTTGATGAGTTTTCTAATGTCATTATAAAGAAGATAGTTTGAATAGTTTGTGATCAGTGTAAACAGGATTTCTTCATTTGTACAGTTGGGTCATTTCTGGTTGAGAGAACAAGCATATATGTGTTGTTTGTTTATCTATTTTATGTTGCTTCCTATATATTTATTGCATTCCATCTTATATTCCGTTAGTGTTTAATCTCTTATTCAGGTTACTGTTATGTCTGCATCAATATGCTATACTAACAACACATATTATTGTATTGTGTTTCTGGAAGTAATCCAGTGGATCTCATCTCCTTCACACGACAGAGGATCAAATCTGCTCTGGTTCCTTGACTGATGTCGCTGCTACACACTGGAAGTGCATCCATTTTTTATGAGGTAAACTTCATATTTCCTGTCTCTGTGCTGGACAGATGACATCACGATAACGTATTCACATTCTCATGGTCAGTAAAGCTTCTATATTGAGTTGTGTAGTTATGTGCAGCCAGCAGAAGAGCCCACCTGTGAAGTCTTGCATCAGCCAGGGTTGGAGTTGCTTTGTTAGGATGGAGTATGGTGGTAAGTGGACAATGGTCTGTTAATAATGTGAAGTGATGTCCATAAAGATAACTATGAAAAAATAATTCCTAACGCTTCATGTTATAGTTGTGCATAGTTTTACTCAGATTTACCCAGCATTCGAGACGCAAAGGTTACGGGTCTTCCCTGCCCATCCGGCATCATGTGTGAAAGTACGGCTCCCACCCCATAAGGTGAATCATTTAATCTCTTATTCAGGTTACAATGTTTCTTTCTCCAATTTTCAGCATCACAGAACAGTGGTGTGAATCAGTCATTTTTGATTATCTTTGTATAATAACCAACACTATCTCACGACCAATTCGTACGAATTTGACACATGATTAAAAAGTGGCTAATTCGTACTAATTCGTACGACCTCACTCGTACTAATTCGTACGATTTGTCTAAACCCACGTGATGGTTATGTTTAGGGGCGGGTTCAGGGGTAGGTCATTCGTACGAATTTATACGAATTGGCCAATTCGTAAAATATGTACGATTTAGCAAAATCGTATTAATTCGTACGAGTGAGGTCGTATGAATTGTTACGAATTAGCCACTTTTTAATCATTCGTCGAATTCGTACGACTTGGTCGTGAGATCGGGTTGTAATAACTCATAACTTCTCCACTTGTTGAAAGTTTTTCTCGAAATTGAGGCTGATCCAACATTTAGTGTATCCTCAAAATCTCTCTTGGCATACAAGTTCGGTCAGGTCAGTTTATTTATTTTTTTATTTATTCAATACTCATAATAATAATAATAATAATAATAATAATAATAATAAAAATGCTTAAATTAATCATAACCAAGAGAAGCTAATCCACAACCAAACCTGCCACTTGGCTGTTATAGAAAACACTTAAATATAGATTTTTCTTCTATAGTGACAAATTAGAGACTGATTCGGAAGAGGATGACACTGCAGCACCAGCACCTGCAAATGGAGAGCAAGATCAAATAAAAGTGCCACTACAGAAGCCAATGGATTTGCTTAAAAAAAAAAAAAATATATATATATATATATTCTCCTTTGGTGATTCTTCTCGATAACATCTGGTGTCTTCAAAAATGGTCAATCATCACTCAATTAATCACTTATCTTTAACTTTAACAAATTAACACTCTTGATTCTAGAGCCATATAAAGTCCAGGAAAATGAATTTGACACTGGAGTTTTTGCATTGACTAATTCTGAAAAAAGCTTTTACTAATGTTCTTTGCACTTATGAATTTAATGTTTGATTTATTATTATATTATTTGTTTACACAAAACTATAAAACGCTTCTTACGAACTAAAAACTCACAACAATCACTTTCACAATATAAAATGTCACTCTGAATCAGTCTATTTCTTCTGAAGACATTTCTTCTTTCTTTATTTCATCTGTTTGTATCAGGAATTTTTGGTCAGCTATGATCAGATGTTTAGAACATGTCTAAAAAAAAGAGGATAGAAATAATTTCAAATTAATCAAATTGCAATCACAACTTTCTCAAATATGCATTCTTGGTCTTGCAGGTGTCATAATCATATCTCTGAAAGCACACACACACAGCAGGAAGAATGTCTAGCGAACTACCCTATTCGATTTGGTTGGGAGGGACTTTGTTCATCAATAAATAGTGTTTCAGTCAGAGCTGACGATCACTCAACCAGACACTCTTCACAGACTCCAGGTGTGTATGAATATTCAGCCTTCTTCTTCTAAATAGTTAATGTTTTGTCTTATAATAGTTTAACAGGACATAATTTCCCTTCTCTTACATTTATATTTAAATGGATTTGTTTATTTATATACAGATATTACAAGAATGTTTTACAAATAAACATTTATTCTGAAGCATTAATGTATTATTTTATTGTCAGCAGATATCTGATCTTCTGCAACCTTCAATTCAGCACCCGGTGCAGATTCTAGGTGAGCTAATCTACTAATGCAATGAATGAAGGAACTCCTATATTAAATTTCCATTAAAATGATATATATATATATATATATATATATATATTAGGTGTGGTGTGTAATCACACCAGTCTCTGTGAAATATTCTATAAATTGTTTTATAAACTAATTTCCAGTTTTTTATGATAGATGTTAGTGCAGCTCTTGGAGACGTGACAAAAATCTTTATCCACACAAACCAAAGGAAAATTAGAAATCTCTGAGATCAATATCTTGTGTAGTTTATGTAAGTCTGTCAAGGACATTTCAGAGGAGGTTATTCATGCAGAAAATGTTGACAGTAAAATGTGAAAGTTAAACATATATCATAGGAAAGCAGTTGACCATGACTACTAACATCCCTAAACTGCACTTAGGGACAGTTTAATTCTCCTGTACACACTGCAGGATTCCTCAAATCTGTTTCTGAGAGCAACTGTCCTGCAAAGTTTAGTTCCAACCCTAAAAACCAGCTAGTCAAAGTCTTCAGAAATACTAGAAAATTCCTGGTATATGAGTTTGATCAGTGTTGTTTTGAGATAAACTCTGCAGGACATTTACCCTCCAGGGCCAGATTTGAGGAATCCTAATTGAAACTAATTACTGTTCATAATGATTTCAGAAAATTTCACATAACATCATTCTGAAGTGAATTTGTCCATTTCCATCTGTTTGGAAGTCGAAGTAATCACGCCGGTTTGTTCAAGTTGTTGATTTTGATGATTTAACAAGTTTGTAAAATTCTTCCTCTCCTATAGCAGCAAATGAACCAAATCTTTCCTCAGGGAGACAACAATGCACCCCCTGATGTGTACTTGACAGTTGCATAGTTAAAATTTTGTCCCTGATATTATCAATCTTATAAGTGAAGTAATTCATAAAGTCATTACTGCTGTGTTGCTTGGGCACTTATGGGCTTGACTGAAGTTTTCTTTTTCGTTAGTTTAGCCACTGTTAGATACAAATAGATGCCTATGATTATGTTTATTTTCTTCTAAAAGGGTCTGAAAAATAAGCAGATCTAGCAGTTTTTAAGGCATCTCTGTATGCGATAGAGCTCTCCTTCCATGAGATGCGAAATACCTCTAGTTTAGTTTTCTTCCAGCTACGCTCCATTTTTCTGCTCTCTTAAGGGCCCGAGTGTGCTTCTTGTACCACGGCATTGGACTATTTTCTTTAATCTTCTTTAAACACAACGGAGCAACTGCGTCTAAAGTGCTGGAAAAAGGACAGTTAAAAGTTTCTGTCATGATATTGAGTTCTTCTAAGCTATCCGGGATGCTGAGATGATGAAACTGATTAGGAAGATTGTTGATGAAGCAATCTTTAGTGGCATTAGTTAATAGTTATAGGTCTAACATATTTATAACACAGAGTCGGCTTTGCTGCTTTGGCTAAGTGAAGTTTACATGAGACTAGATAGTGATCTGAGAAGTCATTGCTCTGCTGCAGAATTTCAACGACATCAACATCTATCCCATGTGATAATAGTCAAGTCAAGTCACATTTATTTATATAGATTGTATCAAAGCAGCTTCACAGTGATAACATGAAAGTAGTACAACACAGATCAATATTAGATCTAGACATTGGGTCAGTCAGACTGGTCAGCGGTAATGTAACCAGAAATATTTAAGGCCCATTGTTGAATCTGACATTTTAAGTAGCCTACTGAATTTGAATCTCTTGTCCTTTTTTCATTACAGGATTAAACATGATTAATTTAGCACAGAATAAACAAAATGATTCCAGAGCAGCAGAAAGAGCAGGTGAGTTTAATTAATTAAAGTCTGAATGCTCCTGTAACAATGACTGTGATATGAGGGTCTTTATGATTTTGTTATTTGCATATCTAAACTGAGTCTTACTGGCCTTTCTTAGCTGTGATGAAGTAAAAACCAAGACTTCTCTCAACAACCAGTTTAATTCAATTAAACAAAGAGAAGTGGGCATCAACTGATTGTGTGTGTGTGTGTGTGTGTGCGTGTGTGTGTAAGGCGGGTGCCAGAAAGTCTAGGCTACCCCCCGAGAAGGCAAAAGGCTCTCCTGACAATTAACGTTTGAATTTGATAAGCATCCGAGACGCACACAGTGCACCTCACACTTCACTTGAACAATCTCCCCCTTCTCATGCTCACCTGAAACTCACTGAAAACCCATGAAATGTTAAATGTGTACAAAAAAGTAACTATACATGTTTGGTATCATTTAAAGTGTCTCAGTGTGCCAGGTAATGGAAAGCTAAAAGAAGTTACAAAATATGAGAAGTAGTGTGTTCCCTCGCCCAGATCCTCCATTCTGATCTCACAGTTGTGAGTCCCTCACTAGGGGACCAAATCTAATTATAATGACAGACACCAACATTTGGTAAACAAATTAAATTATCTGGGTTTAGGAGGAAAATTGGCAAAGAGGTTCAGAGAGTCTGTAGGTTGACTGCCCACACAACCACTGTGTGTAATTTCCGTTGCCAGGCGATAATTTGTAAAAATTCTTCGATTTCTGGATTGTTGTGATATATGATTAACTGAGGATTTTATTCTCATGAATTGGATTTTGAATTATTGCTTCATTACCTGGTCAATAAATTGTAAGCGTTTGATTTTATTCTGACTGAGTCTAAGTTTGTTCTCCCGCAACACTTTCTCACCCCAAGGCGGTACCTTTTGACCATGCTTCAATATTTGACGCTTTAGGCGCCCTTTAGCATCAGTTACATGACGCGACCCTACGGCATCATCTAACTGATGCTAAAGGAAAAGCGTCAGTTAGATGATGCGGGTAGGTTTAGGTGTGGGGTGGGGGTAGGGTCACATGCGATACTAGGGCATCTGGGCATTTAACTGACGCTAAAGGGCGCCTAAAGCGTTAGATATTGAAGCATGGTCAAAATGCTTCCCAAGGCGTCAGATAGGTGACGCCTTGGGGGTGAGAATGGGCTGGCTCCCGAGTAGATTAACTGGATCCATATGCTCCCGCAATTTTGCGTCAGATTGGCGATGGCTAATGCTTTGTCACTAATTCACGTGTACTTGTTTTGTAGAGACTGGAGCTGTGTCTGAAATCGCTCCCTATCCACTATATAGTTCACTATATCGGGTGTCGGCCATTTTGTAGTGGTGTCCGAATTCTGAGTGAACGACATCATTCCCTACATTCATTCACTACTTTTACCCACAATCCTCTCTGAATTCGAGTGTACATTCGATGTACACTCGCTGAAGCCCTATTTCCCACAATCCAATGCGGAGAGAACTCTGAGCGCGCATGAAAGTGCGGCGCGAGCAAGTTTAAACCAGAGATTATTACATCCAGTGGAGGATTTGAAAAATATCCGTTAATCGTCGTTTTGAACATAATAACGGTCGCCGGAGGGCGCTCGACGACACGTCATCTGTGAACGTGAGAGTTGATGTACAATTTCAGTCGATGAAACTACAAAGCTGGCACGGAGGTATAATTAAAAAATAAAGTCATTATGATTGTTATTGTTGTTAATATTATTTTATAAAGTAGGTAATGTAAGATAAAAGGAGTTTTATCAGTACGCGTGACGAAGCCTTTTCTGCGACAGCTCCAACTCTCCGACGCACAGTGTAAACGTCAGCGTCCGAATTCACTCACTTCATCTCGTTCACTCCTTGCAGATATAGTGCACTCAAATGCCATACACTATATAGGGATTAGTGAATGAGTGAACGAGTGAGCGGTTTCAGACACAGCTTGGGTTTTCCGTTTAGCGTAGCAAAAGTGCTGCTTGACCAACCTAAATTCGAGTACGTCTATTCTACCTCTATCTTAATTTGATGTAACTTTAGATAAGTGTACGTGAGAAATCACGGGCTTGGCCAATCCAAACTATTATAAGGGAAGTGTTGTTGGTCAACTCATGCCTATAATATGGCCAAAACCTCTACTAAAGTATAACGATTGAATTAAGTTCAAGTATATGCAATTATTAGTCAACATCCTCTGTTTGGTGACAAAACTGAAGAGATTATGAATGTGAGACCCGCAGAAGATGCGATGAACTCTAAGAGGCATAGCTTCCTAATCTGAGCGGGAAAAACATAATTAAAGAGTTTAAAAAGAATAATCAAACATTCGATCACTTTTAATGATGCCCAGATCATTAAAACCCTTTTCATTTATGGAGTCAGATGAAATAACGAGTCAATACATATGAAAAATGTATTTAATTTAATCTTCAATGTTGTGGAAAAGGAAAGACTTGTACTGATCAGAAGACCCTCATTGGCCTGACCCAGCGCGGGTTTACGCGTATGTGTGTGTGTGCGTGTGTGTGTGTATGTGCGTAACTGCCACAGTTCCAACTTCTCATTTTAATTCACAATTAAATTATATAAATATCTATATAATATTATTTAAATTAATATTTATATAATATTATGTAAATTAAATGGTAGTTTAATGTAGCATATATAATATTTTGTTATATTGAACATTGCACACCAAGAAATGCAACCACAACACATTAGTATTGTATACTATTAAGTATTAAATAAATGTATTAAATATTTAGCAATTATAATAAATATGCATAAGATAATCAGTTGCTACTGAATATATTGTAAATATTTGTTTTGCCAATATTTTTTTGAGTAATATTTGTATTTATATAGTGAGTTATTTTTGCTAATGGTAATTTTCAATCTGAATCTTGATTGTAGAAGTGTTAAAAAGTCACAAGTTCACCATAACAGAAGAACTCAGACGAGGGATTTCAGGAAGAGTGTTTCTGGTGAAGAATCCAGATGAAGATTACTTTGTGGTCAAAGAGATCAACTACAGAGATGTAAGTACAATCAAGAATTTATTAAAGTATTGAACATATTAATTAGGGACGGCACTGTCGTCTCACAGTGAGATAGTTCCTGGTTCAATGGCAAAAAAATTGTATGTTGGTGTGTGATTGTGTCCCAACTCTGGCATAAAACCTTTGAGAAATCCAAATGTGTTTGTGAAGTTAATGCTGCAACAAGCGGAAATAAAGCTAAGAAGATGGATGGATAGATTGAAATCCTAGATCCTAGATAAACATCACAGATTAAAAATGTTCTTTGCAGAATGTGAATTTTAATCTAGACGCAGTCAAAAACGAAATCAACATCCTGAAGAAACTGCACCATGGATATATCGCTGGTTACGAGGACTCCTTTGAAGGTGTGTGTTTAAATTATAGAAAGAGAATCATAGCAATGTTCCTTCAGTATGAAAGTAAATGTAACTAACACAGTCTCATCCCAAAAAGTCATATAACTGACGTCGTGGGGCGTATTTTGACCATACGTCAATATCCGCCTTTTTAGGGCCCCCTTAAACGTCGGTAGATGGCGATCCCAGGCCGTCATACAACTGACGCTTTACCTTTAACGTCAGTTAGGTGACGGGTTAGGTTTAGGGTTAGGTTTAGGTCTGGGGTAGAGTTAGGATCCTATAACCTCATCTAGCGACGTTTAAGGGGGCCCTAAAAAGGCGAATATTGACGTATGGTCAAAAGACGTCCCAAAACGTCAGTTAGGCTATATGACGTCTTGGGATGAGACCGGGTTGATGTAACAGTGTGAAAGTGTGAAACCTTTTAATGAATGTGAACAACTAACAGTGAACAAGTGGGTTAAGATGGGGAAAGAGTGATGTGCATTTACTTTTAATATGTACAAGGTAAAAATACAAGTCATTTTGACCCGAAACTCATTAAAAATAAATAAATAATTATAATCCAGGAATAAAAAACTAAATAAAAAAAGGTTTTGTGGTTGATATCTAAAAAAAAATTAAATCCTTCCCTCGCGGGACAATTTGACCCCCAGCAATGAATGGAATGCTTCAGTACACATAGAAAAAACTAAAAATACTCAAAATTCAAACCAAAAATGCTAAAACTACCAATTTTTTTTTACTACTACCACCTAAACTACCACCTATTTTATAATGTCTACATGATGTGCAGGAACAGCTCACTTACTCCTTATAGAGCGATACGCCCATCTAGTGGCAAGAGTCATGAAATATCAGAAAGAGGTCGCAAAGTAACGCCCAATGTAAGATCTTTTTTTATTTTTTATTTAGGTTAAAATAATGTGCGGAATGTGCTTACATTTACTATTTATATATTTTTTATTGATAAAATCTAGTACTTTGAGGGTAAGTAAAATAAAAAAAATAACAGAACCCTGACAATGCGAGGGAAGGATGAATGTTAAAGAGTTCATTTTACTCTTTAACTTTTAAAGAATATTGTATATTAATGACATATAGTGCATTTATTTTAAACTGTGCTTTGACAAATAAGTTTTATAAGTGAATAAACAATGACAGAAAAATCTTAGTATAAGAGATTATTCTGAAAGGTAAATATATGACTCAAATTCAGGCATGTGAATACACTAGCGGTCAGAAGTTTGGAATAAATATGATTTTTGGGTCACCCAGGCTCCATTTGTTTGATCAAGAATACAGTGATACTGTGAAATATGTTTTACTGTATCAAATAAGTGTTTTCTATGTGAATATATTGTAACATTTATTCCTGTGATCAAAGCAGCAACACTGCAGACTGGAGGAATGAGAGAAATAAGAGAATTTCCAAACTTTTGATTGGTAGTTATACATATTTCCTATACTTGTAAATGAAGATATTCCATAATAATACATCATTAGGGCCCGAGCACTAACAGTGCGAGGACCCTATTGAAACTGTTAGGATTATTTTTAGGGCCCGAGCACTAACAGTGCGAGGACCCTATTGAAACTGTTAGGGTTATTTTTTAGGGCCCGAGCACTAACAGTGCGAGGACCCTATTGAAACTGTTAGGGTTATTTTTTTTTTTTTTTTTTTTTTTTTTTATTTATTTTCTGCAAAGTAAGCGCCATTTTCGGGGCCGCAACATGCTCAAAAACTCACCAAATTTGGCACGCATGTCAGGACTGGTGAAAAATTTCGTATTTTGTGGGTTTCGCAGATGGGCGGGGCAAAATGGCACGCTAGCGCCACCTAGAAAATTGGAAAAAATTAGCCCCTCGTCCACGTTCAACCTACATGCACGAAATTTGGTGGGGACGTGTATCATATCAAGACGCACAAAAAAGCCTCAAGAACCCATACCATAAACTCGACAGGAGGTCCGCCATTTTGAATTTGGCGGCCATTTTTGGACGATTTACAGACTCCGTACTTTAACGAACTCCTCCTAGGGATTTAGTCGGATCGACTTAAAATTTCTGCTGTGCCTTCTAAAGGCATTGACGATGTAAAGTTGTGCTATCTGCGCGTTTTCGTCGATGGGCGTGTCCGTGGCGTCGAAGATTCGCCATGAAACAGGAAGTTGTACTAACTTGGCTGTAAATGCCCAGATCTGCACGAAATTTTACACATTTGACAAGAGTCACGCCCTGAACAAATCTACATGCCGACATTCACCCACAGTCATAGCGCCACCTGCTGGCAACAGGAAGTGACCTTTAACGAAGCAGCCCCCGCTGCTTGTTTGACCGACATGTACGAAATTTCTGTGGTACATCTACCATGACCAGACGCGCAAAAAAAGCCTCAAGAACCCATACCCTAAACTCGACAGGAAGTCCGCCATTTTGAATTCGGCGACCGATTTGGGACGATTTACACACTCCGTACTTTAAAGAACTCCTCCTAGGGATTTAGTCGGATCAACTTCAAATTTCTGCTGTACCTTCTAAAGGCATTGACGATGTAAAGTTGTGCTATCTGCGCGTTTTCGTCGATGGGTGTGTCCGTGGCGTCGATGATTCGCCATGAAACAGGAAGTTGTAGTAACTTGGCTGTAAATGCCCAGATCTACACGAAATTTTACACATTTGACAAGAGTCCCGCCCTGAACAAATCTACATTCCGACATTCACCCACATACATAGCGCCACCTAGTGGCAAGAGGAAGTGACATTTAACGAAGCAGCCCCCGTCGCATGTTTGACCGACATGTACGAAATTTCTGTGGTACATCTACCATGTCCAGACGCACAGAAAAGTCTCTTGGAGCGATGCCCTAAACTCAACAGGAAGTCAGCCATTTCTAATTTTACCGCCATTTTTGGATGATTTACTCATTACGTACTTTAACTAACTCCTCCTAGGGCTTTAGTCGGATCGCCTTCAAATTTCTGCTGTGCCTTCTAAAGGCATTGACGATGAAAAGTTGTGCTATCTGCGTGTTTTCGTCGATGGGCGTGTCCGTGGCGTCGATGATTCGCCATGAAACAGGAAGTTGTAGTAACTTGGCTGTAAATGCCCAGATCTGCACGAAATTTAACACATTTGACAAGAGTCCCGCCCTGATCAAATCTACATGCCGACATTCACCCACAGTCATAGCGCCACCTGCTGGCAACAGGAAGTGGCCTTTAACGAAAGCAGTGTGGCAAATGCACAGCCGCACTGGCTGAGCTGCAGAAAATGAAACGCGGCCGCCTCAGACCCCGACGTGCTACAGGTGCGAGGGCCCGCCCATCGCTGCTTGCAGCTTTATTAGGGCCCGAGCACTAACAGTGCGAGGACCCTATTGAAACTGTTAGAATTATTTTTTTTTTTCTTTTTTCTGCAAAGTAAGCGCCATTTTCGGGGCCGCAACATGCTCAAAAACTCACCAAATTTGGCACGCATGTCAGGAGTGGTGAAAAATTTCGTATTTTGTGGGTTTCGCGGATGGGCGTGGCAAAATGGCACGCTAGCGCCACCTAGAAAATTGGAAAAAACTAGCCCCTCGTCCACGTTCAACCTACATGCACGAAATTTGGTGGGGACGTGTATCATATCAAGACGCACAAAAAAGCCTCAAGAACCCATACCATAAACTCGACAGGAAGTCCGCCATTTTGAATTTGGCGGCCATTTTTGGACGATTTACACACTCCGTACTTTAACGAACTCCTCCTAGGGATTTAGTCGGATCGACTTCAAATTTCTGCTGTGCCTTCTAAAGGCATTGACGATGTAAAGTTGTGCTATCTGCGCGTTTTCGTCGATGGGCGTGTCCGTGGCGTCGATGATTCGCCATGAAACAGGAAGTTGTAGTAACTTGGCTGTAAATGCCCAGATCTGCACGAAATTTTACACATTTGACAAGAGTCCCGCCCTGAACAAATCTACATGCCGACATTCACCCACAGTCATAGCGCCACCTGCTGGCAACAGGAAGTGACCTTTAACGAAGCAGCCCCCGCCGCTTGTTTGACCGACATGTACGAAATTCTGTGGTACATCTACCATGACCAGACGCACAAAAAAGCCTCAAGGAGCCATACCCTAAACTCGACAGGAAGTCCGCCATTTCTAATTTTACGACCATTTTGGATGATTTACACATTCCGTACTTTAACGAACTCCTCCTAGGGATTTAGTCGGATCGACTTCAAATTTCTGCTGTGCCTTCTAAAGGCATTGACGATGTAAAGTTGTGCTATCTGCGCGTTTTCGTCGATGGGCGTGTCCGTGGCGTCGATGATTCGCCATGAAACAGGAAGTTGTAGTAACTTGGCTGTAAATGCCCAGATCTGCACGAAATTTTACACATTTGACAAGAGTCCCGCCCTGAACAAATCTACATGCCGACATTCACCCACAGTCATAGCGCCACCTGTGGCAACAGGAAGTGACCTTTAACGAAGCAGCCCCCGCCGCATGTTTGACCGACATGTACGAAATTTCTGTGGTACATCTACCATGTCCAGACGCACAGAAAAGTCTCTTGGAGCGATGCCCTAAACTCAACAGGAAGTCGGCCATTTCTAATTTTACCGCCATTTTTGGATGATTTACTCATTACGTACTTTAACTAACTCCTCCTAGGGATTTAGTCGGATCGACTTCAAATTTCTGCTGTGCCTTCTAAAGGCATTGACGATGTAAAGTTGTGCTATCTGCGCGTTTTCGTCGATGGGCGTGTCCGTGGCGTCGATGATTCGCCATGAAACAGGAAGTTGTAGTAACTTGGCTGTAAATGCCCAGATCTGCACGAAATTTTACACATTTGACAAGAGTCCCGCCCTGAACAAATCTACATGCCGACATTCACCCACAGTCATAGCGCCACCTGCTGGCAACAGGAAGTGACCTTTAACGAAGCAGCGTAGCAAATTCACAGCCGCACTGGCTGAGCTGCAAAAATGCAACGCGGCCGCCTCACACCCCGACGTGCTACAGGTGCGAGGGCCCGCCCATCGCTGCTTGCAGCTTTTTTTTTTTTTTTTTTTTTTTCTGCAAAGTAAGTGCCATTTTCGGGGCCGCAACATGCTCAAAAACTCACCAAATTTGGCACGCATGTCAGGACTGGTGAAAAATTTCGTATTTTGTGGGTTTCGCGGATGGGCGGGGCAAAATGGCACGCTAGCGCCACCTAGAAAATTGGAAAAAATTAGCCCCTCGTCCACGTTCAACCTACATGCACGAAATTTGGTGGGGACGTGTATCATATCAAGACGCACAAAAAAGCCTCAAGAACCCATACCCTAAACTCGACAGGAAGTCCGCCATTTTGAATTTGGCGGCCATTTTTGGACGATTTACACACTCCGTACTTTAACGAACTCCTCCTAGGGATTTAGTCGGATCGACTTCAAATTTCTGCTGTGCCTTCTAAAGGCATTGACGATGTAAAGTTGTGCTATCTGCGCGTTTTCGTCGATGGGCGTGTCCGTGGCGTCGAAGATTCGCCATGAAACAGGAAGTTGTAGTAACTTGGCTGTAAATGCCCAGATCTGCACGAAATTTTACACATTTGACAAGAGTCCCGCCCTGAACAAATCTACATGCCGACATTCACCCACAGTCATAGCGCCACCTGCTGGCAACAGGAAGTGACCTTTAACGAAGCAGCCCCCGCCGCTTGTTTGACCGACATGTACGAAATTTCTGTGGTACATCTACCATGACCAGACGCACAAAAAAGCCTCAAGAACCCATACCCTAAACTCGACAGGAAGTCCGCCATTTTGAATTTGGCGACCGATTTGGGACGATTTACACACTCCGTACTTTAACGAACTCCTCCTAGGGATTTAGTCGGATCAACTTCAAATTTCTGCTGTACCTTCTAAAGGCATTGACGATGTAAAGTTGTGCTATCTGCGCGTTTTCGTCGATGGGCGTGTCCGTGGCGTCGATGATTCGCCATGAAACAGGAAGTTGTAGTAACTTGGCTGTAAATGCCCAGATCTGCACGAAATTTTACACATTTGACAAGAGTCCCGCCCTGAACAAATCTACATGCCGACATTCACCCACAGTCATAGCGCCACCTAGTGGCAACAGGAAGTGACCTTTAACGAAGCAGCCCCCGTCGCATGTTTGACCGACATGTACGAAATTTCTGTGGTACATCTACCATGTCCAGACGCACAGAAAAGTCTCTTGGAGCGATGCCCTAAACTCAACAGGAAGTCGGCCATTTCTAATTTTACCGCCATTTTTGGATGATTTACTCATTACGTACTTTAACTAACTCCTCCTAGGGATTTAGTCGGATCGACTTCAAATTTCTGCTGTGCCTTCTAAAGGCATTGACGATGTAAAGTTGTGCTATCTGCGCGTTTTCGTCGATGGGCGTGTCCGTGGCGTCGATGATTCGCCATGAAACAGGAAGTTGTAGTAACTTGGCTGTAAATGCCCAGATCTGCACGAAATTTAACACATTTGACAAGAGTCCCGCCCTGAACAAATCTACATGCCGACATTCACCCACAGTCATAGCGCCACCTGCTGGCAACAGGAAGTGACCTTTAACGAAGCAGCGAGCAAATTCACAGCCGCACTGGCTGAGCTGCAGAAAATGCAACGCGGCCGCCTCACACCCCGACGCGCTACAGGTGCGAGGGCCCGCCCATCGCTGCTTGCAGCTTTAATTTTTTTTTTTTCTTTTTTCTGCAAAGTAAGTGCCATTTTCGGGGCCGCAACATGCTCAAAAACTCACCAAATTTGGCACGCATGTCAGGACTGGTGAAAAATTTCGTATTTTGTGGGTTTCGCAGATGGGCGGGGCAAAATGGCACGCTAGCGCCACCTAGAAAATTGGAAAAAATTAGCCCCTCGTCCACGTTCAACCTACATGCACGAAATTTGGTGGGGACGTGTATCATATCAAGACGCACAAAAAAGCCTCAAGAACCCATACCCTAAACTCGACAGGAGGTCCGCCATTTTGAATTTGGCGGCCATTTTTGGACGATTTACAGACTCCGTACTTTAACGAACTCCTCCTAGGGATTTAGTCGGATCGACTTAAAATTTCTGCTGTGCCTTCTAAAGGCATTGACGATGTAAAGTTGTGCTATCTGCGCGTTTTCGTCGATGGGCGTGTCCGTGGCGTCGAAGATTCGCCATGAAACAGGAAGTTGTAGTAACTTGGCTGTAAATGCCCAGATCTGCACGAAATTTTACACATTTGACAAGAGTCACGCCCTGAACAAATCTACATGCCGACATTCACCCACAGTCATAGCGCCACCTGCTGGCAACAGGAAGTGACCTTTAACGAAGCAGCCCCCGCCGCTTGTTTGACCGACATGTACGAAATTTCTGTGGTACATCTACCATGACCAGACGCACAAAAAAGCCTCAAGAACCCATACCCTAAACTCGACAGGAAGTCCGCCATTTTGAATTCGGCGACCGATTTGGGACGATTTACACACTCCGTACTTTAACGAACTCCTCCTAGGGATTTAGTCGGATCAACTTCAAATTTCTGCTGTACCTTCTAAAGGCATTGACGATGTAAAGTTGTGCTATCTGCGCGTTTTCGTCGATGGGCGTGTCCGTGGCGTCGATGATTCGCCATGAAACAGGAAGTTGTAGTAACTTGGCTGTAAATGCCCAGATCTACACGAAATTTTACACATTTGACAAGAGTCCCGTCCTGAACAAATCTACATGCCGACATTCACCCACATTCATAGCGCCACCTAGTGGCAAGAGGAAGTGACATTTAACGAAGCAGCCCCCGTCGCATGTTTGACCGACATGTACGAAATTTCTGTGGTACATCTACCATGTCCAGACGCACAGAAAAGTCTCTTGGAGCGATGCCCTAAACTCAACAGGAAGTCGGCCATTTCTAATTTTACCGCCATTTTTGGATGATTTACTCATTACGTACTTTAACTAACTCCTCCTAGGGCTTTAGTCGGATCGCCTTCAAATTTCTGCTGTGCCTTCTAAAGGCATTGACGATGAAAAGTTGTGCTATCTGCGCGTTTTCGTCGATGGGCGTGTCCGTGGCGTCGATGATTCGCCATGAAACAGGAAGTTGTAGTAACTTGGCTGTAAATGCCCAGATCTGCACGAAATTTAACACATTTGACAAGAGTCCCGCCCTGATCAAATCTACATGCCGACATTCACCCACAGTCATAGCGCCACCTGCTGGCAACAGGAAGTGGCCTTTAACGAAGCAGTGTGGCAAATGCACAGCCGCACTGGCTGAGCTGCAGAAAATGAAACGCGGCCGCCTCACACCCCGACGTGCTACAGGTGCGAGGGCCCGCCCATCGCTGCTTGCAGCTTTAATTAGGGCCCGAGCACTAACAGTGCGAGGACCCTATTGAAACTGTTAGGATTATTTTTTTTTTCTTTTTTCTGCAAAGTAAGCGCCATTTTCGGGGCCGCAACATGCTCAAAAACTCACCAAATTTGGCACGCATGTCAGGACTGGTGAAAAATTTCGTATTTTGTGGGTTTCGCGGATGGGCGGGGCAAAATGGCACGATAGCGCCACCTAGAAAATTGGAAAAAATTAGCCCCTCGTCCACGTTCAACCTACATGCACGAAATTTGGTGGGGACGTGTATCATATCAAGACGCACAAAAAAGCCTCAAGAACCCATACCCTAAACTCGACAGGATGTCCGCCATTTTGAATTTGGCGGCCATTTTTGGACGATTTACAGACTCCGTACTTTAACGAACTCCTCCTAGGGATTTAGTCGGATGGACTTAAAATTTCTGCTGTGCCTTCTAAAGGCATTGACGATGTAAAGTTGTGCTATCTGCGCGTTTTCGTCGATGGGCGTGTCTGTGGCGTCGAAGATTCGCCATGAAACAGGAAGTTGTAATAACTTGGCTGTAAATGCCCAGACCTGCACGAAATTTTACACATTTGACTAGAGTCCCGCCCTGAACAAATCTACATGCCGACATTCACCCTAAGTCATAGCGCCACCTGCTGGCAACAGGAAGTGACCTGTAACGTAGCAGCCCCCGCCATATGTTTGACCGACATGTACGAAATTTCTGTGGTACATCTACCATGACCAGACGTACAAAAAAGCCTCAAGAACCCATACCCTAAACTCGACAGGAAGTCCGCCATTTTGAATTTGGCGACCGATTTGGGACGATTTACACACTCCGTACCTTAACGAACTCCTCCTAGGGAATTAGTCGGATCAACTTCAAATTTCTGCTGTACCTTCTAAAGGCATTGAAGATGTAAAGTTGTGCTATCTGCGTGTTTTCGTCGATGGGCGTGTCCGTGGCGTCAATGATTCGCCATGAAACAGGAAGTTGTTGTAACTTGGCTGTAAATGCCCAGATCTGCACGAAATTTTACACATTTGACAAGAGTCCCACCCTGAACATATCTACATGCCGACATTCACCCACAGTCATAGCGCCACCTAGTGGCAACAGGAAGTGACCTTAAACGAAGCAGCCCCCGCCGCTTGTTTGACCGACATGTACGAAACTTCTGTGGTACATCTACTATGACCAGACGCACAAAACAGCCTCTTGGAGCGATGCCCTAAACTTGACAGGAAGTCCACCATTTTGAATTTGGAGGCCATTTTTGGACGATTTACACACTCCGTACTTTAACGAACTCCTCCTAGGGATTTAGTCGGACCGACTTCACATTTCTGCTGTGCCTTCTAAAGGCATTGACGATGTAAAGTTGTGCTATTTGCGCATTTTCGTCGATTGGCGTGTCCGAAGCGTTGATGATTCGCCATGAAACAGGAAGTTGTAGTAACTTGGCTGTAAATGCCCAGATCTGCACGAAATTTTACATATTTGACAAGAGTCCCACCCTGAACAAATCTACATGCCGACATTCACCCACAGTCATAGCGCCACCTGCTGGCAACAGGAAGTGGCCTTTAACAAAGCAGCCCCCGCCGCATGTTTGACCGACATGTAAGAAATTTCTGTGGTACATCTACCATGACCAGACGCACAGAAAAGTCTCCTGGAGCGATGCCTTAAACTCAACAGGAAGTCGGCCATTTCTAATTTTACCGCCATTTTTTGATGATTTACTCATTACGTACTTTAACTAACTCCTCCTAGGGCTTTAGTCGGATCGACTTCACATTTCTGCTGTGCCTTCTAAAGGCATTGACGATGTAAAGTTGTGCTATCTGCGGGTTTTCGTCGATGGGCGTGTCCGTGGCGTCGATGATTCGCCTTGAAACAGGAAGTTGTAGTAACTTGACTGTAAAAGCCCAGATATGCATGAAATTTTACACCTTTGACGAGAGTCCCACCCTGAACAAATCTACATTCCGACATTCACCCACAGTCATAGTGCCACCTGCTGGCAACAGGAAGTGACCTTTAACGAAGCAGCGTAGTAAATACACAGCCGCACTGGCTGAGCTGCAGAAAATGCAACGCGGCCGCCTCAGACCCCGACGCGCTACAGGTGCGAGGGCCCGCCCATCGCTGCTTGCAGCTTTAATTTTATTTTATTTTTTTATTTTTTCTGCAAAGTAAGTGCCATTTTCGGGGCCACAACATGCTCAAAAACTCACCAAATTTGGCACGCATGTCAGGACTGGTGAAAAATTTCGTATTTTGTGGGTTTCGCAGATGGGCGGGGCAAAATAGCACGCTAGCGCCACCTAGAAAATTGGAAAAAATTAGCCCCTCGTCCACGTTCAACCTACATGCACGAAATTTGGTGGGGACGTGTATCATATCAAGACGCACAAAAAAGCCTCAAGAACCCATACCCTAAACTCGACAGGAGGTCCGCCATTTTGAATTTGGCGGCCGTTTTTGGACGATTTACAGACTCCGTACTTTAACGAACTCCTCCTAGGGATTTAGTCGGATCGACTTCAAATTTCTGCTGTGCCTTCTAAAGGCATTGACGATGTAAAGTTGTGCTATCTGCGCGTTTTCGTCGATGGGCATGTCCGTGGCGTCGAAGATTCGCCATGAAACAGGAAGTTGTAGTAACTTGGCTGTAAATGCCCAGATCTGCACGAAATTTTACACATTTGACAAGAGTCCCGCCCTGAACAAATCTACATGCCGACATTCACCCACAGTCATAGCGCCACCTGCTGGCAACAGGAAGTGGCCTTTAACGAAGCAGCCCCCGCCGCTTGTTTGACCGATATGTACGAAATTTCTGTGGTACATCTACCATGACCAGACGCACAAAAAAGCCTCAGGAACCCATACCCTGAACTCGACAGGAAGTCCGCCATTTTGAATTTGGCGACCGATTTGGGACGATTTACACACTCCGTACTTTAACGAACTCCTCCTAAGGATTTAGTCGGATCAACTTAAAATTTCTGCTGTACCTTCTAAAGGCATTGACGATGTAAAGTTGTGCTATCTGCGCGTTTTCGTCGATGGGCGTGTCCGTGGCGTCGATGATTCGCAATGAAACAGGAAGTTGTAGTAACTTGGCTGTAAATGCCCAGATCTACACGAAATTTTACACATTTGACAAGAGCCCCGCCCTGAACAAATCTACATGCCGACATTCACCCACATTCATAGCGCCACCTAGTGGCAAGAGGAAGTGACTTTTAACGAAGCAGCCCCCGTCGCATGTTTGACCGACATGTACGAAATTTCTGTGGTACATCTACCATGTCCAGACGCACAGAAAAGTCTCTTGGAGCGATGCCCTAAACTCAACAGGAAGTCAGCCATTTCTAATTTTACCGCCATTTTTGGATGATTTACTCATTACGTACTTTAACTAACTCCTCCTAGGGCTTTAGTCGGATCGACATCACATTTCTGCTGTGCCTTCTAAAGGCATTGACGATGTAAAGTTGTGCTATCTGTGCGTTTTCGTCCATGGACGTGTCCGTGGCGTCGATGATTCGCCATGAAACAGGAAGTTGTTGTAACTTGGCTGTAAATGCCCAGATCTGCACGAAATTTTATATATTTGACAAGAGTCCCGTCCTGAACAATTCTACATGCCGACATTCACCCACAGTCATAGCGCCACCTAGTGGCAACAGGAAGTGACCTTTAACGAAGCAGCCCCCGCCGCATGTTTGACCGACATGTACGAAATTTTTGTGGTACAACTAACATATCCAGACGCACAGAAAAGTCTCTTGGAGCGATGCCCTAAACTCAACAGGAAATCGGCCATTTCTTATTTTACCGACATTTTTGGATGATTTACTCATTACGTACTTTAACTAACTCCTCCTAGGGATTTAGTCGGATCGACTTCAAATTTCTGCTGTGCCTTCTAAAGGCATTGATGATGTAAAATTGTGCTATTTACGCATTTTCGTCGATGGGCGTGTCCGTGGCGTTGATGATTCGCTATGAAACAGGAAGTTGTATTAACTTGGATGTAAATGCCCAGATCTGAACGAAATTTAACACATTTGACAAGAGTCCCGCCCTGAACGAATCTACATGCCGACATTCACCAACAGTCATAGCGCCACCTGCTGGCAACAGGAAGTGACCTTTAATGAAGCGTAGCAAATTCACAGCCGCACCGGCTGAGCTCCAGAATATGCAACGCGGCCGCCTCACACCCCGACGCGCTACAGGTGCGAGGGCCCGCCCATCGCTGCTTGCAGCTTTAATTGGTTTTATTTTTGGATGTTTTTTTAAGATGAAGAATCTGGATACTTCTACATTGTGTCGGAGTACTGTGCAGGAGGAGATCTGGACAAGAAAATGAAGGAACAAAAAAATAAACATCTTCCTTTCAAAGAAGAACAGGTGAGTGTTATATGCACTCTGAGTCAGAGAGATCATTCGCTCTAGAGTATCTTCATTGTATTACGTGATGCTAATTGTAGTTCTAATTAAATTTTATGATGTATTTTGGTAAAAGCATTGTAAGCATTATAGATTGTTTCTGGTGTAGTACCAAACTTTGAGATACATAAGGGAAACATAAGAAAAAATACATTTTCAGATGTTTTGGTTGAATATGCTTGTATTAATTACTCAATTACTGTATTAATACTCAACACTGAATGATACTATTGGGGGTATACTGTAAAACAAGAACCATTTTATTGTAGACTAATGGCAAATGCAAGTACTCAAATATACCCATTAAAACAAATACATTGCATGGAATACATTATTGCTTTCTTGTTTTTCTTCTGTGTGCAGATCATTGACTGGTTTGTTCAGATTTGTCTGGCTCTGCAGTATCTCCATAAGAACAATGTTCTCCACAGAGATGTAAAACCTCAGGTAGACATTGATAAAGGTCATTTAATCATTAATTAAAATGAAAGGTGAATGTGTTTATGTGTTCATGTGATGATTTTTGGTGTTCTTCTAGAATGTGTTTCTGACTGAGGAAGGTTACATCAATCTGGGGGATTTTGGATGCTCAAAAGTGCTGCAAAGGTGAAATGAAATAGTAATAGGATTTGTGATTGTGAAGATATTTTGTCAGTTCCATCCATTTGAATTTACATGTCTGATTTTTCTGTTTCAGTGCTGATGAATATGCAACATCAGTTGTCGGTGCAGAGCTCTATGCCAGCCCAGAGATCTATGAAAAGAGACACAATTCCAAAAGGTTTGTGTTTTGTAAAATATATGGTAATACACACCATAAGGCCTGGTTTCACAGACAGGTTTAAATTAAACCAGGATTAGGCCTTAGTTCAATTAAGACATTTAAGTAGCTTTCATAAACATGTCTTAGAAAAAAAAAAAAACATTATTGGTGTACATCTTAAAACATTTTTTTTTTAAGATATGCTTTCAGTTATAACAGCTCAATAATGCATTTTAGTCTGAGACTTAAAGGCACAATATGTAAGATTTTTTCGCCACAAGAGGGCGCAGTTTCCAACAATCACACAGGCGTAGGTTGATGACGCAGTGATGAGCTGAATGATGGGACTTGCTGTCAAGCTGATGGATCTAATAATGTTTATGGATGAGTGCAAGCATTCATGTTTTCTAACATTACAGTGAGCAGGTCGCGATTGCTAAAGAGACAGATATCACTCGCGAGTCCCGCGGATATAAATGAATAAGGACATGTAGTTCTACCGAACTACCCACAAGTGATTACTCACACAGGTCAGTTTACTAGACGCATTAAACATATGAGGTAACACAACGCCGCTTCATAGGATCTGGAGCTTGTTGGTCTCCCTCATGTCGGCCAGACACAGCCAGAGATAGCGTTCCTGGACCACAAGTGTGGACATCGCACAACCCACAGACCGGGCGGAAACCTTCGGCGCACGAAGCGCGAGGTCCATAGCGGTACGGAGTTCTTGGAGATCTTGTGGAGGTCTTGTGGAGGTCTTATCTAGCCAAACCATTGGTAATAAAAAAAATAAAAAAGTTATATACTTTTTAACCACAAATGCCCATCTTGTTCCATCTCTGAGATGCCCCACAAATTGCATCATCACGTTGGAAAGGTCACGCGTGACGTAGTTGAAAGTACAGACCCAGTGTTAACAAAGCAAACGGGCAAAGACTGATACTGTACACGTACCAATAATGATATGCACACGTAAGGACCATTTTATACAATAAACTGACACAAATACATACAAATATGTGTCATTCAACATACTGTACATCATACTTGTAAACACTGGGTCGGTACTTCCGACTACGTCTAGCATGAACTTCCCAACGCAATGACGTAATGCGTGGCAAATCTCAGAGATGGTACAAGACGGGCATTTGTGGTTAAAAAGTATATCCTTTTTATTTATTTTTAGAAAATAACGGATTGTTTCTCTAGATAAGACCCTTATTTCTCGACTGGGATCGTGTCGAGTCTTTGAAGCTGCATTGAGACATTTAGACCTTCAAACTGTTGGTTGCAGTTGAAGTCCATATATGGAGAAAAATCCTTTAATGTTTCTTTATAATTTCTTTTCGACTGAAGAAAGAATAATTTGGACATTTTGGATGACATGTGGGTGAGGAAATTATCAGAAGATTTTTTTTTAATGTGAATTAATCCTTTAATGAGTCTTGAGTCGTGTCTTGAAAATGATTAAAGATTCTGAGTGGACAGGAGAATTCACAGGGAAACAAGATCAGTAAACTGAGGCCACGTTTACACATAGCCGAGTATTTAGAGAAATGAATATTTTCTCCCTCTCCGTTTTCAATAATAACATAGTGCACACACCCGCATAAATACGCTGTATCATATCTATGCCAAACCTGGTGTAGGGAGAAGGATAAAGCCATGCAAGCCCACCAGAATCCTCAGAATCGACAAGAGAGAACCTAAAACGCTGTTTCTCCCAGTTGACATGACAACACATAACCGGCGTTTTCAAAAATGTCCACTTTGGCCGGAGTTATTAGTAATAATCGTTTTATGTGATAAAAACGTGGTTTTCGTGTAAACGAGAGGCCAAACCAGAGGGAAATATCTGTGTTTTCCCTTCGTGTAAACGGGGCCTGAAACAACACCAAACTCAAAGAACACAGAGCTTAAATACACAGAGGATGACAATAAGTAACATAATGGGGACAGGTGTAAGTAATTAACAATCAAGGAGATTAACCAGAACACAATCTAGCAAGCAGACCGGAAAAACCAAATCACAATGAAAAACAGAACATAGATGTGACACTACAGTATATCTATTGAGGTAACTAACTAAATTATTCTGTCTTTGTTTAGTGACATCTGGTCGTTGGGATGGTTGCTTCATGATCTCTGCATGCTGGATGTGTGGGTGAGTGTGTGTGTATATATATATATATATATATATATATATATATATATTCTTTTTTTGAATCCATCTATTCTTTAAAGTGGGTCTCCAATGTAGGGTCACATTGCCATAGACACGGAGACACACTGCACAAATGGCCAGTCTTTCAGGGCATTAAATCGTGTCAATGCAAATTAAAATTATCCTATGTCTCAATCAATTAACTTCAAAGTGTACAAACAAAGAGAACGGTCCAAATCTATTTAGAGATTTTGGTAACTGCTGTGGAGGAAAATGTTGCCATTTGTACCAAAAGGAAATATTAGTTTACATTTGCACACACAGAAATCTGTTTTTTTTTTTCCCCCTCTGGATTTCTCCTCTTCACTAGTTTGATTCTAAATCTATGTGTATAATACGTCTGGAACTGTGTCCTACAAATGCTGTTGGCTTTGTTTAAAGGGATAGTTCACCCAAAAGTGAAAATTCTGTCAGTATTTACTCACCCTCATGATGTTCAACCCCGTAAGACCTTCGATATTTTTGATGAAATCTGAGAGCTGGATCACTCCTCCATACTATTCCATAGGCTTCTAAGTATTCTCGTCGCTTTATAAACTTAAGATTGAGCACTGTAGTCACTTGGACTATTTTAACAACGTCTTTAATAACTTTTCGGGGTTGGCAAGTGTCAATCCCTGAAGAAGCCTATGGAGGATTGATCCAGCTTTCAGATTTAATCGCAAATATCTTAATTTGTGTTGCGAAGATGAACGAAGGTCTTATGCGGTTGGAACAACATGAGGGAGCGTAAATACTGACAGAATTTTCATTTTTGGGTGAACTATCCCTTTAAACAAATTGCCTTTATTCTTCTATGGCAAGTTACTTTGGAGAAAAGTGTCTATAAAATCAGTCACATAAATAAAGGTCTTGTTTTTTTTTATATATTTAATTTTTTATATTCTAGAGGTTAATCAGACTTTTATTTTTCTTTTATTTGACAGTCTAACATCATAAAGCGTCGCTGTCTACATGCCAAAAGCTTGGAAGGAACCATAACCACAATCTCAAATGTGTACTCAGGAGATCTAAAGGAATTAATCAGTCAAATGCTGAGCTGTGACCCTCATAAGAGACCTTCAGCTGATGAGATTCTGGATAAACCATTCCTGGAAGATGCAGTAAAGAGAAATAGGAGGATTCCAGATGCACTGAAACGTAGGTTATTGACTTTCATCGATCCTTACAATGAGCACTATAAAGACTTTAAGACTGCAGTGAGTGAGTGGAAAACAGCAACAGATTCACTAGAGGAGATCCATCATAACTGCACTGTAGGCAGTCTGTCAGGTTCAGGGATCGAAACAGCTGGAGGAATCACTGCATTAGTTGTTGCAATTTTGTCTCCGTTCACATTTGGAGCGTCTCTGATTGTATCTGGTGTTGGGATTGGTGTTGGAGTTGCAGGTGGGGCAACAGGTGCTGCATCCAACATTACCAATAATGTCAAACAAAAAGCACTCCGTGAGAGCTTTAAAAATAATTCAGCAGAACTACAAATAAAGAAAGTGGGCCGATTCTTAATTCACTCAAAAAACTGAGAAAGTTGCTGAGGATACAAGGTTTCGTGATTTTGTCTGTAGCTCAATTTTAGATAATGTGCAAATGTCATGGGGAAAAAAATGGAAAAAAAAAAATCACACTCTTTTCCAAGACTTCATCCAGATAGGATTCAGAACGATATGGATGAAGTCTGAAAAGAATGTGATTTTCTCAGCTATACACATGAAATTGACATTCATACGTTTTGAACGTGTTTTAATTAGTCATTCAGGACAATTAGCAGGACGTATAATGAATACTCAAGAAACTAATACACAGAAGAAGAAATGCACCACAATTGCAATATTAACTGAAAGTCTTGTCATGCCTCATAATGAAACGCCACTCGTCACGTTGTAAGATATAGTCAGGAGGAATCAATGCTCTCTAAAACCTCTCTGGATGTTATCAAATGTTTGAAAAACTAAAAACATAGAAGAATGTGCAACCACTTTATATTTTATACATATATTTGTATAATATATGTATAAAATATGTATAATATATGTTACGACCCTTCTTTGGCTCTCAACCAGGAGTTTAAGAAGGGGAACATTAAGCCAGTCACCTGTCACCAATGCGCACTGAATGAAATGAGAAAAATGAGAGACACAACAAAAAGTCAAATAAAGTTATTTTAATAAAAGGTAAAGTAGTTTTACATATGAACAAAACAGAAAAAACAAAGGGGAAAACTGGATTGTGCCAAACAAACAAAAATAACAATCAAAAAGAAACTAACTAAACAGTTTTAATCTAAGCCTGAACTTAAAAAATGAAAGATCAAAGAAAAAGTCGTCAACGTCCGTGACATCGTAACTGAACTAACGAAAACAAAAATACAGAGAGTGGCACAAATCCCTAATCAAGTGTATATAGACAATTAAATCAAACTAAGTGTGTAAATGTATGTCACGTGACTACCTATCCCCTCTCCTCGTTCCTGCTTAACCCAGCCTTGAAGAGCTGTTTAAAACTTTCAGAGCTCACAAATAAGAAGTTTTTGGGGCAATCAACACAAAGAGCAAGAAAAACATGACAGAAAAAAAAAAAACACTTAACAAAACTAAATAAAGCAAAGAGAAACAAAACACATCAGAAGACAAAAACAAAACACACACACAAAAAAAATCTCTCTCCCGCACTGACAGTAGTATGTCCCTTAATTAGCGCTTCCCCGGGTGTCAAGCATCAGTATGATGAGGATCCTACCTCACAGGGCACAAGCAGTCAACTCATTACAGATGACTGACAGGCAACAACAGGCGACTGCAGGTAAGAGAGACAAAAGTAACCAAAAGAGAAACACAAAACACACCCAAACACACTCTGAACGTCCCTAAGGACGTAAAACATTAAAAGACAAAACTGTTATTCGAAAAGACTAAATTATACACAGAAAGCAACATGAAAACACTAGAACACTCTTTATAATTATAATGACTGAATCTGTCTCAGCGCAGGCTCAACTGGCTGTACAAAAGCTCCCATTATAATGAATGAAGCTCTGCATAGTGTCTCTAAACCTTATCGATCGGTTTCATATTTGTACTTTTACTTAAATAGATTATTTGTTTTACTGCTAGAGAAAGAATTTGTAAAATTTTTTTTATAACAAAGTCTGCCTCCCGGGTGTAACGAATAAACTTCGGAAGCAAATGCAAGTTACTCAATATTTATTAGAACAAGGCACAAAGTCAACAGGCAGTCAGGCTAGCGGCACACTGGGGGATTAACCGGGACTGGCGGATTAATGCGAGCATAAAAGACGGGCTTAATTTTAGATATGAAAGATGGAGTGAATCCTCCTGTACACTGGAGGAAAATTCAGGCGGACTGTCACCGGACGAATGATCTTGGTGACAGCAAACGGGCCAAAGAATTTAGGTGCGAGTTTATTCGAAACGGAGCGGAGAGGAATGTCCTTAGTAGAAAGCCACACTTTAGAACCGACGACGTATACGGGAGGCTTCCGCTGGTGGCGATCGGCTTTGGCCTTGGTGCGTGCCCCCACTTGGAGTAGAGTCTCACAGGCTCTAGTCCAAGTGCGGTGACACCTCTGGACGAAGGCGTGGGCGGAGGGGACCGCGTCTTCGGATTCCAGACTAGGAAAAATAGGTGGCTGGTAACCTACACTACACTCAAATGGTGATAGACCGTGGATGATACTGGCAATGTGTTGTGGGCGTACTCCACCACAGACAGTTGCTGAGTCCAAGAGGAAGGATTGTTGGACACAAAACATCACAACTTTCTCTCCAAATCTTGGTTGGCTCACTCAGTTTGACCATTGCTCTGGGGGTGGAACCCAGAGGACAGACTGACAGTCGCCCCCAGAAGTTTACAAAACTCTCTCCAAAATTTGGACACAAATTGGGGTCCCCTGTCAGAAATCACGTCTGTCGGGAGGCCATGAATCCTAAAGACGTGGTCAACAACAAGCAACGCTGTCTCCTTGGCTGAAGGTAATTTGGGCAAGGGAATGAAATGGGCCGCCTTCGAGAACCGGTCCACCACAGTCAAAACTACCGTGTGACCCTGGGAGGGTGGGAGGGCGGTGATAAAATCTAGTGCGATATGGGACCAGGGTCTCGAAGGCAGCGGTTGGATTAACTCTTCTGGAGGTCGATTGGAAGTTTTACCCGTGGCACAAACTGAGCAGGCCAATACAAATCTGTGAACATCACGAGCCATGAGAGGCCACCAGAATCGTTGCTTGACTAAAAACATAACTCCAGGATGACAAGCCACATTGGAGCAGTGCCCCCACTGAATAACGCTGGACCGTAAGCTCTCCGGCACAAACAAACGGGTCGGTGGGCAACGAGTCGGAGGCGTTACCCCTTCTAAGGCCTTCTTGACCTTCGATTCAACCTCCCATGTGAGTGTAGAGATAAATAGGGTCTCTGGTAAAATGCACTCGGGAGTAGACGGGCGATCAAAACGATGTTTTTTGAACCCGGTCGGTATGAGAGAGTAAAGTCAAAACGTCCGAAAAAAAGAGCCCACCGAGCCTGCCTGGAATTAAGTCTTTTAGCCGTACGTATGTATTCCAGATTCTTATGATCATTCCAGATGATAAAAGGTACCCGCGACCCTTCTAACCAGTGGCGCCACTCCTCCAATGCTAACTTAACTGCCAACAACTCTCTGTTGCCAATGTCATAATTGCTTTCGGCAGGGGATAAACAATGGGAGAAAAAAAACGCGCAAGGGTGCATCTTGTCGTCTGAAGGAGAGTGCTGGGATAACACTGCACCTACCCCCACCTCTGACGCATCGACCTCCACCACGAACTGATGTGACGAATCAGGGGTTATCAGGATAGGGGCTGAAACGAAGCAACCCTTCAGTTTGGCAAACTTGAATGTCGTTCTGGGGGAGGTCAAGGCGGTCAGAGGCGCGGCTAGTCGTCTGAAATTGCGAATAAAACGCCGGTAAAAATTGGCGAACCCCAAAATCCTCAGTAGGGCCTTACGGGAATCTGGACTTGGCCAATCTACCACAGCCTTAACCTTGTCAGGATCCATGCGCATTCCCTCAACCGAGATGATGTGACCTAGAAAAAGAACAGACTGTGCATGAAACACGCATTTCTCCGCCTTGACAAAAATCCCATTCTCTAGCAACCTCTGAATCACTTGTCGGACGTGTTGCACGTGTTCCTGGAGAGACGATGAAAAAATCAATATATCATCCAGGTAGACATATATGAATTGATCGACCATGTCTCGCAACACGTCATTGACAAGTGCTTGGAAGACCGCTGGGGATTTGGACAGGCCAAAATGCATAACCAAATATTCAAAGTTCCTCCTAGGGGTGTTAAAGGCGGTCTTCCATTCATCCCCCTCCCTAATGCAGACCAAATGATATGCATTTCTTAAATCCAATTTCGTGAAGATAGATGCTCCTTGCAACCTCTCAAAGGCTGAAGACATCAATGGCAAAGGATAAGTATTCTTTACCATGATGTTGTTCAACCCCCGGTAATCAATACAAGGTCGCAACCCGCTTTCTTCCCCACAAAAAAATAACCCCGCCCCCGCTGGAGAAGAGGAAGGACGGATGAAACCCGTTGCTAGAGGATCAGAAATGTATTTCTCTATGACCTCTCTCTCTGGGACAGAGAGTGAATATAACTTGCCTTTAGGCGGAGACGTACCTGGCAATAACTCTATAGCACAGTCATAGGGACGATGCGGCGGGAGAGAATCAGACCGAGACTTACTGAACACCTCCTTCAGATCCCGATACTCCGTGGGCACTTTAGATAAATCCACTGTCTCCTCCTGCAACACGAACAGAAACAGACAGACAGGCAGAGACAAGACAGGACTTATGACAAAAACTGCTCTATGCCGCTACTGATTTGAGCTGCCAGTCTATTTTGGGATTGTGGCGAGTGAGCCATGGGTGACCAAGAACGATTGGTGCAAGGACCATCGGACCATCGGAGTCTAACCGGAAGGAGAGTCGATGTCGATGAGGTCTTCTCGGCGGAGATCCCACCCGATAGTAGCCTCATACTTACTATTGGGCTGGGCCTTTTAACAAACAGTTGTAGGCGAAGTGTCCCGTTCCACCACAGTCCAAGCAAAGGCCCTAGGATCTCCGCCTTTTCCTCTCCTCCGGGAAATCCGGGCTCGACCCACCTGCATGGGCTCGGGATCGTAGACGGGCTGACTGCGTCCCCACCTCCAGTGCGTTGACCCTCAGAGTCCACCGAAGAACGGTAGTTTGATACTCTCTGCTCCACATGAGACAGCCTGACGTCCACTCTTAATGCTAGGGCAATTAAATCGTTGAGTCTGGGTGGTAAGTCCATGGCATAAATTTCCTTCTGGACGTGGTCAGCCAACCCATGCTTCCATCTTTGGTCAGATCATTATGTAACGGATAAACTGCAGCAAATGCAAGCAAATGCAAGTTACTCAATATTTATTAGAAAAAGGCACAAAATCAACAGGCAGTCAGGCTAGCGGCGCAGGGACTCAATGGTCAGATGTAACAGGTGCAATATTGAAGTGAAGTGACGATCAACAAGACGAATCCAGACATCCACGGGGAACAGACAGGTACAACGAAGGAGACTGGAACGAAGAGGGATCTGACACCGGACATCAACAAACAACGATCTGACAATGGAGATGATAAATTTATGAGATTATATACACAGGAATGGATAGGCTGCAGCTGGTGATGAGTGATTGCTGAATGAGCGCAGATGAGCGGCCATGCCCCTCTGATCAGCGCACACACATACAACAACAGAAACACGAGACACGAAGAAGACATAGGATTTACCAACCGTGACACCGGGACAATTATTTATAACGCTGACCATGAACAGACCACACTTAAATATTTAATAAATAAATATTTTAAATATTTTAAAGTGCTTATAATTTAGGTCAGATTCGACTACCTAACTTGAGGATAATAAAAATAGAAATGTATGCAAATTAAAAAATATAAAAATTTTAAATGTATTGCAATGTATTGCATGTACTGCAAATGTATTGTGATACAGTAGCAGTGAGTAAAACAACCCAAATGCTGTTGACAACAGCACCAACCTCATAGTTCACCCAAAAATAAAAATGATGTCATGAATTACTCATTCCCATGTTGTGTGAAACCTGTAAGATTCTTCTGTTCATCTTTGGAACAAAAATTAAAAACATTTGAATAAAATCTGAGAGCTTCCAGTGAGCAACTCAACTCAAGGCCGAGACATTTTTAGAGTCACTAGTCATTTCATTATCAGAGTGTGTTGCTATGAAAGATCACTGAGAGATAATCATGGTCATGTTAGTAATAAAGGCAAGTAAGATTAATAGATGTGGTATTTAGTTGTTATTTTAAAATTTTGAGAGAGAATATCCCTCAGATCTGTTAAAATACTTATAACAGTAAACCTTCATAGTCGCACATTCCTGTTTTATCTGCAGAATAACAACTACAACCTGCATTTAAAAATGAATCGATATATTCTTTTGATTAATGGCCACACTCTCCTTTGGAGTATTATGGCCACCATGAGCAGCATTATACGTCTGTTTGGTGTTTTTAAAATATATATATATATATCTTCTGTAAACACGCTGCATAGACAAGCTCAACATAGCGTCTTCATGTGATCCTTTAAAGGAAAGTCGAGGAAAAGAACCGGAGGGGTTACTTCAGCACTACTCAAGTTTCCTGTCTTGATAAAACACTGTTCAGTTATTATGAATCGTCTTGGTTACGTATGTAACCCTGAGTAGGGAACGGACACATTCCGTCGTGACGACGAATCGAGTTTCGCTTAGAAAGCCTAACGACTTCGAGTATTACGAAACAAGCCAATAGCAAACAAATGCCATGGGTCTGCGGATTTTGCATGGCGCAACTCTGCCCCTCCTCGTGGGTATTAAAGGAGGACACCAGCAACATGCAGAGGGCTTACAGAAGACACATATGACCCGGAGGGGGTTGCATATGGAGAACACTGGGGTGTCCGGCCGCAGGTGGAATATTTCAACTCCAGGGGTGGCAAGGTGGTTTGCCAAGGGAAAGACACATGCTCAGCGAGGCTTACAGTGGAAATACACATGTGGGGGTCGCCCAGAGGAGGGACCATGCCCAGGGGAGGCACCTAGAGGATGCACAGGTAATAGACACTGGCGTCGACGTCAGCAGTTCTGAAGGAACTCAGGGCTTCTCCAGAAAGATCATCTGAGGAAATATCGCACGTATCCAGTATATGGAGTGGAATGGCGAGCCACCCAGGACACCTGAGCGGGTCCTAGTACTGGCTGGTTGAAGTGAGTACACGAGAGGACACAGGCACCATTCGGAGATTGTAGAATCTGGTGAATGTGTAGGGTGTCGCCCAGCATACAGATCTGTATATGGCGCCATGCGCTAGAGCCCAAGATTAACCCACACTCCGGTGGAATGGCCTGTCACACCAACCCGTCCAGATGTTCAGGCAGATGTTCAGGCAGGTGCTCAGGAATATGTTCAGACAGATGTTCAGGCTGGTGCTGAGGCAGATGTTCAGGCAGGTGTTCAGGCAAGTGTTCAGGCAGGTGTTCAGGCAGGTGCTCAGGCAGATGTTCAGGCAGAAGTTCAGGCAGATGTTCAGGCAGGTGTTCAGGCAGATGTTCAGGCTGGTGCTGAGGCAGATGTTCAAGCAGGTGTTCAGGCAGATGTTCAGGCTGTTGTTCTGGCAAGTGTTCAGGAAGATGTTCAGGCAGATGTTCAGGAAGTTGTTCAGGCAGGAGTTCAAGCAGATGTTCAGGCTGGTGCTGAGGCAGATGTTCAAGCAGGTGTTCAGGCAGATGTTCAGGCTGGTGCTGAGGCAGATGTTCAAGCAGGTGTTCAGGCTGTTGTTCAGGCAGGTGTTCAGGCAGGTGTTCAGACAGGTCTTCAGGCTGGTGTTCAGGCAGATGTTCAGGCAGGTGTTCAGACAGGTCTTCAGGCTGGTGTTCAGGCAGATGTTCAGGCAGGTGTTCAGGCAGGTGTTCAGGCAGGTGTTCAGGAAGATGTTCAGGCAGGTGTTCAGGCAGGTGTTCAGGAAGATGTTCAGGCAGGTGTTCAGGAAGATGTTCAGGCAGGTGTTCAGGAAGATGTTCAGGCAGGTGTTCAGACAGGTGTTCAGGCAGGTGTTCAGGAAGATGTTCAGGCAGGTGTTCAGACAGGTGTTCAGACAGGTGTTCAGGAAGATGTTCAGGCAGGTGTTCAGGCAGGTGTTCAGACAGGTGTTCAGACAGGTGTTCAGGCAGATGTTCAAGCAGGTGTTCAGGCAGGTGTTCAGGAAGATGTTCAGGCAGGTGTTCAGACGGGTGTTCAGGCAGGTGTTCAGGCAGATGTTCAAGCAGGTGTTCAGGCAGGTGTTCAGGAAGATGTTCAGGCAGGTGTCAGGCAGGTGTTCAGGCAGGTGTTCAGGTAGGTGTTCAGGCAGGTGTTCAGGCAGGTGTTCAGGCAGGTGTTCAGGCAGGTGTTCAGGAAGATGTTCAGGCAGGTGTTCAGGAAGATGTTCAGGCAGGTGTTCAGACAGGTGTTCAGGCAGATGTTCAGGCAGGTGTTCAGGAAGATGTTCAGGCAGGTGTTCAGACAGGTGTTCAGGCAGGTGTTCAGGCAGATGTTCAGGCAGGTGTTCAGGCAGGTGTTCAGGAAGATGTTCAGGCAGGTGTTCAGGAAGATGTTCAGGAAGATGTTCAGGCAGGTGTTCAGGCAGATGTTCAGACAGGTGTTCAGGCAGGTGTTCAAGCAGGTGTTCAGGCAGGTGTTCAGGCAGATGTTCAGACAGGTGTTCAGGCAGGTGTTCAAGCAGGTGTTCAGGCAGGTGTTCAGGCAGGTGTTCAGGAAGATGTTCAAGCAGGTGTTCAGACAGGTGTTCAGGAAGATGTTCAGGCAGGTGTTCAGGAAGATGTTCAGGCAGGTGTTCAGGAAGATGTTCAAGCAGGTGTTCAGGCAGGTGTTCAGGCAGGTGTTCAGGAAGATGTTCAGGCAGGTGTTCAGGAAGATGTTCAGGCAGGTGTTCAGACAGGTGTTCAGGCAGGTGTTCAGGCAGATGTTCAGGCAGGTGTTCAGGAAGATGTTCAGGCAGGTGTTCAGGCAGGTGTTCAGGAAGATGTTCAGGCAGGTGTTCAGGAAGATGTTCAGGCAGGTGTTCAGGAAGATGTTCAAGCAGGTGTTCAGGCAGGTGTTCAGGCAGGTGTTCAGGAAGATGTTCAGGCAGGTGTTCAGGAAGATGTTCAGGCAGGTGTTCAGACAGGTGTTCAGGCAGGTGTTCAGGCAGATGTTCAGGCAGGTGTTCAGGAAGATGTTCAGGCAGGTGTTCAGGAAGATGTTCAGGCAGGTGTTCAGACAGGTGTTCAGGCAGGTGTTCAGGCAGGTGTTCAGGCAGATGTTCAGACAGGTGTTCAGGCAGGTGTTCAGACAGGTGTTCAGGAAGATGTTCAGGCAGGTGTTCGGGCAGGTGTTCAGACAGGTGTTCAGGAAGATGTTTAGGCAGGTGTTCAGTTACGAAGTTCTATAAAGTGGAAACATAATGTCAGTTACGGTTAGTTTGTTATATTACTATATGTTACTATGTGTATCTTTAACTACACATTATTATGAAGAACTTTATCATGTTGATGTTAAGTTTCAGCTCAAATTACCCCACAGATCATTTATTATAGGATGTTTCAAAAGCCCCTATTTAGGTGTGAGCAAAAATGAACTCTTTCTGTATGTGTATCTTTAAATGCAAATGTGCTGCTGCACACACCCTCTTAATAAAAGTAATAAACGTGTGTATGAACTATACCGACAGTGAGCGTATTTAGGTTGAAAGTTAAACAAATAAAAACCACATTAGCACTTTCAGAAAGACGATTTGCAATTACTCACAAATTATAAAGTGTATCCACTGCATCCTCAGTGGCTCGGATGTCAGGAATTTATTGTTAATTTTAACACTCTTGAGTGTGGAGTCAAATTGACTCTGAGAAGTGTTAATTTAACTATGTTTAACCATTATAACTGTTTTTTTTTTTGTTGGCTGTATTAATGAACATAAAAGTCTCACTGAAGTAGTAAAGGGACAGCCTTCTGATACAGCTGTGATTTAATAAACTCTACAAATACAAAAAAGTCTCTACAAAACTCTACAAAAAAGTAAAGTATACTTGTACAGTCAGATTACAGTTTAGAAATTAGTTTAAGGTACAGTGTGTTTTACTAATGATTAAGGTAGTGTGGTTTCAGTACTCTGTAATAATTACACTAAATCTCGATTATAGAGTTAGAAAAACATGAATACACCATAAAAGAAGAGCTTGGGCAAGGATCGTCAGCAATATCATTTCTGGTGAACAGTGCAGAGGAAGATCCTTATATGGTCAAAGAGATCAGTTATAGAGATGTAAGTATACTATCTGACGTTTATTAAAGCATTCACCATAATTACATCTGTTTGCTATTACAAATGCAACTTAGGATGGCATTTTAACTGTTATAAGTGTCACTTTTACATTTAAGTGTTTCTTTAGCAAAAAAAAAACAACAACAAAAAAACAATAAATAAAAAGTGTTTCTGTCAGGAGACGAATCTGGATGAAATCAAAGAGGAAGTCGAGATCTTGAGAAGTCTGAATCATCCATATATTGTTGACTACGAGGAATCATTTGAAGGTGTGTTTGTTTAAAGAGTCAGTCTTCCTTAATTCTGGATTTAAAATATAACTTTTTTTCCCCAAAATAAATTTGTCCGATAAATGGTGAACGTGTTTCGTGTAAAAAATGAGGGACAATAAAACAAAGACCATCTGAAAACCAAAAATCCTCTGATGATCATTTGCAGCAAAATTCTTAAATATACATTGATGAATGTATTATCAGTTAAATTATTATTCTTTGACTGATTTTGTCTTTATTTAGATCAAGCAACTGGACATGTTTATATTGTGATGGAGTATTGTGCTGGAGGAGATCTTTACAAGAAGATGCAAGCAGCGAGAAATGATGGAGTTTTTGAGAAACCAGAGGTGTGTTATTTCACTCATGGAAATATACATGTAATTCAATTTAATTTAAATTAATTTGTTTACATTTAAAGGAAAAAAAGAAAACTGCAATATTGCGCATTTGATAGATAACTAGTTCTTTTGATAAAGTAAAATTGTTTAAAATATGATACGTAAAATATGCTTGTTAGTGTTACAACGAGTGAACTCAAAACAAAGAAGATCTGGATCCAAATTCAGTGAGTTTAATAATAAAATAAACATAACAACAAATCCAATATGGGGAACCAGAGAACAGAAAGAGTACACCAAACATAACATCCAGGAAAATACTCTGGGTTTAAATACACAAGGGGTAATTGTCAGATTACAAGATAGACCTGTGTGTGTTTCTTCTGTGTGCAGATCCTTGACTGGTTTGTTCAGATTTGTCTGGCTCTGCAGTATCTCCATGAGAAGAACATTCTCCACAGAGATATAAAACCTCAGGTAAGCAATGAAAAATGCTTAATCATTAAAAAAATAAAAAAATAAAAATAAATAATAATAATCAAATATATAAATCCGAACCAGATGAGAATGATTTATGAGGTTTACACACACACACACGCACACACACATAATTCTTATATCATATCATTCTAGAATGTTTTTCTGACTGAGGATGGTTACATTAATCTTGGTGATTTTGGATGCTCAAAAGTACTAAGAAGGTGAGAAATTGGGATTTTTAAAAGCTATTTATTTTTTCTTGACATTATTAGTTTCATTTTACATGAGTAATTGTTTGTTTGTTTTTAGCACTGATGTTTATGCAAAATCAGTTGTGGGTTCAGATCTCTATGTAAGCCCAGAAGTGCTTGCACACAAGTGTGATTTTAAAAGGTATGTTTTTGTACTATTGAGTTAAATTAAATAATTACCGGTAACTAACAGCTACTTTTTGACTTGTTTAGTGACATATGGTCACTGGGATGGTTGCTCCACGATCTCTGCATGCCTAATGTCTGGGTGAGTATATTGTTTTCTTCTTGTTAAGCACTGTATTAAACTGTACTTTGCAATAATATTAACTGCTGGGAATTATGATAATTAGCTTTATAATGTAAATTTACTGGATACAATTAGAGGAACTCAGCAGTGTTTAAGAAATCTTAAAAATGCCTAGGGGATTTTATTAAAGGTAATAAGAAAGAGATACTGGCAAACAGACAGCAGATACTGTTAGGACCTCAAAAAACTCAGGAACCTCTTGAGATCTAACTAGAGTCCCATTCACACAGAGATTCCAGAAAATACACATGTGACCAGGGGCTCGTTCTTCGTACGTTGCTTAAAACATCCGAGATCAAATGAGACATCCAAGATAATATCGTGCTAATCATGATCCGGCTAATTGGGTTCTTCGAACACACCTGTTTATGATTAGTATAGCTGGATTGAGTTATCTGAGATAACTGCACGTTCTCGCGTTGGTTTAAAAGGGGACATGTATCGATAGCAGAACCAGTGATCAGCAACGCTGCTATTGGCTGTTCAGCATGACCAAAGAACACGCCCAGTTTTTCTCCCAAGCAGAGCAAGCGCTTTTAATGAAAGGTTATGCCGAATTTCAGTCTTTAATTAAAACGCCAGGAACACCTCAAAGTGTGCAAAAGTCAGGAGAGAGTGCTGGCAAAAGTAGAAGACAAATTAAATGCGTTTGTGGTGGCCATGTTAGATGTTTTAATAACTTATTATTATTATTTTATTTTTATTTTCATAATTTCAATTACTTTGTTCATTGTAATGTCGAGTCACCACACTATACCAGTGTGGTGTATACCAGTACACCACAATAAACATGGTGAAAGTGAAGTACAAAAATATTCTACTGGTAATTTTACTAGGCCTTATAGGCCTACTAGTCTCTTTTAAAAAGGCACTGTTAAATAAATGATTGTCTGTTTATAAAAGCAAGGAAAAATGCTGAGAAAAAAAATAATAGCCTAATGCTGCTCCTGACCCTGGCAGAAGAGCTGACCCTTGGGTTGAATGTGAATTGGCCTGTTGTGAAGGGCATCCCTGGGTTCAGCTCTTCCAGACCCACATCAGGGACCAGTAGCAGCAACACCTACATCACTGGGAAATGAGATTTAAATTATCTTTGTACACTGTGAAATAATTTGTTGCTGCATTAAATGAAGTAGACCTATAATCCAAACTGGCTGGTTTAGTCATTTCAACTGTTAAATCTTGAGTAATAATAAATTGCTTTGTCTTGTGAAAGTAAAAACTGATAAACTTATGTTAATGTAAAAAATATTTTGCCATGAGTTATCAATCACATTGCACTGGAGAGTGAAGAAAACTTCTCAGATGACTGTCCTTTGGAGGAAGAACTTTAATTTAATTGATGGCTTTAATTGATTTCTACTTGTGCCTATGCCTGTTATTTCTGACAGGAGTCGACATGTACAGAAAGGCCTACAGAAGAGTCTGCACACAGCAGTGATACAGGGGAGGGCAGTGTAGAGACAACTTTTGCTTTTTATTTGTTGCATGAGGCATGTGTGACACAAACGACACAGGGTAAAATTCGTTCCCTATATGAGTCTTCAACAGAAAATAGAGTATTTTGAAAAAACAAAAATCAGGGGGAGAAACAGAACCTGACAAAGAAAAAATTGCACTAGAAATAGAGTTGCTTCAAAAATAAACTTCAGAGTAAAATACACTATTTCACACAGAGTACTATTGCTGACCTTGCATATTATCTTTTAAAAAGATGACTGAATAACTGGCTTTTCTTTACAAAGAACTATTGAAATAAAACTCTAAGCAAATAGAGTTTTGCAAATTTGTCTTGTCTTTTATTTTAGGCTTAATTAAACTTTTTTTCTTTTCTTTTTCTGATGTTGGCAGTGTTGTGTAATATGGCACATGCAATGTCACAGGCCCAGTCAGGTGCAACCCTCAGGGTTTTTAGACCCTGAAATCTTCCCTTTAGTTGGCCAAAGCTCATGTCATTGTGTGCCCTTGTCCTAGAGCTGCATTGTAACTGGTCTGGGGTTTGGGTCAGGGAATGGGGTCATAAAACACCTGTCTCCATGCAGGATCCTGTAATCACCTGTTTAATGGAAAAATGCAGTTCTCAGCATAAGTGTATGTAATACCGTGAGTTTGATATTTATAATTTTCCTTACCATGTTCAAATAATGTTCATAAATGTGAATCTCTTAAAATTCTTGAGTCATGCACTGGCCATTTTGCTTTCACACTGATTTGTGATATGGAACATGTCACACAGAGATTTTACTCAGTCAACTGCCTTTTAAAAAAAGTGATATAATATTACTAATCTGGAATATTAAACATTGTAATAGTAATTTGGCTGCACTGTATAAGCCCCCTTTCTGCTCACAAAATCCCTTCATTGAGGCCTTGATGGGAACATGTGTGTAGTCTACAGTGTATGGCACCAATCACGTAAGTTAAGCCTAAGGGACTGTAAGTCATAATCGGCATGGTCATCATGATTGCATTATCTTCATTAAAAATTATAATATACCCTAAGTTGGCAAAAAAATCTCCAATAGTCTAAAGGGAAGCCACTCGCAAATAATTTTAGGGCAATGCAAACATTTTGTGCTGTTGTTGAAGCCCGACATCGAATCGAACATTAATGTGCATTTCCAACAAAATAATAATGTATATACGACACCCTCACGACGATCGTTTCACGAGAAAAAAATAAAATAAATCTCAGAAATTAGGCTACACTGTCACACTGCGCTAAAGGACTTCCTGTATCAGTCGCGATGTAATCCTGTTTACATGAAATAAGCCTGCTCGCGAGCAGGTTCAAGCTGACGGACCTGTTGCTATGACAGCAAGTCCAGGATGAGCTTCGAAGAACCAAACGATCCAAGATCATGGCAAATCGCCAACAATCAAATCCAGCTAACTGAGTTAGCGACGTACGAAGAACGAGCCCCTGGTATTTGTCTCGGGATTGTTTGATTTCGGTTCATTCACACTGCCAGTGATTTGCCGGGATCTGTGAGTGCGTTCACACACAACCCGTAAAAATCCCGGGAAGACACATGACGTCAGGATGAGACGTGTAACGTAGGTGTCGAAAACATGTACACGCGCATACCGTTCCACAAAGCTGGTGAACGATCTCAGCTTCAGCGCGGATAGTGAGGAGCTCCTGGTCTCTGCTTCGTTCCATTTTGCAGACATTTGTTCGTCCTTTCTTTGTTGATGGCGAACACAAACTTTCTTCTAAGAGCAACAGAGTCGCGCGATGGCACAAGCGTCATCACTATAACACGCCCTTAACGGCATTGGTCCTGGCTTTTGTTCACACGGCGCGCGTTCCGGGACTGATCATGGCAATGTTACTAGGTCCCCAACCCGGGATCAGTCCCGGTATCAATCCCGGGTCGTGTTTGCGTTCACACAGAAGGCGTTCTGGCAATTTCCCGGGATCAACGCGCTGTGTGAAAGGGGCTTAGTAGTGGCAGCAAAATGTGTACATTATTTGTTATTTGTATAAACTCTCCATTGTCAGTCTGTAGAGGTTAACCAGATTTTCCTTCATCCCACAGTCAGATAGCATAGAGCGTCGCTGTGCACATGCTTCAAGCTTGAATGGAGCCCCACCTCAGATCTCAGAGAGATACTCAGAGGAACTGAGGAAGTTGATCAGTCAAATGCTCAGCTGTGACCCTAAAGACAGACCTTCAGCTGATGAGATTCTGGCAAAACCATTCCTGAAAGAAGCAGTAAAGAGAAACAACAGAATCCCAGTAACACTGAAACAAAGATTCATGGAGGCCACTGAGATCTTTGAGAAGACATACAAAGACTCGAAGGCCTTTCTTAGTGAGTGGAAAGAAATAATTGATTCAGTAGAAGAGATTCACCGTAAATGCACTATAGGCAGTCTGACAGGTTCAGTGATCGGAGCCGCTGGAGGAATCACTGCATTAGTTGGTGCAATTTTGATACCTTTCACTTTCGGAGCATCTCTGATAGTATCAGGTGTTGGGATTGGTGTTGGAGTTGCAGGTGGGGCAACAAGTGCTGTATCCAACATTACCAATGCAGTCAAACAAAAAGCACTCTATGAAAAACTAGACAAAATTAGCCAGAAGTACAAAGATGTTCACGAACAGATTTTCAACTCATCAGAGACATTGAGGTTACTAAGAAAAATCCAAAAGTTCAGAGGTTTTGTTGGAGATTTTGATAACAGGCAGGACCCGTGGTTGGTAGGGAGAATTACTTTTACATTATTGAATGCCACAAAAATCATTTTTCTAAGTGTGTTGGCAAATCTTGGGAGTGCAGCTGCTCGGGCAGATGTTCAGGCAGGTACTCAGGCAGGTGCTCAGGCTGGTGTTCAGGCAGATGTTCAGACAGATGTTCAGGCAGGTGCTCAGGCAGGTCCTCAGGCAGGTTTTCGGACAGGTGCTCAGGCAGGTCCTCAGGCAGGTCCTCAGGCAGGTCCTCAGGCAGGTGCTCGGGCAGGTCCTCGGGCAGGTCCTCAGGCAGGTCCTCAGGCAGGTCCTCAGGCAGGTTTTCGGACAGGTGCTCAGGCAGGAGCTCGGCAGGTCCTCAGGCAGGTGCTCAGGCAGGTGCTCAGGCAGGTCCTCGGGCAGGTCCTCAGGCAGGTCCTCAGGCAGGTCCTCAGGCAGGTTTTCGGACAGGTCCTCAGGCAGGTGTTCGGGCAGGTGTTCAGCTAGGTTTTCAGACAGGTTTTTTGGCTGCCAGAGCAGGACGAGGAGCAACGGCAGCAGCAGAAGCAGTAGTTGCAATGGCTGCAGTCTCAGGTGTGTTGAGTAGTCTCTTAGTCATAGCCGATGCTGTCTTCATAGGAATAGATTCCAGAGAGATTCACGAGATGAGACAGGGAGAAATAAATGATCCAGAAAAGATCAAATCCAGTGTCCTCAAGGGCATTGCACAGATGAGGAAAATGCATAAAGAACTTGACAATATCTTGGAGGGAATTAAAGAAACAACGGAGGCACTAAAACAGAATTATTAAGTGAAGAAGTGAAAGGGTTTTGCAGAAACAAAATGTATATAAGCCAAACAAATGTGTTTAGGGCCAAGCTGTGATTATTCTACTGAACATAAGACATTATTTCATTATAACCTATAACATACAGGTGGCAGTTTTGTTCATGCATTATTTTTCATGATTTACTTTTTAAGGAATTCATTTTTGCTTTGTTTTAGATGTGTTTTAATGATTTATTATGGGTAAAAATAACTGACTCAAACCTGATTCTGGAAAAATTACAAGAAAAATATTCTCATATCCGCATAATATGAGACAATCCCCTCCTAGATTAACAGCTAAATAATACAGTTTTATATTATTATTGTGTCTTTGTTAGTCAACTTTATTACTTAATTGTTATTGCATTAATCATAGCACTGTGATCATATTTACCAATCTTTACCCATGATTGTTGTATTTAACTGGCTCAGAGCATTCCAATGTAAATGGATTTTATATAGACAAAAATACCAAAAAATAAACATGTAGCAAAAAGGACTTGTTATTTTTGCAAGCAGCAGCAGGGAAGATCATGTGGTCATGGCTAATATTGGTCCTTAATTTAAGTTGATGAAGGAACTTTCAATATATAGACATGGTGACAGTGCTATTCCTATTTACTTAAAATTGTAATATCTTACATGTCATAAATAAATTTATTTACTTTATTTTGTGAATTGCACAATCTGTTTCTGATATAGTTGATGCTAACCATCACAGGTGGGTACAGTATCCAAAAACTCTCCTCAAGTAAAAGTACAAGTACTTATAGAAAAGGTAATGATCTTAACAGTTACTTGAGTAAGAGTAAACAAGTATCCAATGAAAAAACTACACAAGCAGCTTCTTTGTATTATAATACTGTATTAATAAATCCCTGGATCACTGACCTGCACGTCTTTTCCGAGGCGCTGATTGGCTCGCTGGACGGATGCTGCGACTAATCTGGTTTAATATAAACATAATAGTGGCCTTTTTTACAATATACACAAATACAATAACATATTATTTAGACAGATATTTAATTTAAATGATTATATCATTATCATAATTAGATATCTTTGCAACAAACACAAGCATGTAATTGAAACTGATGCAGAGAAGAAAGAGTTAAAACTCTTAAAACTCTCCACATGTGCTCGCGCAGTGCTCTGCTGAATATCTGAACACAAACAACGATCAAATGCACATGACAAATCTTCTTCCATCTGTTCTCTAATATGTAAGCAAATGTATATTTCTGCAGGTGCATGTAAATGGTTTACTGAATCTAACAAAGGCAAGATGAGTTTGCCCGCTACTGTGTAATACACAAATACTGCGGGTTGGGTTTTTCAATTCATACAGTAATTTGTGAACAATGGAAGCTTTTTTAATGTATAAATGAAGGTAGGCTTCAGGTAATGTCGTACTTTGTAGTAGTAATATTGAAGTGTAATAATCTTTTTTTATTAGTAAAATGTACTATTACCTGTATGTAATGAAATCAGATGTTGCCTGTAGAATCGTTCACAGACAGCATACACACTTGTTATAGTTTAATAATTATTCATCGCTGGCAAACAATAGGATGCTAAAGTTTTATTTTTTTTCCTGTTTTAAAGGAGTAGTTCACTTAAAAAAAGGTTTTGCTGATAATTTACTCACCCCCATGTCATTCAAGATGTCCATGTCTTTCTTACCGTGTAGTAAAATGCACACAACTTATTCTTCGTTCTCGTAGAACCTAAAGGGTTAAGTATTTCTTATTCATCTTCATACAAATTAAGTTTTAAAACATCTGGATGTTCTCTAAAAAAAAAACAAATGTTCCTTAAAATAAAGTCCATCCTTATAGTCCATCAAAAACAGTTTATCTTGGACCTTGTTATTTTCAGACTGTATTTGGAACAGTAATTTGGGAACAGTTGGGACCATAGGATTCCTATTTTGTCCTCACAGTGTGTGGTGTACAGGCTCGGTGTAGTCCATCTTGGCCTACAATGTTCTTTAATTGTAGTCGGATAACGAACCACCTCAAAAGCTTTATCAAATAAATCAGATGAATGCAAAACCAGAGCACTTTGAAATATCAAAAGCACTACTTTCAAGATGAAAAATACACGAATCACAGTTATCTTTGAAAAAACAAAAAAGAGACATTTGAAGAAGAATTTGGATCAGTCTCAGAATTTTCAGTGATCTAGATTCAAGCTGTGTTGCTGACTCTTCACTGGGTCAGTCATTTATGTTATCCGATTGTCCGAAAACAAAGCATTTGTGCTTCCAGTAAACATGTTTTTTAAAAGAATGGAATTGTGAAAAAGTTGATTGGCGCTGATCTATACCACAGGTGATACTACAATTTGGTTCATGTGCATGGTTCCATGCCAAAGGGACAAAGCATTTTGGGGGCACTGACTGTTTAAATGGGAAGGAAATTTAGTTTTGACACATGAGTGAAATGTTGGAGGGGTATGAGCTTTTGCAAGTGAACCGTGGTGTTGTTCTGAACTGTAAGATTGGGTTTTGCGAATGCTTCAGTGTTTGAGAATGTTTCAAGAAATGAGCCAAAGCCATAGAGAAAAATTGTTAAAACATGTTGAATGTATTGTTCCCCTAAAATTGCAATTAAATATACAGTATAAGAACTAATACTTGATCACTGACATTGATCAAAAGGTCACAAACCATGTCAGTGTATTAATATGAAGAATTGAACTCTTCTGCATGAAATACAGGACTAAACAACTGGGGAACCTGAATTGCTTGTTTTCAAAAATCCGGTTTATTATTACAAAGTTACTTTAAGGGGGTCAAATCAAGTTGAAATGGCAAACTATATAATTTAACCCCCATTTTTTGTAACTTTGGTCTGGCATAAAGACCGCGTTGCTCATGTTGCCCGAAATGTTCGCCCAATAGTGAAAAGTAATGTAAATAAGAAAATAATTAGAGTGATAAATGCAACATTGCAACACAGGGTTTATTTAATAAATTGTAATTTATTATTATTATTATTTATTAAATATACAGTTCAGTTTAGAATCAGAATAGAATCAGTTCTAGAGATAGTTTTAAAGTTATTACAAACACAAAGTTTGAAGCTATATAAATATTTGTAGCCTGAATTATGTAATTACTGACAACTATTTCAAGAAAATCAAGAAAATAAATGAATCACTCAATTGACAATAATCAACGTATTATTTTGATAATGTTTTTATAAATTATATATTTATGTATCTTCTTGTCCACTCCCACAAATAAATTACATTTAGTCAACAGAAATGGAAATGATATAGTTAGTTTGTTTTTAATAAAACCCAAACGTCGTCAGGTTTACTGAAGTAAAAACGTATTTGATTGAACTTTATAGACTCTTAAGCCCTATTCGCACGGGATTAGTATTATCTGGTGACCTGTAGTAATTTGTAATAATTGCGGAGTTTGTCTGAGATCTTAATCCCGTGCGAATCGGCCATGTCTGTAATTTGTAAAGTAAAAATTCCCCCGCAAATTACCTACTATATTTTGCCGAACACCGAGGTCCTGTGATAATATTAGTCCCGTGCGAATCGACATCTCTGTGATTTGGCCGGATCGTATATCAGTTTTTCAAGGTTTTTGTTTCATCTGTGCCTTTTTATCCTTCTTTCGCGAAGAATAGAGGCTGAGTTGGAGTGTTTTGATAGTATTTTGGGTGCGGGGTCATATTTTCCGCACTATATGGCGCACTTAAAAGCCTTTAATTTTCTCAAAAAACGACAGTGCGCTTTATAATCCGGAGTACCTTATATAAGGATCAATTAGTTAACAATGCTCCGCGTTATTAAATTCACCCGCGAACTCGCGCTCGTGTCCACCTTATGCCCGCTCTGTCACACGGCCAGTTCAAACGGTTCAACCTCGTATAAATCAGGTTATGTGTGTCTCCCGCTCACGAGCACTCACTCTAAACTGACGCACACGAACAGACACACTGTCCCCGGTGCTGCTCGTGCGTCACAGAATGTTCATAAAGCGCTCCCCGTTCACAGTAACCAGGTCGTCTCATTCAAAACAGATTGAATACTGAATTGAATACTCATATGAGTCAGGCTGCTAATGTAAGTGCCCGCCCCAGTGCGCTCACGCCTACTAAATAAACGCCTCACCTCCGGCGCCGCGCACTCATACATTCCCTTTAGCCTTTAGCACATCTAGTGGATGCGTAACGCAAACCCAGTCAAACGTTTGACTGCAGTATCTTATGCGCCTTATAATCCGGTGCGCCCTATATATGAAAAAGGCGCAGAAGAGCAAAAACAAAAAGAAGGATTAGATGGAGATGAATGACATGTTTAGCAGCATATGGTAAGGACAATTCTTCTGTTTATTATATAGCCTACACTTAGACATAATAACGACAAGACATTTCAAAGCTATAGCCTAATGACATCATATCCGGGAAATAAGTCAGTAAATTCGAGTAAAATCACAGGCTTCGCTGATCCCGTGCGAATGCGCCACATGAAATTCAGATGTGGGTGGGTAATTTCAAATTCACACATGGTCCCCAGGTAATACTAATCCCGTGCGAATAGGACTTATATTAGATATTTTTATTTCAGAAATGTTGGAGAATTGCCAAAAAAAACATGTTCAAAACCGCCTGTTTGAATTCACATTTACATAACCTTAGTTGGACTAAGGTTTGTTGGACTTGGTGTTGGACTCGATCTACTCAATCTGTGTTTTGATCATCGTTCTGAATCTGACCAAGGCGTACTCTGTGTGTAACTATTTTTTTAACTTTTTTTTTTTATGTTGCCTTTCTTTATGAAAATTACGGACATTCAAGTGGTGATAAAAAGGGTGCTTGAAGCTAAAACAATTTTTTTTATAGTTTTTAAAATTAGTTAAAGTACAGTTAAATATATTTTTTCAAGTATATAATATATATATATATATATATATATATAAAGTAAACTATAAGTATAATGTCGTCATGTTCACTTACTAAACTAGCATTATACTGAGAGAACACGTGTACTTTCATAAACTCAAACATGCACTTACTTGTATTAAAATAGTAAACTACTATTAAAACCATTACAAATGAAAAACCTAGTTGTGTATTTAAAATCTGTACTACTGTTACACTTATAGTACACTTAAACGTATACGTATATACTAAAATTGGGTCAATTTAGTCCAAATTAGTATTAAAATAGGCCCCAGTTTACTAGCCCACACGTTGATATTAGTAGACTTCCTACATAAAGTAAACTTGAACATTACTTTATATATAACTTTATATTTGATATAATAATAGCCTATATTACTTGAATATTACTTAATACAAGTATGTATAGGCTACTTCGTAAAATAAACGTATAAACGTAAAATGCTTATTTTTCGTAAGGGAGAGCACGAACACAGTCAGACAGGCTGTAGTCTGCGTCGCTAGCCTGGATGCCAGCCCGAACTCCGCCCACAACATTTTTTGGACGGGAAGTTCGGTCTGGACTCGATCCATTGAGGAGTAATTATGATCGGTTCAGAAATCATCGGGCCAATCAAATTGCCAGGGCGGGCTTTATACGATGATTGACAGGTGGTCTTCAGTAACGTAATCTTCACCTTATCAAAGAGCACTTGTCAGAGATGACTGCAGCTGGAGAATTGAGATGTATAGATTCACACATTTTTGTTTAAAAACGGAGACCTTTTGCTACGTTTGCACCTCCCGGACAGAACTGGTGATTCATTGAGTCATACACCGAAACGCACCTACAGAACCTCATCTTATATAGAATTATGAATTATATAACTAACTCACAATTATTATAAAGTATACAGTAATGATATTAAGTGACTTTCTCACCATAATATAACTATTATATGAAATTAATTTTGATTTTAAAATAATTTCACTACTCTGCTTCGAGTGGAGTTTCATAGTTAGAACCAAAGCTATTTCCTTAATGACATCATCCTCCAGGAAGTGACATCATGTAAGTGAGAAATCAGCAGCACAAACATCACCAGTAAAGTCTTATCAATGTGTGTTGGTAGTTGGCTCATGTTTCTTGAGAACTTTCATCTTGCTTGATCAAATGAGCTTGATAATAGCATAATTTAAAAAGATGTCCTAATGTTAACTTACTTATTGTTTTTTTTTTTTAGAGTTGTGAAAATGTCTTTTTTCAAGCCTTTTGTTCTGTTGACCTTTTAGAGGATGCTAGAGATGAACAGTTTGGTCCAGTAGATACAGCATCATATTGACCACACAGCCGACAGAGAGATACGGTCAAAACAAATAATTTATTGAAGACAAATTATTTTTCCACAATGCAAAAGAGAGAGAGCGATTGCAAATGTGTATGAGACATGAACTAAATTAAACATTCACTAGTAATTACAGGCAAACGCAAAATCAATTTTCTTTAAAACTTAAACCTCATGTGACCTTATACCTTATGAATTAAGTAATTTCATTTCATTTATTTTTTAAAGCACAAATAAACACACCAAAATTGACCACTGTGCTGTACCGAAAAACAACAACAACAACAACTCAGTAATAAAAATCAATACACACTAAATTTAAGCAAAAAGAGAGCAAAAGTTATAATGAATGAAATTCAAGGAAAACAAGATAAGACTATAACTTCTATTTAAATGCATGTACGGAAGATGCAGACCTCAAAGATAAAGGAAGACTATCACATATCCTAGGACCGGCCATTGAAAGCGCACGGTCACCTCGAAACTTTAATCATGATCTTGGATATGACAGTCAGTGTAATGCTGTCTGAGGATCGCATCTTACTGACTTATTCACGTTTAAAATATCTGACAAATAGGAAGGTGCCAGACCACTTAAAGACTTACAAATTAACAAAATGATGAGTTCCACTCTATAACACACTGGCAACCAATTAAGAGAAATAATAGCGGAGTAATGTGTTCTCGTTTACAAACCCCAGTTAAATTTGTAAGGAAAAATTAAAGTCAATCTGAATAACGACATTAGTAACATGGCCACTAAAAGTTAGTACACTAAAAAATTGAGGTAACTCAAATAATTTTAAGACACTGAGTAATCAACTAAAAAATGCACATTACAGATATGCAGAATAAAAAATAACAGATCACACATTAAACATCAACCGATATGCAAAATACACAAAATAACTCCTTATACAATATGTGGCAAAGAATTCTGGGAAAACATTGAAACATTGGAATCAATCAATCACAGATATGTTTGCAAAGTAGACACAAACAGTGTCTGAAAAGTGAGCAATGCTACCAAATAATGTCTTAACATTTGAAACACAGAGCTTCATTAATTATAATAGGTGCATTTGCATTGTTCTAGTCATCTGATGGGCTGCAGTTATTTTTTTATGTAACTTTAATTTAAAAAAAAAATGGTTTTATAAATCTTCAGACCAAATGATCATCTTGGGCAGACGCAAAATATTTTTGACTAGCAACTTATTTATATATTATTATTATTATTATTATTATTATATTATATATTATTATATTTATATAAACAGCAGAAGCTGAATTTCCCCAAACTCAACTGTCAAAAAGTATATTTTTGTATCAGTTGTGTTTCCAGCGGACTTATATTATTGGCTGCGCAATAACTATACATTTTTGCAGGAAAATTGTTTGAGTCAGAGCACACAGTGTGTCCAGCCGTAAGCTGCAGGCGCCACTCTGTGTGACAGTGTAGAATGTTCTATACAATATAAATATTGTAAATATAATATATAATATATTGAATTTACAATAGCAGTTTCTTGTATTACATTCATAATACAAAATTCTATTGAAGCTTCTTATAGACATTAGAAGGCATTTGTTCTGCCTTCTTAATAACCCCTTTTGCATTCTTGACATTAGCTTTGGCTGCCATCTTAATGGCATCAAGCACAGAATCAGCTTCTTCTGCAGTTTTGTATCCAGTGATTCCTCCTCCAACAGCTCCTGCAAGAGCAGCAGCTCCTAATATTACACCTGCAGCGATTCCTGTACCAGCTGCTGCTCCGATACCAGCGCCTGCAGCAACCCCTGCCTCCACTGCTACTGTTCCTGCTGCTCCTGTTACTATCCCAGTCTCCACGACTACTGCTCCTGCTGCTGCCGCTGCTGCTGTTCCTCCTGCTGCTGCTAATCCTGCCTCCACCACTCCTGCCACTCCTGCCAGTCCTGTTGTTCCTACTGCTCCTGCTCCTCCTGCTGCTGCTGCCAATACTGCTTTATCTGCTATTGTTCTTACAGCGGCTATTGCTTTAAATACTTCTTTGAGTTTAGCCGCTTTCAGTAAAGCCACGACAGATCCCACTGCGACACCGATGCCCATGAAAGCACCAACCAGTGTCCCTGTAGCCACGCCTGCAAACCTAATGAGATATTTTTCATAAACCTTCTTCTTCGCTGCCTCTCGCCTCTCTTCTGGAATCAATGGAATAGTGTCCATACTTTCCATCTCGTCTTGAATGTCTTCCTCTACAATTGGCATCAGCTCATTGGTGTAGTAACCGTTCTTTTGCACCATCTTGTCGATGGTCTCCAGCATATTTTTCACATGAACCCTGTTGTTCCTGTAGCCTAGTTGATAGTCATTCCAGCGTTTATTGTCAATGACGTGACAGCGGCCTCCACACTTATTGACAAGCTCCTGCAGTTTTGGACTCTTCTTCACAAATGTCTCGATGGTTTGACCTTCCAGATCTTCACCATGAGTGAATAAAACCACTGCATATTTAAAGATATCTTTCTTCACAACACTCAACTATTTTATCCAGAATCTGTATTTCCTGTCCTGTGTACTTTTGAACTTTTAGAACGATGACAAAGGCATCAAGAGCAGGAGCACATTCAATAATGGCTCTAGTGATCACAGATTTTATGATTTCCTCATCAAGACGTGTGTCAAAGATTCCAGGTGTGTCAATAACGTTGAGCATTCTTCCACCAACCATCGCAGCTCCTGATTTACATTCAGATGTTGTAGATTCAGGTGAAGATTCAGTTGTGAATGTGCCAGATCCAGTGTGTTTACTGAGAATTGTATTTCCACTGCTGCTTTTGCCATCTCCAGTTTTTCCAAGAAGAACCAATTGTCTTGCAGGTTTAGACTCTATTTGAAAAAGACAGTCTAAGTAAAGGGTATTTTTAGCACTGTAAAAAAAAACTATTGCTTTTTAATGGATATCAAACAGATTTGATTGTAGTCTTATATTATTAGCACTGTTCTTACCTCCCATTATGTCTGTATATTCCTGATCTGAAGATCTGCAATGTCGGAAATAATATTCAAGATACTGTACATTGTTGTTACATTATTGCTTTTCTAAATTGTTTAGACAGTAAAATCAAGTCAAATATTATATCCTAGAAAGCAAAAACAGATCTCGACTTTTTTTCATGCAGGTTGCAAACACAAATTCACTGGGACTCAAAGTGATTTAAAGGAGATTTCTTGATTTGTCATTGAAGGATTGAAATATGAGTTGTCTTTAGATAAAACAAAAGTATTTGTGTAACTTTAATGTACTGCAAGTATTTATGCAATTCGCAAAAAGAGGAACTTCTGACCGCTCAGTAGACGTGTCTGCAGCTTGTCTGATGTCTTGCCCACAGTCCAATAGACCCAGTCCTGGATGTCTGTGTCACACACACACAAAACAAGGATTTTTATTTATCTTGCTCTATTGACATTTTATTTTATTATTATTATTTATTTATTCTTATTTAACATTTGAAAACATGTAAATAAACGTGTACATACTTTCAATAGAAACGGCAAGATTTCTCTTTCTCTGTTTCCTTGATGTAAGATAATATTCAATCCATTTAATTGTTTCTACTCAAAAGTTAAAATGTAATAATTTAGAATATATGATTTAGCGTATTGAATGCCTTTTGTAAATTGAGTAACATTGCACACCCACCCATATCTAATTTTGACCTCACTTGCTCGATAAAGTACAATGTAAATGATTTCTGTTGTTTTCACAGGATTATACTGTTTTTCTCAACAGTTTCTTACTGTATAATCTATGTACAGTAAGTTACAGTAGATTTAGTTGTTTTCACAGTATTATTTAGTTTTTTTAACAGTTATGTACTGTGCGCACAGTTGACAGTGTGTTACTATAGAATTTCAATGCATTCTGGGAAATTATCAGTTACTGTTAATCTAAATACAGCAGTGCAAAATGACCGCGAAAAACACCACGCACAGTTCCACGGGTAAAATTGCTAGCCAACTAATGTTATTCTTACATTTAAAATAAAATGTAGCACTGGGTGACCATTAACAGTCTTAATTCAGTGGGGTGTGCATGAGAGCACATTTGAATTTTGAAAGAGTTTGTCGTGTCAGTGGCGCTGCTGTCTTTTCTGCCGACCTGGAAATTCTTCATCTGTAAGTGATAATTATTACGGATTCTAGCTAATAACTTTAAAGTTATTTAGAATAGCTGACCATGATTTCTATATTCAATTTAATCTATTCTAGACATTTTACTGTAAAATTTACTCCCCCCTCAGAGAAGACTTTTATGGCCCCACAGGCACCAGGAGAGTGCCACAGGAAGGGGGCCCTCCTTTGATCCTGGACAGATGTAACTCAGATCTCCTTTTTCTAACACAGATATCAGCAAGAAACTTTGCGTGACCTCACTGTTGAGATCTGAGATCTCACACATAAAATCAAACTCACTTCAGAACAATTCTCAATGGACTCATAATCAATCTACATTCAATTCTATGTTTGCTAGTGCTCCCACAATTCATGTATTCGTTAATTCTGCTTATATCACATATAAATCATGTAATTGTTATTAACTATTGTGATTGTTTAGAACTCTTGTGTGTGAATGAATGTATCGTGCTTCCCATCAAAAGAATCGTATGCCCTTGATTCAAAAGATGGCTTGATTGAAATCTGTGTAAAATGTTTTGTATGATTATAATAATCTATAATGTTTAAACTGTGGTCTCTTGTTTCTCTGCTAGTGCTGGGAACCAATCAGATCACAGATTACGATAAGTAGGAACTAGATCCACCTCCTAAATGATGCCATTGTCTCATTGGTCAGAATTCTCCAAAAGAGGTTGGACTAACTTTTAAGTTAAAGATCCGAACAAAGGAGCAAGACCTCAGTTAGTTCAGTTGGCCCTCAAGTTCGCGCCTCTCTCTGAAAACAACAATAGAATGTGTTCGCGCGCTTCTCTAAACATCATCAAGAATCCACGACGACATCGGACAGACCAGTAAATTAGACCAGCAGACAAATAACCCATCGAGACCCCTTTGATGAAACACCGGCAAAAGGGAATTCCCAAAGCAACGCAAAGACAAGCAAGTACTCCAGACTCTAACTGACAGAACTGGTGCTTTAATGTAAATTGAATAACCTGTCTAAGAAACGAAGGTTTAAATTAATGCTTGATGGTTCGTTCAGGTCATTTCTTACAAAGTGCATCTCACTCTGAAAACTCATTCCTTCTCACTCTTTCCCTCTCCACGACTAGTATGAATGTGTGTGTGACTGTGTTAGATATTAGTATTATGTGTTTAGAATAGCTAATAAAGTCTTGTCCATATATTTGAAAAGATAATTGCCTTGTGTTGTGTTTGCACATTTAATGTCTTGTACAGTTCGATCTAAAGTTACCTTGCTAATACATAGTGTTTCACTATAGATTGGATATTTATATCCTTGCAAAGGTTATAATTACGGCCCGTTCAAATGAACTCTGAACGAGTCATTTGCTCGGTTCCATAGTGATTCGGTCAAGATTGATTGTACATCAATGAATCATTCCTTTTGAGTTAAATTGGCCTTCCGGCCCCCCTTAAATACATTTTATGTATATTATTATATGTCACATTCGTTGCATTAGTTAGAAATGACCGCGAAAAATAATGAAGAACTCGTCAGTTCCCTTCCCTCTGTGAGAGCAACGTTTTCGCCATACATATCTGGTTAGTAATTTTATCATGCAAACCATATCAGTTACTTACGTTAACAGATTAATGTTAGAAAGAACTGGCCGTGGCATGAACTATATCGTCTGTATAAGTCAGACGCGGATTTCTTTAATGTTGATAGCCTAAGTTACTTGATTAAATGTGATTTTATTAACATATAAATCATATATAGCCTCATTTTGTTATTTACCACATTGAGTCGGTGGAAGCGCCTGCACGTTCATTATTTTATAACTTAGGGTTGGGAATTGAAAATCCATAAATGTATCCTGAAATCGGATATCCAAGGTTAGGATTTGGATTATTGTTATAAAATTAAAGTTTCGATTCCTCTTATTGATTTTTTCACGCTTATTTTCGTGTAAATCCTGAGCTGGCGATCTGCCATTGAAGTTAACGTTAATGTTTACCTCAGTAACAGTCTCTATCTGATGGACCGCGGGAAGCGCCCAAAAGGTGCATTTTTCTCCAAATAAAAAGCTATGTGTGACATTTACAGTATTGTCTGCTATAGCTATAATATCGTAACTCTTTTTTTTAACTATGTATAAACTGATATATGTCCTCATTTGAAGGGAAAGAGGACACCTTGTCAAGCTTTTTTTATGTCATAGGATGTAACTTTAGTATCACACAAGCAAGATTGACGTTTTAACGTGATCGTAAATGAATTGATTTTAAACAACAGTCCAACAAGATGTTAGTATTAAGTGAATTACACTTTAGACATCATTTTGTCTGTTTTTGCTGTTTAGAAAGAAAAGAGTCAGTGCCACCAACATGGCAAAGATCCTTCTCAATTACTTTGGCTCATTTCTCGAAACAGACCGGACGTTCTCAACCCTCTTGGTGCTTTTGCCAAAATAACGTGGATGGTTCGGCACAACACCATGGTTTACCTGCAACAGCTCATACCTCTCCCAAAACAGTTCACTCATGTGTCAAAACTAAATTTCCTTCTAATTTAACCAGTCAGTGCCCCCAAAATGCTTAGTCCCTTTGGCATTGTGTAAGAACTGCAAGCCAAAATGTTTAGATGTTTTGTCACTATGGCAGAGGACCATTGAAACATCCCTCATGTCCACCTTTCAGTCTGAGCCCAGTCCTTCATTGACAATGGTACTGTACTGTTTTTTGTCTAGCTAACAGAATACAATTATGTATTATTTTTTTGTTTGTTTTTTTTTATTTTTATTTTAGGGTAAGAGTAGCCTCCAAGATTTGACACCACACATTGCACTCAAACTGCCAAGGAATTGTAACCATTATCATTCACACACATAAAGTAATTTCCATACATCAGAGGTAAAAGAAAATACATTCTCAAAACAACATGGACACACCTCCAATTACACAGGAATGTTCTGTTCTCAACAAGTTCAATATACTGCTGGCCACTACTCCAGTGTTTCTAAACCTGGGGTACATGTACCCCTATGCAGAGGTACTACAGGGGGTATTTGGAAGGGGAGGGGGAAATCATCAATGACTAGACTTACTGAAATATTACAGTAAAACCCACGGTATTAGATAGATTACATAGATATTACAGTTTTTCTCAATTGCTTTGGCACATTTTTCGAAACGGTCTTAACATTCTCTAAACTGTGAGTGCAAATGTCACAACTGTTTGCAGGAACTTCAAAACTTTATAGCATGTCTGCAAAATGTAGTTACTCACCCAAAACATTTAATTCATGCTTCAAAACCTAGTTATTTTGTCAATAATTTGGCCAAGGCCACCAAAATCTAAAGTATTTTTGTCATTGTGTGAGCCACACTGGTCAAAATGTTTAGTTGTTTTTTCACCACAACAGTCAACCATGAAAATTAAGGGTTTATTGTAAACAAATCTCATATTTGTTGAGAAAAGTCAATAGTAGGTAGAAAAAAAGGAAAAAACAGTGTTTACAGTGTTTATTTTTGTACTTCATGTGTATATACACAATACAAGTGCATTTACTGTACATGTAAAGTAACTGACAAGAGTAACACAATTTCACTTTACATTTCATATTTGTGTATTACCACAAATACACAAACAACAAATAACATTCATGGAAAAAAAAAAAAGAAACAAATTATTCTTGGTGGACATCTTGTCGCTCACGTTGGTCAGGCCAAAGATTTTCATCAACATCACATCTGATGTTACCATTGCCACACACCATGGAAAAAATCTCCTTGAATGCTGCACCCATCCCCTGCAATGGTCAGATTTATGACATGATCCACAAGTGTGGCTCTGATTTCATCAGAGACTCTGACTCTTCTATTTCCACCTCTTCCTCGATTATTTCTTCCTCTACCGTATTCTAACACGCCTTCCAATTGCTCTTCCATGAGCATGTTGCTGCAGTTCAGGGTTGTGAATGTCCTCCATTCTATATATATATATATATATATATATATATATATATATATATATATATATATATATATATATATATATATACACTCTCCCAAAGTTGATTGGTTAAATGGTTAAATTGTTGATTCATATTAGAGGTAATTTGCAATTCGATTGCGAATGCAATTAGAGGTCATGTGCCAATTTAGCAAACACTACAAACAATGTCAGATATATTTTAGAATAAACAGTACATTCATGTGTACTAATAATGATAATTGAATAGATCGTTTTGAATGTGATGGCTTACACAATAAAAAATGTCTGAGAAGTTCTGAAGTGTTTGATAGCATAAGTGAGAATCGGGTCATCAGTTTTGAACAACAAGCCATATGCAATTATTTGTTGTCCAAACTGCAGACAGTTGTATGTACTCTTTGCACACATGTGCCAAAGCATTTGCAATTTGCTCAAATCAATAAGAAATTCCAATCTGATGTGAAAAAGAAGCGAATTGTTCAGAGATCTGAACTTAATGTTTTGGGAAATAAAAAAAACATTTGAGAACTGAGCCAAAGCAATTGAGAAAAACTGTATCTAAAGAGAGATTCACAGTACATGGGAGGCACTAATTGCCGCTCTTTGACCAAACATGCGGTTTGTTTGGTCATCTGAGATGTGTGAAACTCCTCCTTCGTTAGTCAAGATCTGTCAATTGCTGAAATAAATGTATCAAATGTTCCAAGGGATTCATATATGGTATTCATGGTATTATGTTCTTGACTAATTTTGACAATTGAACAGACTATTGTGCATGTGATGACTTATACAACGAAATGACGCTGACACGTTTTGAAGTGAACAACCATTAGACTGAGAATGAACAATCAGTTTAGATCAACAAGATCTATTCACATGGAAATTGTGTTAAATGTAGGCTGCCTGTACTTAATCATTTGCAAAGATGTACTGAGACATTGAGACGTACTAGTATCTATTTAATAGGTACTAGTATCTAACTGTGCGAGAATGTCACAAGCAAAATATGTGACAAAAATATTGCAAAGGTTTAACATGCAGGATTGCAAACCTAGATCGACTCCTTGTGAACAAAAACTTGTAACAATGATGCTGAAAAGATGATTCACGAGTTCACACTTACATATAATTTTGAGTGAGTAAGATTCAATGCGTATTTGGCGTGCTGTCCGGAGGGAGGGCTCCGTGCTCGGAATTCTGCCCGAACCCAGAGTACTCCCCCCGTATGTAAGTGATTTTTTAGAAAGAGGAGTGTGCAGGACTAGGAGTGTGGAGAAGGGGTGGAGGAGGGATGCTGCAAACTGCCAATGGATCGAGGTAAGACTGCTGAGTCTATATATACCCTCTTATCATTGGTTGCTGATTGCTGATTGCCGTCCACTCGTGTTAATTATCTGAACGTGCTCCTCCCGAACTTAGTTATTAACAAAACTTCATTTCACGAGTTCACACTTACATATAATTTTGAGTGAGTAAGATTCAATGCGTATTTGGCGTGCTGTCCGGAGGGAGGGCTCCGTGCTCGGAATTCTGCCCGAACCCAGAGTACTCCCCCCAAAAGGCTAAAGAGCAGAGGACAGCCGCCGGACTAAAGACCCCCCAAAGAGTGCCAAGAAATGGCGGGCTGGCATCTCGAGAAGGGGCCTGGATGCTTGGTCAGGGAGGCCCGTGATGTTGGCTCACTGCCTGGACTGATGGCCCTTGTTGACTGCGAACAAGGTGTGGTTGTTGTATACTTGTCCAGGAGGTTTTCACGCTGCATCCACTGTAAGACCAAATATTCGCTGAAATGAAAGAGAAAACATGAGTGCTCTACCTGGAATTTTCTCGCTCCGTCCGATGTGAGACCAATGCTCGCTGGACGGAAAGAGGAAACCTGAAAAGAGGAAAATGAGTGCTTATCCAGGAGATTTTCTCGTACTCTCGTCCACGGTGAGACCGAATGCTCACCGGATGAAAGAGAGAAAATTTAAGTGCTCTACTGGGAAAGCTCTCGCTCCGTCCGCTGTGAGACCAATGCTCGCTGGACGGAAAGAGGAAACCTGACAAGAGGGGAAAATGAGTGTTTGCCCAGGAGATTTCTCGTATTCCATCCGCTGTGAGACCAGCTGCTCGCTGGATGAAAGAGAAAATTTTAAGTGCTCTACTGGGAAAGCTCTCACTCCGTCCGCTGTGAGACTAATGCTCGCTGGACGGAAAGAGGAAACCTGACAAGAGGGGAAAATGAGTGTTTGCCCAGGAAATTTTCTCATGTCCGTCCGCTGTGAGACCAACTGCTCGCTGGATGAAAGAGAAAATTTTAAGTGCTCTACTGGGAAAGCTCTCACTCCATCCGCTGTGAGACCGATGCTCGCTGGATGGAAGAAGGAAAACTGAAAAGTGGAAAAATTGAGTGCTTGCCCAGGAGATTTTTTCTCACACTGCATCCGCTGTGAGACCAACTGCTCGCTGGATGAAGGAGAAAAATGTAAGGGCTCCTCTGGGAAAGCACTCACTCTGCTCATAAAGTGATGGCGGTTTTTTGAGTGTCTAAGAAAAACGAAAAAGGGTAATTTAAACGTGGCATTGAGTGTGTGAGTGGAACTGAAGGGCTGGTAGCTTATGCGGAAAGCCGAATACATTTAATGAGAATTTCCAGTGTTATGGGGTGTCCGGAGTCGGGGGCGGGTGGGCTGGGATCTTTGGATCCCTTTAATCAGGGTTTGTGAATTGTTTAACTCCACAGAAGTAGTGCCGTACGACAGTTTATGGGAAAAACTGGATTGCCGCTCAAATAACCTTTAATAGGAGATAAAAGATTTGATTGGAAAGAGAAAAATCGGGGGAAGGCAAGTTATAAGAGACGTTATATTTATCGTTTCCTTTCTTTATGTTACCTCCAAGCGGTAATATAGGATTGAAGGGTCCTGGGAGATACCGCTTGGAGGATAAATTTTGATGCGTGCGACGTTAGCTTGGAGACCAAGCTTGCTGGACAGAGGAAATAATCAATTAAGGGTTTTAGCAGGAATAATAATTCTAAATGGTGATGTACTGGAGAGAAAACATCATTGTTATAGCAGTGTAGAAAATAAGCCAGAGGAACAGAGCTCCTGCGGGAGCAGAGAAGAGGTCACTGCTTGAGCAGTGTAGAAAATTATCCAGAGAAACAGAGCATCTGTGGGAGCAGAGGAGACGTCACTGCTGTGGCGGTGTAGTAAATTAGCCAGAGAAACGGAGCTCCTGTGGGAGCAGAGTAGACATCATTGCTGTGACGGTGAAGAAAATTAGCCAGAGAAAAGAGTTTCAGATGGAGCAGAGGAGACGACACTGCTGTGGCAGTGTAGAAAGTTAGCCAGAGAAACAGGGCTCCAGTGGGAGCAGAGGGGACGTCACTGTTATAGCAGTGTAGAAAATAAGCCAGAGTAAGAGAGCTCCAGTGGGAGCAGAGTAGACATCACTGCTGGGGCCGAGTGAAAATTAGTCAGAGAAAGAGAGCTCATATGAGAATTATTCAGAGAAACAGAGCTCCTGTAGGAGCAGATGAGACATCACTGCTGGGGCCGAGTAGAAAAATTAGCCAGAGAAACAGAGCTCCTGTGGGAGCAGATGAGACATCACTGCTGGGGCAGAGTAGAAAAATTAGCCAGAGAAACAGAGCTTCAGTGGGAGCAGATGAGACGTCACTGCTGGGGTAGAGTAGAAAAATTAGCCGAAAGAAACACGGCTCCTGTGGGAGCAGAGTAGACATCACTGCTGGGGCAGAGTAGAAAAGATTAGCCAGAGAAACAGAGCTCCTGTGGGAGCAGATGAGACATCACTGCTGGGGCAGAGTAGAAAATTAGCCGGAAAAAAAACGCGGCTCTTGTGGGAGCAGATGAGACATCACTGCTGGGGCAGAGTATAAAAGATTGGCCAGAGAAACTGAGCTCCTGTGGGAGCAGAGTAGACATCACTGCTGGGGCAGAGTAGAAAAGATTAGCCAGAGAAACAGAGCTCCTGTGGGAGCAGATGAGACATCACTGCTGGGGCAGAGTAGAAAATTAGCCGAAAGAAACACGGCTCTTGTGGGAGCAGATGAGACATCACTGCTGGGGCAGAGTATAAAAGATTGGCCAGAGAAACAGAGCTCCTGTGGGGGCAGAGGAGACATCACTGCTGGGGCGGTGGAGAAAATTAGCCAGAGAAACAGAGCTCCAGTGGGAGCAGAGGAGACGTCACTGCTGGGGCAGTATAGAAAATTAGCCGGAGAAACAGAGCTTCAGTGGGAGCAGATGAGACATCACTGCTGGGGCAGAGTAGAAAAATTAGCCGAAAGAAACACGGCTCCTGTGGGAGCAGAGTAGACATCACTGCTGGGGCAGAGTAGAAAAGATTAGCCAGAGAAACGGAGCTCCTGTGGGAGCAGAGTAGACATCACTGCTGGGGCAGAGTAGAAAAATTTGTCAGAGAAACAGAGCTCCTGTGGGAGCAGAGTAGACATCGCTGCTGGGGCAGAGTAGAAAAATTAGTCAGAGAAACAGAGCTCCTGTGGGAGCAGATGAGAAATCACTGTTGGGGCAAAGTAGAAAAATTAGTCAGAGAAACAGAGCTTCTGTGGGAGCAGATGAGACATCACTGTTGGGGCAAAGTAGAAAAATTAGTCAGAGAAACAGAGCTCCTGTGGGAGCAGATGAGACACCACTGCTGGGGCAGAGTAGAAAAATTAGTCAGAGAAACGGAGCTCCTTTGGGAGCAGAGGAGACGTCACTGCTGGGGCGGTGGAAAAAATTAGCCAGAGAAACAGAGCTCCAGTGGGAGCAGAGGAGACGTCACTGCTGGGGCAGTATAGAAAATTAGCCGGAGAAACAGAGCTTCAGTGGGAGCAGAGTAGACGTCACTGCTGGGCAGTGGAGAAACGTACCTGTGCAAATGAGCTGTGGTGTGAAGCCGAGCAAGAGCGGGAAGTAGATTGGGGCCTGGCTGGCCGATTATCATCTTCTTGAGCGCAAACAAAGATGCGAAAAAGAGGGGCGATTTAATCTTTGCAGGATTATGCACATCTTTATTAACGTTTCAAAATGGCTTAGGGAACTTTCACCCTGGCAGTTAAGTCCGTAACGGGGAAAGGTTCGCATGAAAAATCGCTAATGTGAACGCCATTATGGGAACCGGGTGCGCACTGGGGTACCGGACCCGAGACTACCTGGAGGAGGTGGTGGTAGTACTGACTACCCAGCACGGACTCGGGTGCGCCCTTGTTCAGGAAATAAGGTATCCTGTGCATGCGTTTTAGCTTATTGTGATGTATTCAGTTAAATGAGTAAGGGATGATAGTGTTGAGGAATTACCCTGGATACGAGCGAGAGTGAGCCTGCAGTGTATTCGAGCATTGTACGTGGAATCAGAGCAACATATTTGTAAATCCACTGTATTCTTACGGGTCCGTTTGCAAGCAGCAGAAAACCACCTTATGCGACACACGTACAATAAACCTGTATTGTTCACTTAACTGCGCATAGTAGAAGCAATTTTACTAAAAATAAATAAGTAAATACACAATATTTACCCACGTTCTGCTTTCCATCGAGCGCCGTGCACGTTTGCAATGACATAAGATGCACGCGAACGCACCAAGGTTCGATAGAATTAAATTGGGTGTGGAACCGGACCCACGCTGCGGGGGGCGTCGGGGACAAATGCGCTCGGACCGCTGCAAACACAGGATACAAACCATATATGGCATTTCACCGTAACAAGCCTAGTGTAAAAGCTCCGTTGTTTCTCATTTATTTATTTGTCATTTCTAAGGGTGGTTCCCTGCCGATTTGTTCGTTCTGGATTAGTAAACCAAATGGTGAAGCTGCGGGTTAGAATTGGTCTGAACTTCTGAAATCTTAAAAGAGGAGTCGATTCCTGTTAATGGAATCGATTCCTAGCTTTGGAATCGACTCTATATTCCTAACGCCTCGGATCGAGGAATCGATTCTTTTTGGGATCGAGGAATCAATTCTTTAGAATCGATTCCCAGCCCTACTGTTTACGTGTGAGTTTTACGCCATAAAGAAGCATCGCGTTTAAGGAACGCAAATCATTGTACAGAAACTATTTATATCGATCACAATTAGTATCCGGATAGCGTAAATGCTCGACATTCAACGATTGAAGCGATGCGAAGTTCAATCAGGGACGCGAAAGTTTTCAGCTAAGCACTCACAGAGTTGACCCGGCAGATGTTTGAGAGTGTGGATCAGCCGGGACTGGATCTGCAGCGTGGCTTAACTTACTTACTGCCTGTTGCGACGGCCGACGCTGGAGGAATGTCCATTCCTTTGCGTTAAGATGGCAGCATTGCCTTGTCCATATCTCTATGGCAGGAATTATTGAATGGTCCGGTTTAAAGATACCGCGGAAGTAGATTGCGGATGTTTCGCCCGGGGTGGCGATGACCCGTTTGTTTGGCCTGACGCCCATGGGATGATACCGGGTTGCGGAAAAGATTCCTAATTCTGGACGAAAGATTCTCTATCGAAAACAGGAAGAGCTAGATTCGGACATGGCCAAATGCTGCAAACTGCCAATGGATCGAGGTAAGACTGCTGAGTCTATATATACCCTCTTATCATTGGTTGCTGATTGCTGATTGCCGTCCACTCGTGTTAATTATCTGAACGTGCTCCTCCCGAACTTAGTTATTAACAAAACTTCATTTTATGTGAAAAAATATAGAGAGGCAGTGGAAGCCTCATCTATTTGACCATCTGTACTAGAGTTGATCTAAGTTTTGTTGTAAGCAAACTGTCACAATATTTCACAGAACCAACTGTTGAACAATGGTCCACAGTTAAACAGGTACTAAGGTATCTTAAAGGCACAATTGACAAAGAACTGTGTTACAGAAAATGTAATGAGACACTGGGAATAAGAGCACACAGTGATACAGACGTAGTACAACTGGCTATTGTGTAAGTTTGACTAAAGGTGGTGCTTTGATTTCATGGAAAACAAAGAAACAGCCAACTGTCGCACTGTCCACCTGTGAGGCAGAGTATATAGCCCTAGCCACAACCATAGGGCGTATTCACACCAGGAAAGTCCGATAGTTCACTTGCTTTGGTCCGGACCAAATAAAGTTTTTTTTTTTTTTTTTTTTTTGGTACAGTTCGCTTTCACACTGCTCTTTTTGCAAGTGAACCAAAATTTGTAAACAAAACCACACGTGTGCTAAGGTCGTCCATTCATTGGACAAGGATTCTCAAGGGAAATCAGGAAGTGCAAAAAAGGCTCAGCATGGAGATATTTCCATACAGTATATTTCGTACTGCAATATCTGTTCTTTTACTAATTTTGTGTTAATTCTGTACAAACGCAATATGAAGAAACTAATGAGTATCATATGATACAATGTCATCTATACGATGTTGAAATTCGGATTTTGAGAAGACGACGAGTTTAACGTTTGAGTGGCTCTATAAACGCGGGGAAATACGACAACTCTCGTCTCTCGTGCATCTTTTCATTCGACCACCTTCTGTTTTTTTTATCTCTGGGCAACATCTCAACTTTGCGTTGCAAGTGGCACTGCACAGAAGACGGAGAAGGTATAAAGTTTTCATTCATAGAGAGGGGCTATGTTCACACATTCAAATAATGAGATTCTTATTGTGTACTAACAAGTGCTGTCAATGTTAACGCTTGCGATTAAGTTTGTCCAGTTTAACGTAAATTAACGCATCATCATCCTTGTATTGTAACTATCCTTACATTAATAATAATAATAATTCATTACATTTATATAGAATTTTTCTCGGCACTCGCTTTAAGGGGGAAACTCGTCAACCACCACCAAAAGGTGGTGAACTGCAAATGCTTTATGAACTGCAAATTATTATTTTTTTGTATCTTTGCGCGATTAGACATTCACACACAACGCGCAGAAAGACGCTCAATATTCTCTTTCGACGCAGTGCTTTCTTGCAATTGGGTCGGTTCATGTTCACACCGTAAACGAACCGTACCAGAGTTCGTTTGGAACCGTACCGACACCACCTCTTCAGCTGGGTCTCGGTTCGGTTGTTTGGTCCGCACCCGAGTTCGATTGCTGTATTCACACCTGCACAAAAAGTCCGCACCAAGGGGGCAAACGAACTAGAGTTCGATTCAATCGAACCAAACAAGGCAGGTGTGAATACCCATACAGGAATGTCTCTATCTTAAACAACTGTTGAAAGATCTTGATAAATGTCAGTACTCGCAAGCTGAAGTATATGAAGATAACCAAGGTACAATTGCCTTAGCAAAAAATCCTGTGAGCAGACAAAGATGCAAACATGTAGACATCAAGTACCATTTTATTAGGTCTTCTGTAAATAATGGTGACATTGCATTAGTGTATTGTCCCACTAATGAGATGGTAGCAGATGTGTTGACAAAGCCTGTAACCAGGTGCAAGATGATGAAGTTTGATGAATTTATTTTTGGAAAATGATGCATTCAATGTTAACAATGTGAGAGCAAGTGGGGGTGTTAACTGTGTGCTCTCAATATGCATTATTTATTTATTTATTTTTTACTATTGATTGTTTATGTATGTAATGAATGAAATTGCACGTGATGAATAATGGAGGTGTGGACATTTGTGATTGGTTGTTTAATGAATAAAATCACCTTGAGTGAGCACAGCTGTAGCTGTGTGTGTGTTGCAAACCAGATACGTTGTTGCGTTTTACTCTGTGAACATACTGGTATCGGATAAAACCCAAACGATACCCAACCTATTTATTATACTTTAAAGAGATTGTGTTTTTTTTTTTGTTTGTTTTTTTGTTTTTTTACATTTTGGAAGTGCAATTTGATTACCATGCAGTTTTAATAAAGTTTAATTAACGTAACCTTCTGTCATTTTTACTCTTCAAAGTGTACACTTACAGGTCTTGATTATAATTAATTTACTATTAGGCCCATTCATTAAAGGAGCTAAACGCAAGTCTCTGAGTTTTTGCAGAACTACGCCCCCTCTGGCGACAAGCGAAACTGCAACCAGAGCTGTGCGCGTTCATGAAGGAACACACACACACACATACGCACGTTTGCACTCGCTGTTCATAACTAAGGAGCATCAGCCGCACACTGTGCGGCACACATCTTTTGTTACAGTCATAATGAGGTAATACAGTAATAAATCTGCAAGTCATTTAAAATATATGAAAGGAAAGGCATTCGAGTAAATTACACACTTGTGTGAGAGGGGGAAACGGGGGTAGTAGAAAACTTCGGTTTTTGTTTCCATCTATCTCCCTGTGCTTACTGTATCCACTTATCATTGAATTATTATGGAAACACGTTCAGTTATCACTTTGTATAGGCTATGACCCGTTTGAGCCCTAGAGACGACCGGAGATCTCTCCGTTTGTTGAAAGCTTCCCGATGTTGACTCTCGTCTTATTCCGACGCATGGCACTGGAGTCTGGACAGACAGAAGTTTTATTTTCTGTCTCACGTGGAGTTTGCGTTGGGGTTTGTAATGAGCTACAAGCCGGTCTCTTTCCGCGCCATATACAGATTTAATGAAGTGCACGTCACCGAAAGCAACAGATATGAGCTGGATTTTATTAATCATCGGCTAATTTCAAAATCAGCAAAGACAGCAATAAGAGAGATCGGCAACAGAACTGGTAAGATCATTTCATTTCTTTACTTTTAATGAAGATGGTAGTGTTAAGCGTCTGCGACTTACTTTCACTAATTCACTTTGATTTGCGATAGATTGCGGCGCTTCATGAAGGGGCTCAGCTCAGCTGCTCAGGTGATGCGCGTCGTCATATATGACTAAAATATCATGACATATAGCTTGGTTTCAACAACCAGATGCATTTACACTTGTCCAGTTTCGTCTGGAATACGGCACAGACCACGTCCTCAAGTGGTTTGAGCGATCGAATTCAAATCCGTCTCGAATGCGTTTCGGAGGGCATTTACACCCTGGTCTTTTCACGATCGAATAGCTATCCGATCACAGAAGACACATGAAGTGACCAGGTGTAAACAGCCCCTTTGAATCCATCGTCTACTTTTGTGGAAAGCTGACTAGAGTTGTGTCGCTCGAGTTGTCTTCTCTGATACGGAGAACGGCGGCGAATAGCTACACGAACCTGCCAGACATAGCCAGGCGAGCGTGAACGCGCATGACGTCACGCCCAGTCTCAGATTCGAGCCCGAATCCCTCTTATATATTTCACTGTACAGGGTTATAGAGGCGATCGCAGTGATCAAAGAAGGGCTCATTCAGCCCATCAGGCGATTGTTTAAGCATGTATGGGTTAGAAAACGGCTATTTTTAACATGAAAAGTTGCGCAATGCACCTTTAATAAGGATAAATAATATTTAAAAAGTGTATAATTATCTAATGTCTCATCAATTAAAAATTAACCTCAGGACATAATTAGGGATATCTATAGCATTTTTTAATTTTATTTGTATTTTTTTTTTTTTTTTTTTAGTTGCTGAACGTCGGGCATTAATGTCCTGCTACAGCCCTGTCGCATCTTACAATTCTACATTGTTACAATGTTGCGAGCACGTAGGCAACGACATTGACACCAGAGGGAAAGCACATCCACAAAAAAAAAAAAAAAAAAAAGACAAACTAGACCTACACTGTGACAAAACAGCTTTAAAAAATTATCATGAGCATTCAGGATGTCTGTTTCACTCCTGCAGTTCGGTGATTTCCATTTAGGTTTTTTCAGAACGTCACGTGATTGGTAAGAACCAGAGCTTCAACAACATTATTGCTTTAAATGAATAGCCTTTAATATGAAGTTGTGTGACACAACACTATTAACACTAAACTGTACCGATTACTTTGGTGTAATGCATTATAATTGAACATTATAACAATGTTTGAAATGTACAACATTGCATATTTTATTTACTTGCTTGCTTGAATACTTATTTAACTGCCATGAGTTAATTTGAGTTAATTTAGGTTAGCCCAGCTACAGCAACACTTCTGAAATACACTAAATCATATGTGCTTTGACACAATTTTTATTATGATAGCATAGGGCGATCTAAAAAAAAATATCAGAAAGTCTTGCTCACCTTTAAGAGTTTCCTCACTTGCAGAAGTTCTTACAGTGATATTGTAAAGCGACACACAGGCTCATGTCCATTATATACCCTGCTGTCATTGTCAGGGGTGGAGACTAGTGGAAAGACTTGCATAAACACTTATTTTTTGCTTTCACTTTTGATATGTTCTAAATCTTACACAAAAGAAACATGCAACATGCAAAAAAAAAAAAAAAAACAGACATAAAATGCTGCTCATGGAGACAGTAATGCTCAATAGGAGAGTGTGGCCATTAATTATTTTTGGGTGAACTGTGAGGTTCGTGGTTGTTTTTCTCACTGTTATCACATTGCAATTTAAATTTCATGCATTTCAATTTTTATTATTCTCAGGTTAGGTAATAGTCAAATCTGACCAAAATTATATGCACTTTTAAATACTCACAATCAGACAAAGACTTCTGTAGGACTGTTCTTGGTCGGCATTTGTTATAGCACTCGGGCAGACTTTGTTATAAAAATAAAAAATTACTATTTCTTTCTCTAGCAGTAAAAAATACTCTATGTAAGTAAAAATACAAATATTAAACCATTCGATAAGGTTTCGAGACACTATAAAGAGCTTCATTCATTATAATGGATATAATAAATATAATTATAAAGAGTAGGGATGACACGTGTAACGAGTAGAAATATGGTGTGACCCCTTTAAGAATCTGTGACGGGTGGAAATAGGGTGTGGCCCCTTGAAGAGCTGCGCTCTCCTGTTAGAGAGTCGTCATTGGTATTGACTTTGGCTTTTTTTACAGTCTATGGTATTGACTCTGTGCACGAGAAAAATGCTAACTTCCGGCTTGAGGGCGGATGTTGGGTACTTCGGTTCCGGTTGCCGTTGTTTACATCAGTGGACCGGCTATCTAAAGCTTAGCTATCTAAATATATTTGTCTAAAACTATGTTTGTTTGTTCATTGTCAAGTCAATCAACACAGTTTTCACTCATATTTGGGTGGAGCCAGGCGCTGCTGCATTGTGAAAAGTAAATGATATTTCACATTTTGTCACCGCATCCAAGCAGTCGCTTTACAGAGTGGAGCGTTGCGTATCCATGACAACTAGAAGGAAGTTTTTAGGCTACTAATTATTTATTATATTATACCCTTTAACCAGGAGAAGCCCCTGGGGTTAGAACCTATTTTGCAAAGGAGACCTGTTTAGAAATATGTGTTAAACAGCCTAACTTGATAACGAACGAACCAACGTCGGATACCTTTACTCCCTGTATCATATGTGTAGTGGTTGTCAACACTGATCTATATAATGACATTAGTGGTTGTCAACAAAATATAGCCTCCGAACATCATAAACAAAACAATGGCTAACACAAACTGTTCTGGAAAATGCACTTTCTAACGCATGATTTTGACTTTTATAATGTATAGAGAGATATAACAGTTACCAAATCGCATAGCTTGAGCACGTAGCATGGCAACATTAATGTCCGAGTGATTCCACGTGTATGTACCGTATGTACACGCTGTCAAATGTCAGAGCGAAACAAAACTGAAGGGGTGGTCAAAATCCCTTGCCTCTTCAGTATATATTTCATAATATCATTTTGAATGATTATGTATTTCTTTTATAAAATCAGTAATTAAGTATATTCATTGTTACTTAATCATTTATTGACATAAATGTATTCTTTGTGCTTTTGCTTGTGAAATCATATACTTAAATGCATGCTGATGTACATGCACAAGTCACCAGCTTCTTTTAGGTGCACAAGGCCATTTGTCTCTTTCTCTGGTCTCAGGAGGATCATAAAGTTTATGGATCATAAAGGCGTCTTGAACACATACTGTATGTCCAACACATTTGATACTTCTCTATACATATGGTCAAGCTCTATTGAGCATTGCTTTATTGAACTTTAATTGTTATTTTAAACTGTATTCTTTCTATTATATTTGCTTTCTGAGGAGCAAATGTTATCTGTTTTTCTCCCAAACGAGTGAATGTTTTACCATTATGTTTTGGTACACTTAACTGATAATAAGACGCTCAGACTCTCTTCAGCCTTGATGGGAGCTCCTATTTGCTAGTGTCCTATGTGAATGCGTTAACAGTGAAAATAATAGGGAAATAGAGATTTTGGTTTATGCTTGAGTGTTAAAACATAAAGGGGTCATTGAAGCCAACAGTTTAAGGCACCGTTTCTTTGTTAAAGTCTTACTCCAGTTAGACTAAAGTTTAGTGCTAGTCTTCTTAGTTGCAGGTTAAGGAACCACTGCCATTATTGGAGATTGAATGAGTTGTTGTTCTGGACACACTGGCGCCAGCAACCCAAATCTGTGACCTGGAAGGTCATGACGTGCCTCATCGATGGAGATATACTTCGTCTATCTGTATATGTGTGGAAAATTACTGTGTTTATCTATATCGTAGCCAATGAGAATCATTCAACATGTAAGCAATGATGTAGCTTAGACCTTGGAAACAGTATAACTGCTGTGATCTTTGTAACTGTAAGGGGGCGGCCTACGAACTCCTGAGTGAGTCTTGAAGCTGACTTCTGCTGATGAAATGGCAAACTATGTTCAGTAAAACTTTCTTTAATTTTTATAATTCTGACTACGGGTCTTCATTCTTCATATCTGGTTCTGGGTCGTTTAACTGTTAACCCCTAACAGTTTGGTGGAGGATGCGCGGGCAATTATTCTCGGTGACACCCCTGGCAAATCAACAAACAAGGTAGTAAGCTTTTGTTAATTGTTAGGGCTGTCTGACTGGAAGAGATTTTGAAGGAGGTCGGGAGAGTCTTCACTCAGATGAGGCGAGTGAAGAAGTTAATTATACTAAAGTTTAAAGTATAAAATGAAGTCGCTGATAGCATTGTTTAAGGTTTAAAGTTAACAAGAGCAGACAGCGCAAGCGAAGCGTGCTTTGTGGGGGCCCCACTGGGCCTGGGCATTGTTGGTGTAGCAACACCCCAGCAAAGTACGTCCCTGGATTGGAGGTCCAGGGCACCGCGAACCTACTCTATCTCTTCCATCTCAGATAGGGGTACCCCGAATTTAGTGGATTAGGCAGTTAGGGATACTAACAAAAACAGGGTTGTTTGCCAGGGATGCATCAGGAACGATTCCGGGGAAAAATAAATAAAAAGTTGGGACCCAAATTGGCGTGGACCAGTATATGTAACTGTGATTTTGCAGTATACTTTGCAGTTTCATCACGCAGAAGCCAAGCTGAGTTGTTCAAAGATTGCCGCCTCCATTTCTGCAATAACTTCAGGTGAGTATGAACTATGATTAAGATATGGCAGAAAAATTGGATAACTTAATCAGTAATCTGAACAGTCCTAAAACAAATAGTGCGACAGAAGAGAGCAAATGCTGTAAACAGCTGTGCTCTGAAGCCCTCACTTTGAAGAAATTTGCAGAAATTATTAAGTAAATGGTAGTCAGGATTTTGAGTCTGAGTGGAAATTTAAACGACAACTTGACTGGTTATAAAGAAACTAAAAGATGTTTAGCCTCATATTGCTAATGATCATAACAAAAAGCAAGTAGAATAAATTCTGGGGCGGGAATAATTTCCCTAGGCAAGTTTATATAAGAAATATTTTGAGCATTTCGATGCAGCTTCTAAAAAATGTATGTTCTGTCAATAATAATGATGAAGATTATGATTGGGCTATTGTGATTAAATCCGCCACTGGCGGACTGTAAAAGAATAAGAGAACTGCTTATCAGTGGCTCTGTGTGCATTCCTGAATGGGTCACACACTGCTTCAAGAGTGTGCAGTAAGTTGGAGCAGATAGAGAGTGTTTTAATTGTGGTCAGCAGGATTATTTAACACGTAACTGTAAATGCCCACAGAGAAGGTGTTTTAAATGTGACAGACAACACATTTCTGGTATTAATGTGGGTTTGGAAGTAGATCCGTGTTTAAATGACGACATTAACATTTTTTGTCTTAGAAATAAGAAATAAAAACAAGGTCAAAAGATTGAAGTCTTAAAGTGAGTCCTTTTGAAGAAAAGATCTATAATAGTAATTTTTATAGTGAAATAATGAAATACAGTTTGATGTAAATTGAATGACTCCAACAAATGCGAGTTGCAAAATATATCAAAGTAACTAATAGGATGGTTGTGTTTTAATTAAACATTTTTAAAAAGGTTTTAGATGATCTAGAGAGACTAATCACACAGATGATTTACAATAACTGTAAAAGTATCACAAGCAGAGAGTGCTTGCCTCGTCAAAGTTAGTGTGAATCCTAATTGGAGACTGATAAACTCCAAGAGAAAACTTAAGTCAAATATTAAACTATGGTTGAGAACTTGACGATTAAAATTGAGATTGAGAAATGAGAAACGTTATTGAGAAGTAGAATAATTATTTTTATTTAAGAACAAATAAGCAGAAGCAGTACTTTATTAGCAGTTGTTGAATGCTGATTAAACAAACAACCAAACAAGTTGACCATGAAAGAACTAGAAGCTGATGTTTAGCTTTCAAAAAGATAAGTTTGTTTTGGGCTGTAATGTAACAGTTTGCTTATCTGAATATGGTGTGTACTGTGGCTGAAAACTGCCAGTGCAACAGAGACTCAATCTGAGAGGAAATTAGTAAGGCCTAAATTCCCTGATGTGGGCAAAAGACAAATGTAAATAATGTTTATTTGAAACCGTATGTAATTTCTGGCAAAGATGCCTTAAGTTGGAATAGAGTTAAAAGATGAGATAAAGTTTGATGTTAGAAGTTTATGAGCATGCAGTACCAGTACTGAATCCCTCACAGTCTCTCTCTCATTTAATGTCAGCTAGAAGCTGTTATCTGAGCCTGTGTCATTAGTGATAATAAGCTATTTGTATTAAAACACAGTGTTTCAGTTGAAGATCATAGAGACAGAGATGTTAAGAGAAATCATTGCCATTCAGAGGCAATTTGTATTTTAAATGTTTTAAAAGCAAAACTGAAGGACTTTCAAGAAGTCATTAAAATAATAATAAACGAAACGAAGATAGATCTTTGACTAGGTTGTTTGTGAACCAATAACTTATTTGTCTGAAAATCTTAGTCCCCACCATGAAACGGGGGCGGGGCTGATGGCTCCGCCTACAGATGAAGTACACTGAATGTACGGTTGTGATCTAAATCCACTGAGTAGCTAGTTGCTGCTTTTAAGATGGTTAATGGATTTAAGTGATTGAATACTGTTGTTATTAATCTGTCTCCCTGTGTTACAACTATTAGGCAGTCCGAATGGCCCTGGTGACTCTTGAATATTTTTCCTAAGCTCCAGAAACAACAGATTTTGTTGAAGAAAACGGTTTTGAGAAAATGGCGGTTACCATGTGTGCACGAGTGGCTACTCAGAGACGGGTAATGATCCTCTTTTGGCCATAAGGCAGGGGGGTCACGCAGACACTGGGCATCTCCTGATGGAGGTGTTTATGTGAGGTTGGGTATGAGAGTGGACGGGTGTCTGCGAGGCCAACAGGATCCTGTATCGTTAGGGGGGATGGAGCTGTGAGGAGTCACGGCAGTCTGCCCCAGGAACGTAAGTCCCTCTATCCCACTCACCAGAAACCGCATTCATTGCATGGCTTGTTTCTCATTATGTCAAGCTCTATGTATGCCAGGGGACCACACCCTGATGGAGATTATAGATAAAGAGCTAACAGGAAATGGGCTTTCAGGGTTCAGTCGGGGCCATGAAGTGATTCCCATTTGTTGTTGTGGAGACAGTAACAAAACTTTTGGATGTCGGTTGCCTTATGGGCAAGGAAAATTATAGTGTTGATTTTGAACTAATATGTTTAACATATTTTTGACTCCTGAAGGTCGTTAGACATGGTGGTGACTAAAGATAAAGACAGCTTTTGTAGATTTAAGAAAAGTCTGGATAACAAAGGTGAATGGTCAAAGGATATTGTGATGAGTTTAAATGTTGTCTAAGTTACAGTCTTAGGAGGCTGTTAAAAAGATTATTTTGTTATAGTGAGAGAGACTTGAGTGGAGGAAGGGATGGAAACTGTGTCTGAATTTCTGTTTTGGCCTGCTAAAGAAATGTTAATGAACCAAAACAATCCAGCTGACCGTCTAAAAGTAAATGAATAATAGCAGGCATGCTTTGAAACTGGTTTAGAGACCAAAAACAATTAAATAAAAGCTACAAGAAAAAAATATTATTGGTTTAACTTAAAAAAGTAAGCAACCTGGGTTGTCTTAAAATTTTAAGTTGATTGAACTGGAAAAAGTTACATATATACACTATACATATATAGATATATATATATATATATATATATATACACTATATACACTACATATAGAGCAGTGGCCATTTTTAGCAAAAAATCACAACCCTGTCACACTCAACCCCGTTACTTCTTTGCCACGAAGCATGCGCACATGTAAAAAAAAAACACACAAACACGCTCACTCACACACACACCCACACATACATCAAAAAAGCACACAAGTTATAGGTTTTATTTTGATGACCTATTTCAGTCATTTTATAATGTTCTAATGTATACTACGTTATTGTTGTTTTTCCTGCAGTCGGGTTAATAAAACTGAGTTGCAATTGCAATTTATATCTGTTGTTTTTCTTGGTAACATAATAAAATACAGTGCTTATAGAAAATATTACAGTGAATTTGAGTAAAAAAACAACTACTCATATGTGAAGCTGTATTTGTCTCTTCAACCCCGTTACCATCTTCAACCCTGTTACCCTAGTCTCAACCCCGTCACACCTACATTTTTATGAATTTTTTTTTTACGATTATGAAAAAGTAAATTATTGTTTGTTGAACTCAGTCTGAAATCTTCAGAGCTATCATAAGAATACTGAATACATAAGAATACTTCAAATTCTGAAGTTAAGCCACATCTTTGATCAAAAATGATGAGGTTGCTGTCACAAAAAGTGCCCATTTCAGGCTTTAGTATAGCATAAGTGTGAAATGATATGTACATTTTACATTTGCAATAATTGAATTAGAGTGAGGGACATCTGACTAATAGGAAAATGTTGATTTCATTACAAATATATTTTATAATTATATTCAGAGAGCTTCCATATTGTCCATAACGGGGTTGAAGACTAATAGCGCTCATATCTTAAAATAATTACCAATAATAAAAAGTATTTAATGCCTGAGGTGGGAAAATATGTTTTTCTGGAAGTTAAATATGTCATTAATGTTGTGGGGTGTTCAGAAAAGTAATACATGTTGGTAAAAAATCCAAAAATGTGTAAGTTCAAATCGTACCGGTTTCGTGGAATGACTCATATACTGTATGGTTATATACTGATTATTGTTTGCTTTTGTTTAGTAATGTATATTCAACACAGTCTCATCCCAAAAAGTCATATAACTGACGTCTTGGGATGTCTTTTGACCATACGTCAATATCCGCCTTTTTAGGGCCCCCTTAAACGTCGGTAGATGGCGATCCCGGGCCGTCATACAACTGACGCTTTGCCTTTAACGTCAGTTAGGTGACGGGGTAGGTTTAGGTCTGGGGTAGAGTTAGGATCCCATAACCTCATCTACCGACGTTTAAGGGGGCCCTAAAAAGGCGAATATTGACGTATGGTCAAAAGACGTCCCAAAACGTCAGTTATATGACGTCTTGGGATGAGACCGGGTTGGTATATTAGTGCTTGGAGAGGAATGATATGTTAGATTTATTCATTTTTAATTTGTTTCTCTCTTTATATAAAACCACCACGCGCACGACCGGTGTGGGCGGTCGTGCGCGTGGGGTCCGCAAGACCCCATTGCTTCTGGCGGTGTGCACGGCACTTTTTGTAACTTTGCGTGCGGCGCCGCATCCGAAGATGGACGACTACTAGCCGAATCTGGCCGAACTGGTATGATCTGTACCAGCATGTTTATGATCCTTCTATACACGGAGACATTTGCATTGATGGGCGACCATAACATCTCATTTTGTGAACAGGAACACATTTGCATTAAGCACCTAGTTTGCACTTGCACTTGCTCTTGCGGACACGTCGAGTATAAACAAGGCTTTAGGCTACTTAGCTATGCATGTAATGCGCGAATCGGTGGGCGCGGCTAAACCGGCCGTGTTGAAGTAGGCGTTGATCTTCTTCTGCGGGGGTGGTGTTTTAACCCCTTCGACATCATAGTTTCCCACTTTTAAAAACGAGTCGTTTTCAGAGGCTGGTGTCAATAAAAGCTTTTATTGGACTAACAAGGACGTTTTCAGTTCTGAAACTTACAGGATATTCTTATAATATGATGACCTCTCAGATGTCAAAAGCTCAAGGAAAATTTGATTTCTCAGTTCATCACCCCTTTAAGTGGTGTTCTGGCCGACACACTTGAGTGAACTTGGTGATAAACCCAGAACTAACACATAGACTAGTTCTACCTATTATCTTCACTACAATTTATTTATTTATTTATTTTATTTCCCCTGAACACCCAAACGCCGCACCAAAAATACGATGAGACCTGAAGGTAAAGCAACTGATACATGATTGACAAAATTAGAAGCAATCAAAGAACATTCCATGTGCAATCTGTCTTGACATTACAGAAGAGATTCCTTGGTCTCCACTTTGATATCAGTGTAAGTGACTCCTTTGTATGTGCCCTTGGTTCTATACGCAAACACACTGCCGTTCTTGCAGGTCATCTTCACTGTGCCGGTGTATGGCAGGTCAAAACTGGCTCTGCCAATGGTGACGGAAACGTCCAGCTTCTTCCCTGGTGGCACATCTACATCTGTAGACAGAGTTTCGGTTCTCTCATCTGAGTGCTGCTGACTATAAGAGCTTTCAATTCCCAAGGTGACACTGAATCCTGCAGTAACTTCAGCAAGCCCTGGAACCCCAGCCTTCACTTCCATGCTAAATGTTGAAGATAAACTTGCACTTACAGACCATGAAGATGTCTTAGTTATTTTCTTTGAGCTTTCAACTTTTTGTTTTTGAGTGGTGGAGGAGTCGTTCCTGAAGCTGAGGGATTTGATTTCTTCTACTGCCACCTTTGGTATCAGTTGGTGGAGAGTGGGATAGTGGACATCGGTGAGAACTGTTGATTCAACTGCTTTGAGAAACAAGAATCCCATGCAGTCAATGTCATGACCATCTCTTCCTACAACTCCCAAACAATACCCAGAGCCGACATCAATGGGATATTCGGTTTTTAAACCCCAGCTTGTCATCTGTACAAAAAACTCTTTCCCCAGACTGGTCCTGAATTTGATGGCTCCAAGACGTGATCCTGCTCCGTTCCCCCACAGGGACAGTGAGGTGAAACACTCACCAGGTGTAAACTTGTACTCTTGATACGGTCCAGATGCCTGTCCAAAGGTTTCGACTCTCCCATCTGAAAGCCAGACCTTGACTGCCTTCACCTGCCACCCTCCCACCCAGACTCCGATCTTCTCTAAACTGGCTCCGTTGTTATGACCAGTAAATGAGAATGCATCACCTCCGTTTCCACCAATAAGCTCTAGATTCATTGTGTCGGACATCTTGGAATTAAATCGATCTGAAAATATAAAAACAGATCAGAATCAACATCAGCTTTACACTTTATTGCAGTGTTTCCCAGCCCAGTTTCTGGAGACAGAACAACAGTACACGATTGATTTCATTTATTAATTGACCCATCCATTTCGGGTCTTGAAGTATCTACTAATAAGCTGACTTGAATCAGGTATGTCTGAATCATAGACTGTAAAAAAAATGGACAAATAAGCGTCTGTGACGTCACCCATAGACTTTCTGAAGAATGGTTATGAGGCCGTTTATGGGGAGTATGGGAGAATACAGGATACAGAGGTTGTATAATGTGTTGTGTCAGGTAAGGTGTTATATGTTGATGTTATATTTCCACTTCCACAGTGGGTATAAAAGGAGGAAGTGAACGCAACCGCAGTATGTCTTCGCTGAGGAGCCAAGGCTGAACTCCGGTGTCTACCCAGCGATACAGCTGAAGTGGCAGGGAGACGTAACGTCTCCGTTCCCTACTCAGGGAACGAGGGTTACATCCGTAACCGAGACATTCCCTTTCGTAGTCACTTCGAGTTACGTCAGAAGGGACGGAGAATGGGGGTCAGTACCATCACGCCATCTTCAAGCTGTCTTCCAGTGCCCTGCGAAAGTCTGGACCCCTGCACCTTACCTTTTTTTTCAGGGATCCCACTTTGACACAGGATTACCAAGGTACACTGGGAAACATATCCCGGAAGGGACATGCTACCAAATGCCTACCGAAGGAGGACTTACAAATACACATATGGCCGCAAGGAACGCAAATGGAGATCACTGGAGGACCAACCGCAGGTGGCTACTAGAATTTAACTCCAGGGGTGGCAGATGGCTTGCCAAGGGAAGACACATGCTCAGAGAGGCTTACAGTGGATAATACACATGAGACAGTTACCATGGGGAACCGTGCACATGGAGGCACCTAGCCAGCATCCAGAGCAACAGCAGTGGTGCCCGCATCATCGGTGCTGGAGGACTCAAGGCTTCAACGGAAGACACTGAGGAAATATCGCACTTATCCAAACCGAGGAGTGGAATGGCGAGCAAGCGAAGACACCTAAGCGGGTCCAGTACTGGCGGAAGCGAGTACGTGAGAGGACACCGGCTCAATTCGCAGATTATAGAATCTCGCGAAGGTGTTTGGTGTCGCCCAGCCTGCAGCTCTGCAATTGTCTGTTAGCGAGGCGCCGTGCGCAAGAGCCCAAGAGGAAGCCACACTCCGAGTGGAATGGGCCGTCACACCAAGGGGGCACGGACGGCCTTGCTGCTGGTAAGACAAAGCAATGGCGTCCACTGTCCAGTGAGACAGCCGTTGCTTTGAGAGAGCCCTTCCCTTCTGGCTCCCCCCATGACAGACAAGAGCTGGTCTGAGGTCCTGAACACCACATTCTGTCGACGTAGGTGCGGAGTGCACGTACTGGACAGAGCAGTGCAAGGCTGGGACTGCCTCCTCCAGGGGCAGCGCTTGCAGGTTCACCACCTGGTCCCGGAAGGGAGTGGTAGGAACCTTGGGCATAAATCCAGGCCGGGGTCTCAAGAACACGTGAGAGTAAGCCGGCCCGGACTCCAGGCACGCTTCGTCAACGGAGAGTGCGTGCAGGTCCCTTACTCTCCTGATGGAGGCCAATGCAATCAATCAGGAGTGCTGTCTACATAGGACAGGGTAAAAACTCTACCGACTGCAAAGGCTCCAGGGGAGGCCTCACAGAGCACTTAGATCTACTGAGAGGTCCCCAGAGGGAACGAGGGGAGGGAGGCGGTTTTAGCCTCCTCGCTCCCCTCAGGAACCTGATGACCAGGTCATGCTTCCCATAGACTTACCTTTCACTGCATCATGAGACGCGGCAATGGCCGCGACATGAACCCTAAGGGTGGAGGGCGACAGCCTACGCTCCAACCCTTCTTGCAGGAAGGAAAGCACGACCCCGATCGAACATCTCCGGGGGTCAACGCATAAAGGTGTCTCATGGATGACGCTCTAGCGGAAGTGATGGTTGCCGCCACCGCAGGTGGCAGCGAACTCAAACCTGCCCCGTCCCGTCCCGGAGCCACACGTGTAGCCTCCAAGATCGGGACGAGGGTGCCACAGAGTGCCCCGTCTCTGAGTGAGTAGATCTAGACTCAGAGGAATAGGCCAAGGAGGTGCTGTCGCGAGGAGCATGAGTTCTCAGAACCACGTCTTGGTGGGCCAATAGGGGGCTACCAGCAAGACCTGCTCCTCGTCCTCCTTGATCTTGCACAACACCCGTGCAAGAAGGCTCACTGGGGAAAACGCATACTTGCGTGGGCCCCGCGGCCAGCTGTGCGCCAGTGCATCTGTGCCGAGTGGGCCCTCGGACAGGGAATAAAACTGGGCGCAGTGGGATGAGTCCCGGGAGGCGAACAGAAGTATCTGTGCCTCCCCGAACTGGTCCCAAATCAGCTGGACAATCTGGGGATGGAGTCGCCATTCGCCGGAGATAGGCGGACCCGTGACCGCTCGTCGGCCGCCAGGTTCCGGTCCATTCAGAAGGAACATGAGTCATCCACGAACGCTGCTACTGCATGCTGAAAGCCCAGGCACTCAGAGCAGCGATCGCGACCATCAGAAAATGACATGAAACGATCGCACCCAGAAGAACACGGGCGAGTCGTCTTTAAAAAGACGTGCCGCATGCAGCTCTTTCACTTAGAGAGGAGGAAATTCACTCTTTCAGCGCTGAGGCGTCCAGGGAGAAGCGCAAAGTCTGGCAGACCACTGCTCAGATCGCAGGCAATGCAGAGTCTCGCTGGGTATCACCGTCACACCAACACTGAAGAGGACGCTCGTCTCGAAGAGTCTTGAATCAGTGAGAATGGCTTGAGGAGTGAAGAAATCTCTTGGCTCCGAAGCGAAAACATACTGCGGTTGCGTTCACTTCCTCCTTTTATACCCACTGCGTGGGGCGGAGATACGCTATGCAAATTCCGCAGCCCCAAGGCATTTTCATGCTATTGGCTCGTTGTTAAATACTCGAAGAGGATTGGCTTTCATGCGAAACCCCCATTCTCCGTCACTTCTGACGTAACTCGAAGTGACTACGAAAGGGAATGTCAAATACATCGAGGATGTAAATTTGGTAAATTATGGGCTAATTTTCATTTTTTGGTGAACTATCCCTTTAATGCAGTGTTAGCAAATAACCGCATATCTCCACAACACTTCATTGTATACAGACCAAACCTGTTATTTGCCATCACAAGTATAACCTGAGGGAACATGCTGTGTTTTGGTGCAGCGCCAACTACTGGTCCGGAGATATGAAAAATGGGCATTAAATCCTATATTAAATTTATAATGCCCAAAAATGCTTAAATGGTCTCGTTAGATTCGGGGCGGCATGCCGAGTCCAATGATATTGGCCAATTTGAATTCTGTAGTGAAATGTGTTATTTTATGGACGCATTAGTGAGTTACAAAACTTAATATGAATCATTGGCATGATGCTCTGAAGGAGCCTGAGAAGTTTCAAGCCAGCGCCACCTAGTGGTTAAAGCACATAACTTTGGATTTGTTTGACTTATTTTCACAAAGTCATCTCTTCAGATTCCCGAAACCTTGTCGAGTACCACGATACCAAACATTCTTGGTTTTACCTATGATTCGTGCAATGTTTTGATTAAGTGTTCAAACAACCTTTGCTAATATAATGGAAACCGTTTCCAACTCGGATTCTTGTTTTTGTGCGCGCTCATGAATCGGTTTGAATGAAGACAATGTTGACTCCTAGCTGAAATAATATGCATTTGTTTAAATATTTACTTCCTTTAATTATTATTTTGGAAGTCGTTATTTTTGTGTTTTTGTTTTCGCACAAAAAGTAGTCTTGTCGCTTGATAAACTTATAGTAGCCACTGTAGTCTAATGGAATATTTAAACATTTTCTTCAATGACTTTCTGGGCCGTCAAGTTTCAATCCCTTTGGCAGTCTATGGAGGACTGATACAGCTCTCAGATTTAATCAAAAATATCTTCATTTGTGTTCCAAAGATGAACGAAGGTCTTACGGGGTTGGTACAGCATGGGGGGTGAGTAATTAATGACTTAATTTTCATTTTTGGGTGAACTATCCCTTTAATAGTATTTCTTAGTTATTGATTAACTAACTGATACTTAACACAATCATAAAATTATTTTACATACTGATTAGTTAACACATCTTCCTTAGTAATTAACAGCGGTGAAGAAGTAGTCATTGAAGAATTACCCATCAGTTCTTCAGTAATTCCCTATTAGTTATGTAAGAAACAGTATTCTAAAGTGTTACCCCATGAACTCGTGCTATAGATGCACAATGGTAGAACATTTAGTTGGATAATCTCCTGTAGAGTGTTTGAAACAGTTGAGTGACAGTATACTTACATGAATGACTGCAGTCTGAAAGTCTTCTCAAGAGCAGCTCGTCTGGTCAAAGCTGGAAAAGTGAGATGTGTTTGGAGAGTCTTGTGCTAAAATTGAGCTCTGAAGGGGACAGACAGTTTATAATACACCCGAGTTAGTGTAATCAGCTAACGCACACACACACCCCGACTCCCCCAATCTCACTCAAACACAACCTTTGGAATCGTTCCCAGTCAGACTTTTTTCTTGTTTTTTTAAGTTGGATTTTTACCATTTCACAATTTTTTCTCGGCCCCCAGAATATTGCTTTGTATAAATATTTTAACATGCAATATATCAAAATAAAGAACAAACCCTTTTCAGTTGTATTCTATCTGAATGTGGGGAGGTTTCATAAGCATGCATCAAGTAAAAAGCAAGTTTATTGCGAAAGACTTCATCCAGATCATGTTTAGAACGGTGATCACTTTCTTTAGAACACAGTTCTGTATGCGATAAAATTACAAATCGTTCCAAGCACGGATTTAATTTTGTCACATATTCCTCCTGGATCGGTACTGTTCACAAGAAATACAGTTTTTAAACAAAATGCATTTTTATGGACACCTGCACATGATATGCAAGGAAACAAGTAAATAGTAAGCAAATCAAGGGAACAAAATAGTAAATCTGTCCAATTATTATTATTATTATTATTATTATTGTTTTTTTTTTCATAAAAGCTATATATTGTAACCTGGAATAGATGTAACTGCAATAGCCATTAGGAAGTTTCTATGATGGGACCTTTATCCCTGTAAACTCAAACTGAAAATAATTCAAGAACCTGTTTTAGTAATATAAACATTCTAACAAAAGTTTAGGTCTGAGTTCAAGTATGCATGCAAAAACATGCAAGAGTAGAAGTAGTATTTTAACTAGTCACCAGATAAGCAGAGGTCAGCCTCGCCTAACCATCAATCACTACTATAACTCAACTCCAGAGTCCAACTATGGCCACAGTCACTCCTGAACCAGATAAACTACATATTCAACATCACACAAACATCCTGACAGGGGGAAGATGGAGATACGATCTGCAGAACATATGCCCTCGGGACTAGGAGCAGGTTTCAACACATCTTTCCAGACAGAATTGAAGCAAAGAGAAGATCTAGGCTTTATCTTGATTGATCTGAGAAATGAATGACTCCTTAAAGTTTAAGTAACCACTTCATTATTGCACAACAAGATAAGGTTCACCCAGAATGAACATTCTGTCAAAAGTTGTTTTTTGTCCATTTAATTGGTCAATAGTTGTTAAAAAAAACTATACCAAAATCTATTTAAAATACATATGTAAGTATACTTCAAATCCATTTATTCATATATCACAGACTACTAATATGAAATTATAATTAAACTTTATTTGGAGTATTTCTTTATTGCACAAGGAACATTTCTTAATGGCTAAAATATGTATTAATCTCAGTATTAAAATTGATTGCATTATCAGTGTATAATATCAATCTTTAAATGCAAGATGTTTAAAGTGTAACTGAAGTATACTTGGAATAGTTCCACTTTAGCCCAGTCCTCCGCTCTACTTTTGCATATAAAAAAAAAAAATAGTTCTTGTAATTTAGCAGACTTTAAGTATATCAATTTAGTTAAACAAAAGTATATTCATTATTGTATTCATCCATCATTATTATTATTGTATTTATATTATTTTATTTATGTTCAATTCACATTTATTTGTATAATGCATATCGGTTCAAAGCAGCGTTACAGAAAAGTCCATGAGTTTACAGTGATCTGTTATCAGAGGTGACTTTGTCCAAGTTCAGTTACATGGGAGGCGAGAGGACGCTGGCACTGTCTGTTGCCGCTTCTCCCTTAAGAAAAACGTCTTTGTGGATCTTTTTGCGCTCTAGAATCCACATTTTACAAACTTTTTTACTTTTCCTGAACGGATTTATGGATGTATGGATTTTTGTATCATACCTATTGTGGCTGGCAATCTTCTTCGTACAATATCGGCTTGTACCTGAGCCGCTGCATCAGAGTTCTTTACTATTGTCCACTTGCATTGTGGTCTTGATATCTCTTACCGACACTAGCATCAACATCAGCATAACATCTCCCCGGCTTGGTGATCAGCCACTTGCTAGCCGGCTGGACAATCTTCGGATCTACACTGTAAGCGACATGAGGCTAAAGTATTCCATCCCACAACTGCTTGACTTGAGGAAGAACAGCAGTCCAACATATATCTCAGCCATTAAACAACTTAAACTTCAAAGCCGACCACGCTACATCCATAGAAGCTGCCGTAGAAAGTTTGTTCTCTCCCAGTCTGGCGACTCGATTCCATCCCTCTGGTCAGCCGAGCGCTCTGTCGCACGGCATCTACGTCATCAGAACGCCCCTCTACCTGGAGTAAATAGCGTTGAGGAAACCACGGAAACTACTTGGATAAGACCCGTCTATATGGAGCGGAACATAAAACGTGGAGTGGATTTCAGTCTACTTCGTTCTTTACAGCACATCACTCCAGCAAACATCAAAATTGAACTGTTTAACACACAGTCTCTCACAAATAAATCTTGTCTTATACACAGCCATATATTGGACCGGAATATTGATATCATGTGTCTTACTGAGACCTGGCATCAGCCAGGGGGCTTTTTTTGTATTAAATGAAGCATGTCCTCCTGGTTATCAATACTTGGAGAAAGCCCGCCAATTCGGACGCGGCGGTGGTCTAGCAGTACTACACCGCAGTGACTTAAAACTCACCCCACTGTCTCTGCCCGACCTGCTCACGTTTGAATGCCTTGCTTTCAGATGTAAACCCCCTTGCTCTATGACTATTCTTCTCATTTACCGACCTCCCAAGCAAAATCCAGCTTTTATCTCAGAGATAAATGAATTACTCACTTCACTCTGTGCTACATCTGCGAACATTGTTGTACTTGGAGATTTTAACATTCACGTTGACACCCCCTCCTGTCATTCAGCAGCTGATTTTCTACAGCTATTGGACGGTCTAAATCTCAAACAGCATGTTGACGTCCCAACCCATAACAGAGGACATACACTTGATCTGGTCATTACTGACTCTGCTCCCATTGAAAATCTGCTGGTATACGATCTTGGAGTGTCCGATCACAAAGTCATCTCAATGGAGGTGAACTTTTCTCATTACATCAAACCAAAACGTCAAATCTATTTCAGAAACATAAAAAATATCAACCCAGACAGGTTGGCTTTGGACCTTCTAAAAATCCCATCGGCAAATTTTACATCAGTAAATGAATCAGTGGATTTTTATAACAGCACCCTGAGCAGTATTTTGGACCTCCACGCACCTGTAAAAACACGAATAGTCACTTTCTCACGTACATCTCCCTGGTTCACTCCAGAACTACGGAAAATGAGAACAGCTGGTCGTGTACTTGAGCGGCGTGTTTCAAAAACGGGACTTACTGTTCACAAAATAGCCTATCAAGAACATCAAAAGGCCTATTCAATGTCGCTAAAAAAGGCTCGGACACAGTTTTATTCAAATATCATTAGTAAAAATAAGGGAAATTCCAAGCAGCTTTTCTCTACCATTAACCATCTCACCAAGCCACAAACTATTTCGCACAATGACACATCAGAAGAGAAATGCAACAGCTTCATCACCTTTTTCAGAAAAAAAGTTGAGAACATCCGCTCTCTCCTTTCCAGCACCCCTGCTTTGTCTGTCCCCACTGCCGATCCACAGCCTTGGACCTTCCAGTCTCTCTGTTGTCTTCCTGAAATCTCTTAACAACAAGTTGAGGACATCATCAGCAGGATGAAGGCTTCCACCTGCATGCTGGATCCTTTGCCTACAGCCCTAGTGAAAACACACATCAGCTCTCTTAGTCCTTTAATAACCAAAGTCATCAACCATTCTTTATGCACTGGTCACGTTCCATCTGCTCTAAAAACTGCTGTCATCAAACCCCTTCTAAAAAAACCCACTTTAGACCCTGAAGTTCTTGCTAACTACAGGCCTATTTCCAACCTTCCATTCCTGTCCAAAGTTTTAGAAAAAGTTGTTGCTGCCCATCTTCAGGATCATCTAAATTCAAATTTCCTTTTTGAAAAATTTCAGTCCGGTTTCCGTTCCGCTCACAGCTCCGAAACAGCCCTGATCAGGGTCACAAATGACCTGTTGATGGCGGCCGACACCGGCACACCATCGCTTCTCATCTTACTGGATCTTTCTGCAGCTTTTGATACGGTTGATCACAATATTCTCCTTCAGCGTCTCCATCATACTATTCGACTCTCTGACACTGCCTTGAGCTGGTTCCAGTCCTACCTGTCTGGAAGAACAGAGTATGTTTCCTTAGGAGGTGTAAAGTCTCAGACGCATACAGTCACTTGCGGTGTTCCTCAAGGGTCCGTTCTCGGCCCAATTTTGTTCATCATCTATACTCTGCCCCTTGGCCACATCATCGACAGACATGGAATATCATTTCATTGCTATGCCGATGACACTCAGCTATATATAAAAACTAACCTCATCCCATCTAAAGCCACTCTGGCATCTTTGAGCTCCTGCCTTGAGGAGATTGAGGCATGGATGAAGGCAAACTTTCTACAACTAAATAGCTCCAAGACAGAAGCTATTTTAGTTGGTACACCACATCAGGTCCAGTCATCACCCATAACCCACATTACCTTCTCTGGTCAAAACATTCGTCTATCATCAACAGTCTTAAACCTGGGCGTAAGATTTGATGCTCAACTCACATTTGACGCCCACATAAAACATCTGTGTAAAACCTCCTTCTATCACCTCAGGAACATTGCTAAACTCCGTCCCACACTTGGTCTGTCAGATGCTGAAAAACTTGTCCATGCTTTTGTATCATCGAGGCTGGACTACTGCAACTCTCTCCTCTTTGGGATTCCTGGCAAAAGCCTTCAAAAATTACAATACATTCAGAACAGTGCTGCAAGGATCTTAATGAGGAAAAGAAAAATTGAACATATCACTCCCATCCTTCACTCTCTTCACTGGCTTCCTGTCTCATACAGGATTAACTATAAAATCATCCTACTTACACATCAATGCATCCACGGCAACGCTCCCCCCTACTTAAAGGAACTACTCACAAAGCAAAACTCTTCACGTAATCTCCGCTCTGGAAACAAGGTCCTTCTTCAACCACCGAGAACTAAGCTCCGTACTATGGGGGATCGTGCCTTCTGCTCAGCCGCACCGCGTCTTTGGAATTCCCTTCCAGAAAACCTAAGGGCTCCTCAAGCCATAGACTCTTTTAAGAAAGGACTAAAAACCCTGCTTTTTAAGCAAGCATTTTTTACCTCTTGCTAACTTTTTAATTTTTCTACCTGGTTTTTATCTTTGTTTATACTCTGTAGCACTTTGGGATTGTTTTTAACTATGAAAAGTGCTTTACAAATAAAATATATTATTATTATTATTATTATGTATTTCAAATACATTTTACTATTTATTTATTTTTTTACACGGAAGTGATACAGGATTTGAGGAACGCGATGTAAATGACAGAATTAGTATTGTTGGGTAAACTATTCCTTTAATGTACAGAGTTCAGTTATTTTTTGGAAATAGAGAGAGAGAGAGAGAGAGAGAGAGAGAGAGAGAGAGGGGAATGGCTGTTAAAAAAACAAATATTTGGCATGTTGGGGCTCATTCCAGGAATTTGGAATTAGTTTCCATTGCAGTTTTTAATGAAAGTTGCAGAACTCTTCTTTGTCAGTCACCCCTGGGATTAGGAACGTTAACTACTTAAACATTGTGTTGGCTTATTCTTGAAACTAAACAAAAATAATAATTCCTTTGGAATATCACATTTCCAAATTACTACAACTAGTTAAAAATATCTACTTCGCGTTAATCCTTTTGTATAGTTTTGAATTCATATTTGCATTCAGACCTAACTTTTTATCAGTGTGAAACTCGCTCGCTCTTGACTGAATCATGTTTGTGCATTATCATGCTGAAACATAAGGTGATGGTCATGGATGAGTCGCACAACAATGGGCCTTTAATGCCATTAGTGTTCATGGTCCATAAGATACGCCTGCCCATACCGTAACCCCACCGCCACCATGGGCCACTTACCGCTGACATCAGCAAACCACTCACACACACACGACACCACATTTACCGTCTGCCATCTGCCCTATACAGTGAAAACCGGGATTCATCCGTGAAGAGAACACCTCTCCAAAGTGTCAGACGCCATCCAATGTGAGCATTTGCCCACTGACGTCGTTTACGAAGAGTCAGGTGGAGACCCGATGAGGATGACGAGCATGCAGATCAGCTCCCCTGAGACGCTTTCTGACAGTTTATGCAGAAATACTGTGGTTATGCAAACCGATTGTCCGGGTGGCTGGTCTCAGACAATCTTGGATGTGGGGGTCCTGGGCTGGTGTGGTCACATGTGGTCTGTGGTTGTGAGGCCGGTTGGATGTATTGCCAAATTCTCTGGGAGACGGTTTATAGTAGAGAAATGAACATTCGATTCACAGGCAACAGCTCTGGTGGATATTCCTGCAGTCAGCATACTAATTGCACACTCTCTTAAAACTTGCAACATCTGTGGCATTGTGCTGTGTGTAAAACTGCACATTTTAAAGTGGCCTTTTATTGTGGACAGCCTAAGGCACACCTGTGCGATAATCCTGCTGTCTAATCCGCATCTTGATACGCCACACCTGTGAGGGGGAGGGATTATCTCACCAAAGGAGAAGTGCTCACTAACACAGATTTAGACAGATTTGTGGACAATATTTGAGAGAAATATGCCTTGTGTGTACATAGAATAAGGGCCAATCCCAATTCTACCCCTTACCCCTTCACTTTCCCCTTCCCCTCCGTTGTGCGCGTCCACGTGAAGGGGTAGGGCTGTCCCAATTCTCTTTTGGTTGGAGGGGGAGGGCTAGGGGGAAGGGCCAGATAGCCCTTCAAATGAAGATTTTTCGGGAGCACACTTCAAACGAAGGGGTATGAGAAGTGTCACTGTTAACCCAGGGCTGGCTGCCCAAGCGACAAAGGAGACCCATATATTTAAGTATTTGTGGCTTTAATAAGTATTATAACGACAAATAATGATTTGCTTTATGTTACATTCAATATTGTGTTCATATTTACGGTCAGTTTCTTCACAGAAACGTTTGTAAAAAAAAATAAAAATCGCTAAAATTACTGTAGTTTGCTAACGATAGTCCCGCAACATATTTTCGTCGTCTCCGTTGTTTCCTGCGAACATCACAAGATAGTTAGTTTAGTTTCTACTAAACTAACTATAGTTAGATAGTTTAGTTTCTAAACATGTGACACCGGTGACAATAACAGGACAAGACATTACTCACCGTGTTTGTTGACTTATTCTTACCACGTTTGTTGACTGGTATTACTCACGGCGCTTTTTATGCTATATAACGAATGTGTGTTGTAAAGTATGTGTGTGCACTCTTTCCTGCATTGACACTAGAGAGGAGAGGTAAATAATGCAAAGAGTTGCTGATATCAGTCTCTGTTCATCTGTTTACCCACACAGGCACTGCCATTAAAGTCACCTTAAGCATGACCAGATTTGTGTGGAAAATCCTTTTATTAACATAAAAATGTGAAGACACAACGTAGAAGAACAACCACTACATACAGGTGATGATCTGTAGCAGGTGATAGCTGACTGAGCGCTGGTGGGGACTAGGAGGGATGGTGGGAAATGTGGGGTTGCTGAGCTGGTGACTGTGACAATCTCCAAATTATGACCAGAGATGGATATTAAGTCTGCTTTTTAAAACAAATAAAGAACCAATGTAGAAAAAGAGTTATCGTGGGCAAACAGCGGGAAATCTGTATATTCATAACATAGCCACTTTTGTCTCAAGATCTTTTGAATGGATTGGCTGACAATTTCATCTCTGATGACCAAATCTGTCACAAATTGGATTACTTCAAGATAACTGAAGATTTTGCAGCATACAATTGGGGATGTGACAGTGGCTCTAAAGGTCTTGTTTAGTTATACCTTTATGAGCCCAGCAACTACTGGAGAATGAGAGGGCTGGAGCATTTGACGTTTGAGGAATTTGTTAATTCCCTGGATCGTTAAGGGAATCCACCATGAAGTGGCAGCTATTGTGGCAGCGTCTTCAGAGGCGGTTATTCCCACACCGCCACGAGGCTCCCTTCCCCATAAGTTGCTTCCCCTATTTCGGAGGCCCGGTTCGGGTCTCAAGCCCGGTTGTCCGGGAAGACCTGACTTCGGTGGTCTCAAGTCCGGTGGTCCAGGAGGACCCGACTTCGAGGGTCTCAAGCCTGGTGGTCCAGGAGTGCCCGACTTTAGGGGTTTCAAGCCCGCTGGTCCAGATGGACCCGACTTCGAGGGTCTCAAGCCCGGTGGTCCAGGAGGGCCCGACTTTAGGGGTTTCAAGCCCGTTGGTCCGGGAGGACACTACTTCTGTGGTCTCAAGTCCGGTGGTCCAGGAGGACCCGGCTTCGGGGGTTTCAAGTCTGATAGTCCGGGAGGACACGACTTCTGTGGTCTCAAGTCCGGTGGTCCAGGAGGAACTGACTTTGTGGGTCTCAAGCCTGGTGGTCAAGGAGGAACTGACTTTGTGGGTCTCAAGCCAGGTGGTCCAGGAGGACCCGACTTCGAGGGTCTCAAGCCCGGTGGTCCAGGAGGACCCGGCTTCGAGGGTCTCAAGCCCGGTGGTCCAGGAGGACCCGACTTCAGGGGTTTCAAGTCTGGTGGTCCGGGAGGACCCGACTTCGAGGGTCTCAAGCCCGGTGGTCCAGGAGGACCCGACTTCAGGGGTTTCAAGTCTGGTGGTCCGGGAGGACACGACTTTGGTGGTCTCAAGTCCGGTGGTCCAGGAGAATCGGACTTCGGGGGTTTCAAGTCTGGTAGTCCGGGAGGACTCGACTTTGAGGGTCTCAAGCCCGGTGGTCCAGGAGGGCCCGACTTCAGGGGTTTCAAGCCCGGTGGTCCGGGAGGACACTACTTCTGTGGTCTCAAGTCCGGTGGTCCAGGAGGACCCAACTTCGAGGGTCTCAAGCCGGTGGTCCAGGAGGACTCGACTCGTCTTTACGGCAATCCTTCAGTCACTTTGGTGCTTTCACGCTCTGCACTTTCCTTTCTCTCATGGCATCAACAACACAGCTGACAGAGGTAAATACACATGCTAGAAGAGTTACTTAAAGTAAGTTACTTTAAGGGTCAAATCAAATAGAAAGAGCACATTAAAGTTACAACTATATGATTTAAGCACATTTTGTCACTTTTAAGGTCTGGTGTAAAGACTCATGTTGCTGAAATGTTCACCCAATAGAGAAAAGTAATGAAAATATGAAAATAATTAGAGTGAAAAAAATGCAACCATTGCAACATTTCATAAATTGTAAAGTTTTGTTTATTCAATTTCATTTTAAACACAGTATTACAGAATCAGTCTATTTTATATTTTAAGATTATTTTTAAGTGATTACACAAAGTATGAAGCTATATGACTATTTTTCTATTGGTATTATATAAGGTTATTTGAAGACAAGACCAAAGGTGACAGTAGTAATATTGAATATTTCCCCTGAAAACCCAAAACACCCCACCAAAAATACAATGAGGCCTGAATGTAAAGCAACTGATATATTGCAACGTGTGCATTCCATGTGCAATCTGGCTTGACATTACAGAGGAGATTCCTTGGTCTCCACTTTGATATCAGTGTAAGTGACGCCTTTGTATGTGCCCTTGGTTCCATAGGCAAACACACTGCCGTTCTTGCAGGTCATCTTCACTGTGCCGGTGTATGGCAGGTCAAAAGTGGCTCTGCCAATAGTGACGGAAACGTCCAGCTTCTTCCCTGGTGGCACATCTACATCTGTAGACAGAGTTTCGGTTCTCTCATCTGAGTGCTCCTGACCATAAGTGCTTTCAATTCCCATGGTGACACTGAATCCTGCAGTAACTTCAGCAAGCCCTGGAACCCCAGCCTTCACTTCCATACTAAATGTTGAAGATAAACTTGCACTTACAGACCATGAAGATGTCTTAGTTATTTTCTTTGAGCTTTCAACTTTTTGTTTTTGAGTGGTGGAGGAGTTGTTCCTGAAGCTGAGGGATTTGATTTCTTCTACTGCCACCTTTGGTATCAGTTGGTGGATAGTGGGATAGTGGACATCGGTGAGAACTGTTGATTCAACTGCTTTGAGAAACAAGAATCCCATGCAGTCAATGTCAGAACCACCTCTTCCTACAACTCCCAAACAATACCCAGAGCCGACATCCATGGGATATTCGGTTTTTAAACCCCAGCTTGTCATCTGTACAAAAAACTCTTTCCCCAGACTGGTCCTGAATTTGATGGCTCCAAGACGTGATCCTGCTCCGTTCCCCCACAGGGACAGTGAGGTGAAACACTCACCAGGTGTGAACTTGTACTCTTGATACGGTCCAGAACCGACTCCAAAGGTTTCGACTCTCCCATCTGAAAGCCAGACCCTGACTGCCTTCACCTGCCATTCTCCCACCCAGACTCCGATCTTCTCTAAACTGGCTCCGTTGCTTTCACCAGTAAATGAGAATTCATTACCTCCGTTTCCACCAATAAGCTCTAGATTCATTGTGTCGGACATCTTGGAATTAAATCGATCTGAAAATAATAACAGATCAGAATCAACATCAGCTTTACACTTTATTGCAGTGTTTCCCAACCCAGTTTCTGGAGATACAACACAACAACAGTACACGATTGATTTATTAATTAATCGACCTATCCATTTGGGGTATTGGAGTATCTGACTCATCAACAGGTCTCAATAGTCTATTTTTGTCATTCAAAAATAAAAACTGTAAACAAAGTACCACTTGCTTATCATTTTCAATATCAATCATGTGGATCACTTTCTTCATTTCACTTGGCTCATGTTATGTAAATACATTCAGATACCAATCAACACTTAAAAGCGGTACATGTTGTTGCCGTGACTACTGAGGTCAGGCACACCTGGATTAATCAATTTGTCCAATAATGGCAGACAGTAAACAAGGAGCTGGCTTAAAGGGATACTCCACTTTTTTTTGGAAATAGGCTCATTTTACAACTCCCCCAGAGTTAAACAGTTGAGTTTTACCGTTTTCGAATCCATTCAGCCGATTTTCTTATATTTAGAAGAATATCACTAACCAGACAGTTTCTGGTCTCATTGACTACCATAGTATATATTTTTTCCTACTATGGAAGTCAATGAGACCAGAAACGGTCTGGTTACTGATATTCTTCTAAATATCAGAAAATCGGCTGAATGGATTCGAAAACGGTAAAACTCAAAATGAGAGGTAAAATGAGCCTATTTCCAAAAAAAAGTGGAGTATCCCTTTAAGTTCAGGAAGTAGTGCAGCTGTGCATTAAGCCAAAGTATTCAGACCAAAATTGGTATTTGCCATCACAAGTATAACTCATGCTGTGTTTTGGTGCAGTGGTCCTACTGGTCCGAACATATGCAAAATGGGCTTTTTTGCTTCTAAACTTCTAAACTGTTTGCCCCAAAATCCTAAAATGGTCTCGTTAGATTCGGGGCGGTATGCCGAGTCTAATGATATCGGCCAATTTGATTTTAATTTTATGAATGCATTAGTGCGTTACAAAACGTAATATGGATCATTGGCACGATGCTCTGAAGGAGCCTGAGAAGTTTCAAGCCAGCGCCACCCAGTGGTAAAATCAAATGTTCACATGCTTATAACTTTGGTTTTGGTTGACTTATTTTCATGGGAGTCATCTCCTTAGATTCCTGAATCCTTGTCGAGTACCACGATACCAAACATGCTAGGTTTTACATTACTGTATGTTTTGTACAATGTTGTGGTTAAGTGTTCAAACAACCTTTGCTAATATATCAGAAACTGTTAACGACCAGCCAGCAGCTCTCGAAATGCTCTCGCGGGACTTTAATGGCACATGTCAGTCACGTGGCGTCGGCGATGTCTCGAGTCGGGTAAAATTTCTAGCCAGTATCCTTCAAGTTAGCTGCCGACTGGTCGGCACAGAGCTGTAAAGTCGAACAAGCCTAATGTCTACATCAGGCTTTAAATGGTTATGATTGGATATGATTTGTTTAATAAATCCTGCTTCTTGTTTTCGTGCACATTCTCTAATCGGTCTGAATGAAGACAATGATGATGTCAATGGGAAATCTAATAAAAAAGTTAACATTTCACAAATAATATATGTTGTTTAAAACATCCAAATAACTTGGCAAATTACAGACCCATTTCAAATCTTCCATTTATGTCCAAAATACTTGAAAAAGTAGTGTCCGCTCAATTGTGCTCTTTTTTGCAAGAAAATGATATCTATGAAAAATTCCAGTCAGGATTCAGACCGCATCATAGTACAGAAACTGCGCTAGTTAAAATTACAAATGATTTACTTTTAGCTTCTGACCAAGGCTGTATCTCAATACTAGTCCTACTTGATCTTAGCGCTGCGTTCGACACTATAGATCATAAAATACTCTTAGATCGACTACAAAACTTCACCGGTGTCCAGGGACAGGCATTAAGCTGGTTTAGATCGTACTTATCGGACCGTTCTCATTTTGTCTGTTTAAATGGGAAAAAATCAAAGATAACGTCAGTAGACTATGGAGTACCGCAAGGATCGGTTTTAGGCCCTCTGCTATTCTCAATATATATGCTGCCACTTGGTAATATTATAAGAAAACATGGAATTAATTTCCACTGTTACGCTGACGACACTCAATTATATATTTCATCACGACCAGATGAAAACACTAACTCATCTAAAATGACAGAGTGTCTCAAAGATATAAAATGCTGGATGACGCGTAATTTCCTGCTATTAAATTCAGATAAAACGGAGGTATTACTTATTGGTCCAAAAAACTACTCACAAAACCTCTTACAATACAACTTTAATATAGACGGATGTCCTGTTACTTTATCCACTACAGTAAAAGACCTGGGTGTTATACTAGACCGCAACTTGTCTTTCGAAGATCATATTTCATATGTTACAAGAACAGCCTTTTTCCACCTTAGAAACATTGCTAAGCTACGTAACATGCTATCTGTTTCTGATGCAGAAAAATGAGTTCATGCATTCATGACCTCGAGACTAGATTACTGTAATGCTTTATTAGCCGGTTGTCCTGCATCCTCAACAAACAAGCTACAGTTAGTACAAAATGCAGCTGCTAGAGTTCTTACTAGGTCAAGAAAATATGATCATATAACACCGATTTTATCATCTCTACACTGGTTACCTATTAAGTTCCGCATCAACTACAAAATACTACTACTGACCTATAAAGCCCTAAATGGTTTAGCTCCTATGTACTTAACGGACCTTCTTTCGCCCTACAATCCACCGCCTTCCTTAAGATCACTAAATTCTAGGCTTCTGGTCATTCCTAGGATATCTAAGTCCACTAAAGGAGGGAGGGCGTTCTCGCATTTAGCTCCAAAACTCTGGAATGGCCTTCCCGATACGGTCCGAGCCTCTGACTCGCTGACACAGTTTAAAACTAGATTAAAGACGCATCTCTTTAGTCAAGCATTCACATAATGCTTACCTTCTAGTCCTCTGTTATGCCGTACCGGAACCGTTTGCCACTGAAACTGCTTAACGCACCAGTGGGGCTCGACAGCCTTTTAGACAAACGGGTCGGCGCGTATGGTTGGGTTGCGGAGAGTTTGTGAGTTATAACGGAAATCATTATGAACATCAGCTATGCTAATTATTTCCCATCTGCCTTTCTGCTGTTATCTCGGGACGCTTGTCCCGAGAAAAATGGCGTTCGTCAGGTCCAGTTTTGTGTCCAGCCTCTCACGGGGATTTCGGATGCCCCAACGCCTGTGAAGAGACGACTCAACGCCTGCGATATGCTATGGCGCCGTTTGATTCATAAACAATATTTATATTTAATATTTATATTTAAACAATATGAATGTAAGCCAGAGGAGAACTGGCCCCCGACTGAGCCTGGGTTCTCCCAAGGTTTTTTCTCCATCCAATCTGATGGAGTTTTGGTTCCTTGCCACTGTCGCCTTGCTTTTGGCTTGCTTTGAGCTTGCTCAGTTGGGGTTATTTAGTGTTTAGCAATGTTGTTGATCTGTGTTGTGCTACTTTCATGTTATCACTGTGAAGCTGCTTTGATACAATCTGTATTGTGAAAAGCGCTATATAAATAAATGTGACTTGACTTGACTTGACTTAAGAAAATTGGTCCTCCAAAAAAGGAAATAAATGACAATTTCACGTGCATTGCTGATCTTCAGTCTGTGGAGTTGTTCTTCTGTTTTTCAGTTACAGTTTTTCTCGATTGTTTACACACATTTTCTGGTACTTGAGACACAATGACCACAACATGTAACTCATTCGCCAACCCCCTGAACCAATTCTGCTGAACTACAAGCACAATTCCTGCTTTACACTCAAATGGCAGTTCAAAAACACACTTTTTTCAAAACACTACACACAATTCTCTGCATTTGGCACAATTTTCATGCAGAAAATCTCTTGTTTTCGTGAGGAACACACTGCCATTCAAATATTCACACTGACTCGTCATATGGGTAAACACATGTCACACAGTTTTACAATTAGCAATCAGAGCTTTAGCATAAAATACCAAAACAGAAGAGAGGATGCAGCATGGATATTTTTTTTATTTCTTTTTTACTGTAACAGCATAAAAAATTCTGTTGTTTTGTATGTAGACCACTGTATGTGCAACTTTGTGTTGGTTGGGGTGTACAAAATGTGGGATCTATCTCCCATTGATTTTGTGGGAAAAATAAAATATATTTGTTACCGTGTATTTGTGTGTTCTGGGTATAAAAAACAATATTCTCAAATATTTTACAACACACTTATGTATGTAATGTCTGTAGTAAGTGTAACACTGAACAAAAAAAGGCCTAAGTCATTATGATGAATGGAGAAGAGTTTCCATTGATCGTAGTGTTTTACATTGAGCACATCAGTGTTCAACTGGTTCTTATACATGTCTATTCATATGATGGTTTGTCTGTGTCATTTGAAAACATACCATTTCGAGAAGAAATAACATTGTTTTGAATGTAGAGTTTCATTTTGCAGGAGAATTGAGGGGTTTTGCCAATTGTGTGTGTGTTTTTAGATTTGTGTGTAGAGTTCTGATTTATATATGTGTTTTTTTTTTAAGCATGTCCCTTACAATATTCTGTTGGAACATATAAGAATCACAGGTGCTTTTAGCTAATCTTTTCCATATGGGCAGTTCAATCGGACCACGTATCAAACTAAATGACCCGCAGCGCCGGGGAAAGATGAGGAGAAGGTGGGGGGTGCAGTCAGTCCAGAGGGAGATCGGAGCACCAGTTGAATAACAACTGTTGAATGATAACAACGTGATTTTTTTGAAAACCAAAAACCCTGTCTTCGCTACTCCCACGTGAAACTAAACCGCTGTATTTAATGACATGTTGTAACTAGAGAAAAAAAAAACATTGATAACTGCATTTGTTTATTAAGCAGATATTTTATATTAGAAATGGCATTCAAAAGAGGAATGCTTTAGCGTGGAACCTAACGTGGATGTTTTTTTCCTCTAAGAAACAAACATTTTTGTTATTTTGATTGATCTAATATATAGGTGTGAAGCTGCTTTAACACACGTGATTTTTTTGAAACCAGAGTGTTTTGAAACCCCAACCCTCCTCCCTTCCTCCCTTCCTCCCTTCCTCCCTGTCTTCGGGACTCCCACACATCTGTCGAAGTGAAACTAAACTGAGGTATTTAAAGGCATGCCTCAGGGATAATATTGGAGATATCAACATTTCTGAAGACAAGAACCCAGGTTTTCGCTCCAGGTCATTTACATTGTTCAGGTAAGGACATTTGAACTGAAAATAACCATTTAAATGGGATAAATAATTAAATACATTTTGTGCAACTTTATGATGCGTTTTCAAAAACATCAGTCTGATTTCAGAACGATTCTGGTGGTATTATTTGTTAATTAGGCTATGGTCTCTACATATGTATATATATTTATTTGTTTGAGAAAAACAACAGAACGCTAACCTATTAAGCATTCGAATCAAACGGTCTCTTTTGTGTGGTAAATTGGACTTCAACTGTTTTTTTTAAACAATATATTTTTATAAAATATTTTTAAGTAGGCCTACAATTATTTTAAATTGTGTTAAAAGTCGTATTGTGAAAATAGGTAATATCTAATTTTTAATATATTCAAAGATAGTACAAAATTGTGTATATTTGCAATGTAGCTATTATTAAAAAAGGTAATATATTTCAAATTGAATAAAGTATTTATTTCTCTATGGTGGTAATGTTGATTGACATATTCTTAATACAAGACACACGCATAAAACGCTATCTAATGCTGCCTAGAAATGTTGTTTACAACAATATTAAAAATATTACAAGCTGTGGAAGAATTCCAGAGAGAATAAAAAAGCTATGTCTATTCATAAACAGAAAACAAACACAACATAAATATAAAAAGGCTTTTCACATGATGTTTAAACTGAAGGAAAGAAAGAAAGACAGAGTAGTAAAAATATAGATAGAAATAAGAAAGAAAGAATAAGAAAAGAGAGAAAGATTAGGTAGAAAGAAACAAAAATAGATAAGAAAGAAAGAAATATATAGATATATAGAAAAAATAAAGAAAGACAAAAGAAAGAGATATTATGTAGAATGAAAGAAGGATAGATAGATAGGTTAGAAAGAAAGAAAGATTAGTAAGAAAGAACGATTAGTAAGAAAGAAGGAAAGAAAGAAAGGTAAGAAAGAAAAAAGATAGATAGGGAAGAAAGAAAGAAAGAAAGAAATAAAGAAAGATTTGTTAAAGAAAGAAAAAAGGCAAGGCAAGGCAAGTTTATTTATATAGCACATTTCATACACAGTGGCAATTCAAAGTGCTTTACATAGAAGAAATTAAAATAATCAAAATAAATCAGAATAATTAAAATAGTTTAGAATAAAAAAAATCATAATAAAAAAAATACAGTATCAAAAATAAAATGAAGTACAGTAACAGTCGGACAAAGAGTGGCACAGTGCTCATTCAGTAAATGCAATAAATATAAATAAAAACAGTTAAGAGTAAAAATAAAATAAAGTAATACCCATATCTGAGATACCCATATCCCAGGGACTTCTTATACTCTCAGCAGTATAAGTAATTTACTTCTTCACTCGCCTCATCGGAGTGAAGACTCTCCCGCTCTCCATCAAACTCTCTTCCAGTCAGATCAGTATTAAAGCAGTTAAAGCAGTACAGTAAAAACAGTCAGACGTACAGTGGCACAGTGCTCATTCAGTAAATGCACAGCTAAACAGATGTGTTTTGAGTCCGGATTTGAATGTGATACTGTAGGAGAACACCTGATCTCTTCTGGAAGCTGGTTCAGCATAATGGCTAAAAGCAGACTCTTAGAGTGAACCCTTGGTATTTCTAGCTGATGTGATCCTAGTGATCTGAGTGATCTGTTGGGTTTATATTCAGTGAGCATATCTGCAATATATTGAGGTCCTAACCCATTAAATGATTTATATACCAGTAATAATACTTTAAAATCAATCCTAAATGTAAATGGGAGCCAGTGTAAAGACCTGAGGACTGGTGTGATGTGTTCATATTTTCTGGTCCTGCTCAGAATCCTGGCAGCAGCGTTCTGTATGAGCTGCAAATGTCTTATGGTCTTTTTGGGAAGGCCAGTGAGGAGACCATTACAGTAATCCACCCTGCTGGTGATGAACACATGTGTAGTACTCCTGTTAAAGACAAGACAATGAAGAGAAGGACGCATTTGTGATTGCTTCTCGTCTCTGCATTTACTACTAATGGAGCATCACTGGCGCGTGCGCGGGTTACTATGCGACGCACGCGATGACATCATCACGCTGGTATGCCAAGCGGAATTATTTATATGAATAAATGCCCATAAAACACACTCCTTTTTAAGCATAAAGCACAGATAAACATTGTAACCATACTTAACAGTATTAGAAAATTAACAAGCAAAGAAAGGCCTATAGGACTCACTATTACACTCCCCCCTACAGGATAAAATGTCGTCTCGACATGTAAACACATTCAACAATCCCTTTATATTTCCATAGATACTTATTATGCAATACTAATTAGTAGCGGTACTAAACAAATATACATTGTCAAATATACACTGTATACATTGTCATTTTTTTTTACATTTTTTTTTTCACATTCTCTCTTTTTCTCAGTCCATATCAATGGGATAGAAGATGGCGTAACAGTCCATTTGAAGCGTAGGCCGGCTTAACGTGGCTGTGTTCAGAGCCCTAAAACAGTCCATGTTATTTGTTCTCACACAAAAAATGGTAAAGAGATCTTCAAGGAAGAAAGAGATTCAAAAATGTCAAAAAGAAAGTCTCAAAGTGATCCCAAGTGTCCACATTTTCAAAACTGTACAACAGTCCATTTTAGTCCATTTTTGCAATAGTTTCTCACTATGGGCAATAACAGTCTCTGAGTAATGTTCTGTATAGTGGCATTTCACACCTTAGACACAGGGACTAGTTATGGGGGTGAAATTCACGTGAGTGCAATTTAAAGTTAATAGCACACATATGACTGCTGGGGGCGACAAAGGGGTGTTGACCAGGGTGTCCAGGGTCAATCCACTAGATGCAAAGTGTGGGTAGTGGTTGTTGCCCACTATCTGCACAGTGTAGCATGATGGGGACCCAAGATTGTCATAGGTAAACTTTTTAGGCGGTCGTCGTTTCCTCCTGGTAAGCTGGTACCCGTTTTCCCCCTCAGAGGTCCTGTCTCTGGGCCAAGGCACTGCAGCTGTTTCCCTATCAGGTGAGTCTTGTTGCATTAGGTCAGCAGTTGGTTCATTTTCATGCGGTCCTTTTCTTACTTCAGGTACAGACTCTGGGAGGTCCATCTCTGACTCAGCTGGGAGTGACTGTGGCCTTGGTCCGACCACTGGAGAGTTAGATCGAGGCTCAGAAGGTACTAACTGTGGTGATAATGCATTTCTTTTTTCTAGGCAATCACTGCTTTCCTGTGGTCTCATCTGGAAGGGCTCCACTTGAAAGTAGCATTCGTCCTCTTCGCTTTCATTATCGTCCTCTGACTCACATTCTCTTCCCCGGGCGGGCTTCAGCTGAGTTCCTCCTTTTCTCGGTTGCTGTCCTTGTTTTGTTTTAGTACTTGGGGCTGGTGTGATCTCTAGAGGTAGATGGTCACATGGAAGGAGAAGATTGCGATGTAAAACTCGTGATCTACCTTTACTCTGTTCAGGTTTTACTTCGTAGACTGGAGCGCCATCTGCCACCTGGCGTGTAACAACATGAACCTCATCCTCCCAGAAATTTCTCAGTTTCCCGGTCCCACCTCTTGGAGTCAGGTTTTTTACGAGGACCCTGCTTCCTGGGAACAGGTCAGTACACCTCACTCGTTGGTCATAATTCCTTTTGTTTCTTTCTGCACACTTGTTTGCCTGTTCTCTCGCAATATCACAGGCTTCCTGCATTCCTTTTGTCCATCTCTCCATGTACTCACTGTAACTTTGGCAGTTATTGTCGGATTCAAGCCCGAAGAGAGCATCGATGGGCAACTTTGGTGAGCGTCCGAACAGCAATTGGAAAGGTGAGAAACCAGTCACGTCACACCTAGTACAGTTATAGGCAAAGATCAATTTGTTCAATGCATCTTTCCAATTAGCTTTTTGTCTTTCAGTCAGGGTTTTCAGCATCTGCAATAATGTCCGGTTAAACCGTTCCACCTGCCCATTCCCCTGGGGGTGGTAGGGGGTGGTCCTTGAGCCGGCAACGCCGCTGTACTTTTTGAGTTGGGTGAGTAGCTGATTTTCAAATTCTCCCCCTTGATCGTGGTGAATTCTAGATGGAAACCCAAACTTCAGGGCGAAATCATTGAATAACCGGTCAGCTACTGTTTTTGCTGATTTTGAGGTGGTGGCATATGCCTGGGCAAATCGAGTGAAGTGGTCGACGATTACCAAAATGTACTCATAGCCCCCTTTGCATTTGTCCAGATGGAGAAAATCAATGGACACCAATTCAAATGGGTGGGTCGTTTTGATATTTTTAAGAGGCGCTCTTGTCTCACGACAGGGTTTTTTCTGTTTGATACAGCAGCAGGTTCTCAGAACATAATTTTCAATGTCTTTCTGCATGTAGGGCCAAAAAAAAACGATCCCTAATGAGGCTTGTGGTGCGATCAAGTCCTTGATGACCCATCTCATCATGCATCTCTCTCAGAACAGTTCTTTTGAATTGTGTCGGTAACACCAGCTGTTTTCTTTGTGATGTCTGGCGGAACAGGATGCCATGTTCGTCTAACTTCAGCTTTTCCCACTCTCTCAGAAGAACTTTGGCTGGCGAGTTGACTGAACGCCACTGCTGAGGAGGTCTAGATCCTGCTTGTAAGTGTTCACTTATTACTCTGATGTCCTTGTCATCCTTTTGTGCTTGTCTGATTTCCTCTTTTGACAGGGGTTTGAGGTGTCCGTCATTTTTCTCCGCACTTGCCAGTACACTCTGACAGACTACTACGAAATTCACATCTGGATTCCCTTGGGACTCCACAGCTTGGATCACGGCTCCCACACAGTCAGGTGAGAACTGCTCAGTACATTCTCTCATCGTCGTTTCCAGATCCGTTGGCATCCTGGAGAGTGAGTCAGCATCTATGTTTTCTTTTCCTGGGCGGTAGCGGATGGTGAAGTGAAAATCTGCGAACTCTGACACCCACCTACACCCGGTGGCGTTCAACTTTGCAGTAGTCAGGACATAGGTCAATGGATTATTATCACTGAAAACTGTGAAGGTTGGTGCATAGTACAGGTAGTCTCTGAACTTTTCAGTGATAGCCCATTTCAGAGCTAAGAATTCCAACTTCCCACTGTGCAGATGGTAATTTTTCTCAGCTGCCGTCAAAGTTCGAGAACCATAGGCAATTACTCTCAGCTTGCCATCCTGCTGCTGGTATAAAACAGCTCCCAACCCTTGGTTGGACGCATCCGTATGAAGGATGAACGGTTGAGAGAAGTCGGGGAATCCAAGGATCGGGGGTTGAGTCAAGCAGTTGATCAACCTTTCCAGTATCTCCTGATGTTTTTCTGTCCACTCAATTAGTTTACTCGATGGAACCACATGATTTCGTTTGTTATTTCTTGCTTTGTGTCTCTCCTTTCTCTGAGGTCCAGCACCTTCCGTGTTACTTTTTAGCAGGTCATAGAGGGGACTGGCAATTCTGGAAAAGTCTTTAATGTATTGCCGATAATAGCTGAGCAGGCCCAAAATCTTGCGTAGTTCCCCCACCGTGCTTGGTGTCTGTTCCTTCAGTGCCGTTACAGCGACGTGTCTGCGGGATCAATACGACTGCCTTCAGCTGACACAATTCTCCCCAGATATCGCACCTCTTTCTTAAAGAGCTCGCACTTTCTTGGTTTTAACTTGACTCCACGGGACTGCAACCTCTGCAGTACTTTCCTCACCGCTTCCACTTGTTCATCGAAGGACTCAGTGAAGACTAGGATGTCGTCTAAGTACGGTATGCAAATTTTGTCTCTTAACCCCTCCAGGCTCTCTTCCATAAACCTTTGGAACGCTGCAGGTGCATTCATAAGGCCGAAAGGAATACGAATCCATTCGTATAGTCCCCACGGGGTTGCGAATGCAGTCAGGTACTGGCTCTCTGGGGACATGAAACCTTGGTGGTAGGCCTTCCCTTGATCTAGCAGTGAAAACCACGCATTACCTCCCAGCCCGTCCAGGATATCCTGCACCCTGGGTATTGGCTGGCGATCAGGGATTGTTTTGCTGTTCAGATCCCTGTAATCGATACATAGCCTGAGGCTGCCATCCTTCTTACGGACGCAGACAATCGGGGACGAGTAAGGGGAATGAGACTTGGCCACCCACCCTTGAGCAATCAGGTCATGTAAGTAGTCCTTCATCTCTTGATATAACGGTTTGGGGACTGATGTGTATGTGCGGGCAACAGGGGTGTTATCATTTAGTAAGACACTCAAATGCAAACCTGGGACACAGCCAATATCGTCATCTGACCTTGAAAAAACGTGACACTCTTCACGTAACATCCTCTTGACTTCTTGTTGTTGGGGCAGAGTTAAATGGCTCACATCCACTGGAGGGTCCCATCGATCTGTTTCGGGAGATGCCTCAGTGATCTCTGGTAGGACCTGTGTAACAGATGCTGTGGCTTCACACTGTGCATTTGATATTGGTAAAACAGATTTAACTGGCTGCAGAATTCCTAGCTCTGTTCTACCACCGAGCGTGATGTCGTGATCTGTTCCATTCTGCACATTCATAGTAATTATTGGGCGGGCCCCTTTTTCCAGAAGGAAGAGAGTGTCGAAGAGTTCAAGGCCATCTGGATACATCGGGTTAACGTGTGGCTCAAACAGTAGCACTGTATCTTGTTTCACGTGAGGCATTTTTACCAGACACTGAATTTGCATAATGGTGTGCTTCTCTATGTTCACAGGTTCCTTCCTGGTTCTTACTACGTACTCGCTGAGCCTCTCAGCAGTTACCAAATTGATGAAGGTATGTACACTTTTCTTCTTTATGCTAGGGAAAGCACTTCTGACAGTTTTGTACAGACAAGCATTAGTCACATCAAGGGATCCACTTCCGCTTTGTCTCATTATTTGTTCTATCACGTTATACCCGACGATAGGTCTGGGCAATTCTTGGCCCTTCAAAACAAGCACAGGGATGTTTAACTCTTTCTCATTGGTTACAGGGGATGCCAGTTTGAAAGTCAACTCCACCCATCCACTGTATGGCATGTTTGTTCCATTTGCTGCCACCAGGCATAGACTGTCTGGTGCTTCGGTCGCCTCGGAAATATTTCTCAATGTCACTTCAGGTGCATGTTTGGTTTTCCACTTCTCGTCTATAATGCATACTTGGGAGCCTGTATCCCATAATGCTTCAGTTTTTTTTCCCTGTAGATAACAAGTAACAAGGCACTGTTTTCCCACTAAGGACGTGATGGCAGAATGCTGGTTTACTTGACAAGGGGCAGTTAAAATACTATTAAGCGTACTATCAAGTGACTGGGACTCAAACTGTCTCTGATGGCCAGTGCTACATTGCTCATGTTTTGGGGACTTCTCTGCCGCTCGGGTCACACCCTGTCCCTTGAGGGTAACCCGCTCCTGTTTAACGGAGCTCCACGCTGAGGTCTGGCACCTTTAGTCTTACAGCCAGCTGAGAAGTGTTCGCTACTTCCACAATGGTAACAATGGGTGCAAGGTTCCTCTGCGTTGCGCTGCTGGCAATGGAAACATTGTCTGGCTCGTGAAGGACGGGACTGGCGGAACGGATAAGGATGCGGTCGGGGTGGCTCCACATACTGCTGTGGATAATACTGTGGTGCTGCAAAGTTTGACGGCTGAGTTACATAGTTGACGGGCATGGGGTGCTGCTGAGAAGGATACATATACGGCTGTCCATGGTGCGTCTCTATCATTGAATAGTGTTGACGTGACTGGAGAGGATGTTCTGGTGGAACAGTGGACAACTGAACTGGGTTGGCAGGTGGGGGAGGTATTTTCTGTTCCCTCACCTGTTGTGGGCTTTGTGAAAACTGGTGTGGAGACATGTATGGGCTTCCCTGCCGTTGGTATGTAGTCGTCTCGGGTTTCCAGGTCTGATGCTCTCGGACTTGTGTCCATCCTGATGTCTGTTGGGACACTGCTGATGCTGGGTCTTTGTCGTAAACTGCAAAACACTGCTGAGGGACAGGTAAGGGTTGCTGGATAGACTCTTTAATCTGTATGATATCATCACTCAGGCTTTTTAGTTGTGACATTAAATCGAACTTTGACTGTTTGGACTGAAGCTTTTGTTCAGGGGCAGGCTCATTCAACTGTACAGCATGAACAGTACCACTTTTTTCAAATTTTCGCTTATTTTGTCTTTCAGATTCGTTGGAACAAGTTTCTCCAACAACAATTCGTCTGGAACAATGGGATCTGAAAGGTATGGTTGAAGGTGGCTTTGGATGCGGTCATTTTGTAGCCCAGTCAGGACGGTGTGCAAGAACATATTCTGAACTAGGGCGGGATCATATTTCAACCCGGAGTCATCCTCCTGAGAAGCGAACAGAATTTTCTGTCTCAGGTCAAGAGCTCGAATTAGGAAGCTTTGTGGGGTTTCTCTAGCGTGCTGAACTTCTTTGGTGAGCTGTTTATATAATTCAGTCGCATTTTTCTCCTGATAATGAGAACGAAGTATCCGCCTTAGCGTCGGGAGTGTCAGCCCCGCCTTCCCCTCAAGATAGCTCCGCAGCTGCAGCCCTGGTGTGATAGCCCTGATGACAGAATCTACTATTTCCTGTTCTGCATAGCCCTTCTTAAGTCCACCTTCTATCTGCCGTGCCAGACTGGAGAATGAGAGGCGGTCCTTCTGCCCTAGATATCCTATTAGACCAGAGATTTTGAAGTCTTTCTGCCATGACGCGTTCAGTTGTCTCTGATATGTGGGTGAAGAGTAAGCTGGGTTCTGCACTGCATATTTCTGTCTGTCTGCTGTATTTTGTAATGCTGTCGGGCTAATATGCATGGTAGAAAACAAGTCAGCTGTACTCTCTCCACTTTCTGGTATTTTCCGGTGGGCTGTGTTAACATCTCCCAGTTCAATTTCCTCCCTCTCTGTTTCAGGAACCTTACTTGTTATTCCCGTGAGCTGGATCAGTTTGTCATTTATTGCTAACAATTCAGCCATACCGCCATCTTCTAAATCCTCTAGCTCAGCTCTCAGTAAATGGTTACTAAGGAGGCGCAACAGGAATAAACGAGTCACGTTTGCCTCATCTTCTCGTGTTAGGTGAAGAAAGACACTGAGTTTTGTCAGTTTTTCCATTTTCCAGTGATAGTGTGCATAATTTATCACAAATTTCCTCTTGAAGATGTTTAAACTCCTCCATTTCTGCTGCTATGTGGGCCGGCCAATGAGAGTGGTGTTTCACTTACTGACTTGACTTGACCGCCGCTGGCATCAGATCACTCCAGCGCACGCACTGCTCAATCAGATTTCAGCTTTTTTTTTTTCACCTGTCCTGAACGTCTCACACAGTCGCTCGTCTGGATCACTATAATGGGAATGATGTTGCTTAGTGGGCTCTGCCGGTCAGGGAGTCACTCCACCGAACATTCATCCCAGCGGGGCCTCCAAATTTGTAGTACTCCTGTTAAAGACAAGACAATGAAGAGAAGGACGCATTTGTGATTGCTTCTCGTCTCTGCATTTACTACTAATGGAGCATCACTGGCGCGTGCGCGGGTTACTATGCGACGCACGCGATGACATCATCACACTGGTATGCCAAGCGGAATTATTTATATGAATAAATGCCCATAAAACACACTCCTTTTTAAGCATAAAGCACAGATAAACATTGTAACCATACTTAACAGTATTAGAAAATTAACAAGCAAAGAAAGGCCTATAGGACTCACTATTACATATGCACAAGTTTCTCTAAGTCTTGACTGGAAACAAAGCATCTAATTCTTGAAATATTTTTCAGATGCCCCAGTGCCCCAGGGATCGATTCTCGGCCCGCTATTATTCTCCATCTTCATTGACGATGTTGTAGAACAGTGCAATAACAGCATTTTTCTGTATGCGGATGATTCCACCATTTATGCCCCAGTAACAGCACTTAATGGTCCCAATGTGGCAGCATCCTTAAATGAAGATCTGGAGAATATTCGCAGGTGGGCAGATACTTGGAAGGTCACGTTCGAACCCAGCAAATGCAAGGCTATGGTTCTGTCGAGAAAGAGGCCTCCATCCCGTCCGGACCTGTTCTTTGGGACAACCAGAATAGACCTCTTTGAGCAGTTGAATATTCTGGGACTATGTTTCGATAATAAGTTGATATGGAATAATCACCTGTCAAACATCTGTAAGCGTGCTGGACAGTGTCTTGGGGCTCTGCGCAGGCTGGCCAACAAGCTTGATGTCAAAGGTAGGGCCAATGTCTACAAGGCACAAGTCAGGAGTACCTTGGAGTACTCTTGCCTTGCCTGGATGAACGCATCACAGACCACCCTCAGGCAGATTGACAACATCCAGAAAAAAGCACTGAAAATCATTGGGGTGGATGAGGACACTGCCCTAAGGAAATATGCAATCAGTCAGCTCAACCATCGGAGAACTGTTGCAGCAACAACTGTGCTTTTCAAAATGCACACTAAAAACTGTCCAGAGGATCTCAAAGCTCTGCTACCCCCACCAGATCTCGTCTGCCGAACCACTCGAAGAGCACGAGCAAGTCACACACTAAAATTACCCAATTCTAACACAAAATGCTTGGGAAGGAGCTTTCTTCATTCAGCTGTAACAACTTGGAACTGCCTCCCCTCTACCGTAGTAGGTGAAATCACCTCAAAGAATATTCAGGCCTTCAAGAAGAGACTAAACAAACATCTCCTTAGTAAAAAACTGTGATATCTTGATGCTTATTGCCACTTATTACACATTCTTAGTTCTGAGTAGCTGCAGATCACGATAGGCTCTCAGGCCACAAACTGTTAAAGCCTGTATCTGCCAAAGCACAAATAAAAAATAAAAAAGATGATAGTATGCTGATTTAGTTATTGCTTTGACATGACTATTGAAACTAAGGTCTGACTCTAGAGACACGCTAAGATTCCTGACTTGATTTTTAGTTGTTAGACCCCTAGCGTCAAGGTATGCATTCACCTTGAGAACTTCATCTTTGTTTCCAAACACAATGACTTCAGTTTTGTCTTTGTTTAACTGAAAAAAGTTTTGACACATCCAACCGTTTACTTCATCAATGCATTGGCACAGGGAGTCAATGGGGCTGTAGTCGTTAGGCGATAGGGCTAAGTAGGGCTGTGTGTCGTCTGCGTAGCTGTGGTAAGAGATTTGGTTCTTTTTCATTATTTGGCTCATTGGGAGCATATACGGGTTGAACAGGAGTGGTGCAAGAATCGAGCCCTGAGGGACTCCGCAGTTCATGGATGTCCACTCAGACTTATGTTCTCCCATACTCACATAATAGCCTCTCCCTTCTAAGTATGACCTGAGCCATTTTAGGACTATCCCAGAAAGCCAAACCCAGTTTTCCAGCCTGTCAAGAAGTATGTCATGATCGACAGTGTCAAATGCAGCACTGAGGTCGAGTAGTACCAACACGGATAATTTGCCTGTATCAGTATTTAAGCGAATATCGTTTATTATCGTTATGAGCGCTGTCTCCGTGCTGTGATGCGATCGGAAACCAGATTGAAAATTGTCAAAGTATCCATTTGAGCTTAAGAATTTGTTCAGCTGATTGAAGACAACCTTTTCAATGATCTTGCCTATGAAAGGAAGATTTGAGATTGGTCTATAATTGCTCAAGATGGTCTTATCCAGATTGCTCTTTTTCAGGAGGGGCTTGACAACTGCAGTTTTCAGGGAGTTCGGAAAATTCCCAGAGCGAAGTGAGGCATTTACCACTTCTAGGAGATCTGCTTCTAAACAGTTTAACACACTTTTGAAAAAAGATGTGGGAAGTGTGTCAAGGGCGCAGTTTGATGTTTTAAGGTGCTGTATGGTTTCTACCAAAATTGTGTCATCAATTTCTTCGAAATCAGACATAGTAACTACTTTCTCAGGTTGTGGTCTGATCTGCCTGACCCCAGAGCAACTCAAGGATGTGCTGATCACCTTTCTGATGTTATTGATTTTCTCAGAAAAGAAAGAAGCAAACTCACTGCACTTGCTGTCTGAGAGCATTTCTATGGGAATCTGGCTTGGGGGATTTGTCAGTCTCTCTACAGTAGCAAAAAGAGTGCGTGTGTTGTTTATATTGCTGTTTATAATATTTGAGAAGAAAGTCTGTCTGGCTTTGCCTAGTTCCCTATTGAAAGCGTGGATGCTGTCTTTGTAGATGTTATAATGGACTACAAGTTTTGTCTTCCGCCACATGCGTTCTGCTCTTCTGCATTGTCTTTTCATATTTTGCACAGCTGTTGAGTTTCTCCAAGGTGCTTTTTGTCTGCCACTATTCTTCCTGACTTTTACAGGAGAAATATCATCAATTACACTCTTAATTTTTGAGTTAAAAGAATCAAGGAGCAAATCAACAGAGTCGGCAGATATGCTTGGTTTTAAGGATATAGCCTTCATAAATAGCACACCAGTGTTTTCATTTAAGCATCTCTTCTTGACAGACACAGCTCTAGCTTCAACGGCAGGAGAGATTAATATATCAAAGAAAATACAGAAATGGTCAGACAGTGCTACATCTTTAATAACAATCGATGAGATGTTTAAACCCGTACTGATAAGCAAATCTAGAGTGTGTCCACGATTGTGTGTGGGACCGTGTACATGCTGTGTCAGATCAAAAGTTTTTAAAACAGTTTTAATTTCTTTTGCCATATTGTTTTTCTGCGGTATCTATGTGAATGTTGAAATCTCCAGCAATGGCAAAACAGTCAAACTCGGAGGCAATTGTTGATAGCAATTCAGTAAAATCCTCAGCAAAGGCTGGAGAGTATTTTGGAGGCCTGTAAACTATGATAAGTAAAATACGTGGAGCACCTTTTAACACAATACCCAGATATTCGAAAGAGGGGTAATTCCCCTATACATTGATAAACATCTTTAAAAAGAACAGCTAAGCCGCCACCTCTCTTACACGCTCTGCAGACACTCATATAAGTAAAATTTGGAGGGGATGTTTCGTTTAGGACCGTTGCACTGCAGCTGTCTTCTAGCCAAGTTTCAGTTAGAAACATGAAGTCCAGGTTGTGTGTGGTTATTAAGTCATTGACTAGAAGTGATTTATTTTTAATGGAGCGGATGTTTAAAAGTGCTAACTTTATAGTCTTACTTTTTGTCCTCACAGCAGTCTTAGTTTGGTGTGTAATAGGCACCAGATTAGATGGGTTTGCTGTACGGCTGTTGAAGGCCTTCGATTTTCTATCATGTAAATGAACAGCAATAGAGAAAGATTCAGGCACACTGGGTTCCCGCTTGTTCTGTAAACATTTGATAAAGTTATTGTTTTCATAGCGAGGAACCGAAATATTTCACTTAGAGCTGGTATCAGTTGTTTTTGGTTCACCTCGAGCCGATCGAGGAGGGTGTGGGCCCTGGCGCTGTGGCAGAGGCCGAAGAGCTCTCCGAGGAGGGGAAGGGGGAGGGCGAGCTGGGCCCGAAAGCTTTGGTGGTTTTGGGGCCTGCCGTTTTTTGGTTGGTATCTGGGGGCTTGCAGCAAAAGAGTGTGATAGTTTGGTTCCAGCAGACACCAGTTGTTCCATTTTCTCTGAGAAGCACAGAAGTGGAGATGCTGGCGAGAGTGATAACGTGTCAGGTGAGATGGGCTGTTGCTCTGGTGTTATTGGAGGGTGTAAAATGCTGTCCTGGTTTCCCTCGTTGTTTTCCAGAAAGTCGTCCTTGGGTGCTGAATCTGGGAGCAGTTCTGATATGTCACAGTCTGTCTGTGGTGAGCTCTGTGGGCAGAGCTCTGCTGAGATTGTATCCGTGAGCAGAGGTTGTTGTTGTGGCTGAGTGGTGTTATCATTGTCCTTGTGTGATGTGTCAGCAATATGTCCATTTAGGTGTTGAAGTGAAGTCCTGTGGTCTTTCATACTATGTCCAGGTGTGTGAGTGCCATTCAGGTTGAATGGATTGGCACACACTGCAGAAGGATGATGGAGGGAGAAGTAGATATTGTCCTTTAGTACTCTTGAACCAAGTTTGTTTGGGTGATGGCCATCCCGTTGAAACAGTTGCCTCTGACTCCAGAAAAGATTGAAGTTGTCAATAAAGTTCACTCCTTTTATATTGCAGGTTTTTTGCAGCCATGTGTTGAGCCCAAGCAACCGTGAAAACCTGTTTGTTCCTCTTGCTGGGAGTGGTCCACTGATGAATGTTTCAACTTTCAGTCTTTTAAGTGTTTCAAAAAGTTCAGTAAATTTTAATAGTAAAATTCCATCCAATTTGAATTTAATAATCACTTTGTAATTGAATTGAATAATAACAATCCTTACTGAATTATTTAAATAAACTGTGTATGGATTATTAAATATCATTTCATTGAATTTTACTATTAATTAAATTGCATTCATAAAAAAAGGCTAATTATTGAAGTTTTCATTACTGCATTTGAATACCAGATATTCATACAAACGTGTGTGATGTTATTCTGGTGTACCATGTTAAACTGGTCTGGCAACATCGACAATTTGTTTATTATGGTCTTTAAAAAATCCTAAAAACACAGAATTAAATGCTTAAACTTGTATGAACGCTTTTCTTAAACAGTTAAACGTTCAGAGATGGGGAGCAAACAGTCAGTTCTACAAGCTAGTGGCTACAAACTAGTGAGTGAACAAGACAAGATGATGCTGGTGAAAAATAAAGATGGTGATCAGTTTGTTGTTAAAAAGCTGAATGCTAATGAGGTAAGACGGACACTTTGTTTGTAATGTTATTTAAATTAAAGACATACATTCTGATACACACACTCTTTGTCTGTCTGTTTTTAGGATGCAGTATCAAACTTTCTCCAAAAGCTCAATCATCCACACATCGTCCAACACAAGGAAATCATCAGAGGTTAAAAGAAACTTTTATACACACATCTATCTTCATCCAGGCCTATACAGTATTCACAGTAAGGTGTACATATTAATAAATCATTTTAAAGCACACTGTGATGAATGAATCTGCTTTCAGAACCCGACGGCTTGTATGTTTTACTGGATCACTGTGAGGGTGGAGATCTCGCCCGAGTTATCTCTGAGATAACAAAACTCAAATTACAGGGAACAGATATTTCTAACGAGGTATGTTTGTAGATTTACATATGATGAAATTTCACCTATAAGATTTAGTGAAATAAACTGTTAAATTACAGACAGAAATTCTGATACACACACTCTGTGTCTGTCTGTTTTTAGGATGCCGTATCAAACTTTCTCCAAAAGCTCAGTCTTCCACACATCATCCAACACAAGGAAATCATTATGGGCCAGTTGTTCAAAGGTAAGCTGATCGGATTTTGGTTATCGGATTGGATCAAATCTTGAAAATGGGTTGTTCAAAAGGGAAAGAAGGAATCTGAAATCAGATTAGATCAGGGAATCCAATCCTAGTTTTAATCTGAATCAAACCTTCAGTTTGTGTTGTTCAAAACTTGTCAGTGGGATTTGGATAAATTTGATCCAAAAAACAGGATTATCCTGATCCCAACAGGGGGTAGGATTTCATGGTGGATTTCAGGAAGAAAATGTAGTAAAACTTTAAAATTGGTCCAATAATACATTTGTATCATGTGTGTATATACTTTTATTTATATTTTGCACTCGACTTGTGTAACCGTTGTAACAGTGATAAAGTAGACATAGGCTAACGATTAAGCTATTCAGTATAGTAAAGTAAAAATAAAATAAAAATTATCTTGTCCCCATTTGTGATTTGTCTCAAAATAAGAAACACTTACAGTGACCCCATGTTGGCTCTTCTACCTGTTCTTTACATAGCTGGTAGCCCACATTGTGATATGTTGTCCCATTTAGAGCACTGGTAATCCGGATTTGGTAACCTTGAAAACTGTGCATCTGGATCAGGGTGATCCAGTCCAATGTTGCTTTGAAAAACCAGCATAAAAGTAAGACAGATTACCTGATCCTGGATAGGAAAAAATTGGATTTTCAAATCGGATCATTTTGATCCAGATTAAATATTTTGAACAACTGGCCCCAGAGGTTAAAAGAAACTTTATAAGTCACACTTTGATAACACATCTTCATCTACATCCAGGCCTATACAGAATTCACTAGGTGTAAATATTAATAAATCATTTAAAGTCCCTGTAAAGTCAAAATTAAGTATGTGTTCTGAGTTTGTGACACCACAGAAAAATGTGTTATAGCCACCCAGCCAAATTTGAATGATAAAAAAGCCGGCAAGTACATAAAATAAGCTATCAAAATCATGAAAAAATGAGCAGTATTCTCTGCTCTCAAACGCTGGGGGCGTGTCCGCTGGCTGCGTGGAAACCACGCCCACTCACGGGAAAGCTGTCGACGGTGATATTAGCTGATTAGCTTTTGGAGACGGGAGGATGAACGCTGAGCGGGGAGAGACCCGCAGAGAAACGATCCTGAAGGAATTCCAGAACTGAAGCCACTGGGCAGTTTACTGGATCCAACCTCTACCAAGTGAGAAACACATTCCACTTGAGGCCATATAATCTGCTGGTAGATGGAGCCCTAGATCTAAGTATGGTTTCAACCACCTCAGCTGATAAGCCAGCATTCAGGTACTGAACCCCCTCAGAGGCCAGCTTCCACAGCTCTGGGCGAGGGTGGAAGATCGTCGTGCCCTCCGCCTGAGTCAACAGATCCCTCCTCAGAGGAATCTGCCACGGCGGAGCTATCAGGAGTGAAATTATGTCCGAGAACCATACTCGTGTCGGCCATCTCGGGGCAACCAGAAGTAGACTGATGCCCTCCTGACGGACCCTCTCCAGGACTCCCGGGATCAGAGCGATCGGGGGAAATGCGTACAGGCGAAGCCTCGGCCAAGCCTGTACCATGGCATCCAACCCCAGTGGGGCTGGGATCAAACTTCAGATAGGCCACCACTGACGTATTGTCTGTCCGTATTAAGACGTGGCGACCCTTGATGTCTGGGAGGAAGCTCCTCAAAGCCCTGAACACAGCCATCATCTCCAGGCAATTTATATGCCAAGACTCGAAACATGGGACGAATGCGGTCTTTTCCACAATCTCGTGATCTCTTTGTGGAGATCAGGGAAAAACGGCGGTGAGGCTGTGACCTGCGCTGCAGGTAACGCTCGTCCAGTTTACTCGTGACTTGCGTTTCCTGCTCATGTTGTGGCCAGCTGATGTTTAGTCTGGCCACAGCGCGAGTCACAACCTCCACCAGCTCCTCATAATTCAGGCCGCGTGATGGCGCGCTGAGATCACGGTCGTCCGTATCAATGCTGAGCACGTCCACTTCCTCAGAAGCAGACAGCTCAAGCATCGGGACCTGATCGTGGGCAGGAGAAACCGCAGCGCGGGCTCCCACACCGCTCTCAGAGGCCGCGGGATCAGCCGATGGAGAGTGAGAAAATGCCTCGGCATTCTCACTCTCCTCCACCAGATCCCACTGCGAACCCCAGGATCTCAGTCGCCGCATCGCCTCGACATATGCGGGACCGGAACCCTGGGGAACGCAAGCCTGACCGTGCTCGTCAAAGCACACCGACCGGGAGCGCAGCACTCTAATAGGCAAAGCCTCACAATGTTCACAAGCCCCCTCGAGAGCTGCCCGTGCGTGCTGCACTCCCAAACAACTCACACAAAGAGAGTGTGCGTCCCCACCCGTGATGTAACGAGGGCAGGGATGCACACACCTCTTGAATTGTTCACTGGCCATATTTTTTCTTTTTAGATAATAGACATACAACACCAAATAAGACAGACAGTTTCACATGTAGCACTTGCTGAAGAGCGAAAGCTAGTGTGTGTTGTGACAGCGTCACTTTTATACTTCCGGGTATGCCGTCACATGTTACGTCACGACGCAACACCAATCAGGATTGGATTAGTTTCATTCATACTTCAGAGGCGCGCGCTTAGGGAGCGTCCCCAAAGAGTCGATTTTATCGACGCAGTGTTGAGTTCCCTCGATAGGGAACTGTAGGCTGTAGTAACTAATAGGACTGACAGTCACTCGCGATTGAGCGGCGAATGTGCTCTATTGTTGGGGGAGAGATGAGATCAGCAAAATGCGTCATCAAATAGGGGCGTGTCCAGGAGCTCATGGGCTCCAGTGCGTCACCCCGCCCAAAAAATCCGTAAAATTGCAATGGTGAAAAACTGTTTTAACGGTTTAACTCCACATTTCAGTACTTCACAGTTCACTGTCTTTTTACATATACAACATTTATAATGTTTTTAGAACTTTTTTATAGAATTGCCTTTACAGGGACTTTAAAGCACACTGTGATGAATGGATCTGCTTTCAGAAACCGACGGCTTGTATGTTTTACTGGATCACTGCGAGGGTGGAGATCTCGCCGAGATAACAAAACTACAGGAAAAGGTTATTTCTAATGAGGTATGTTTGTAGATTTACGAGCCCGTTCTCATCCCAAAGCGCCATATAGGACGCTTTTGCAAAAGCGTAAATATCCAACGCACATGGCACCCTTTAACGTCAAATGAGACGCAGATATATTTGGGCAGAAGGCACCCCTTAGTGGTCTAACCCTTACCCTACACCATACCTAAACTTAACCATAGCCGAAGCGTCTCATTAGACGTTAAAGGGTGCCATAAGCGTTGGATATTTACGCTTTTGCAAAAGCGTCGTATATGGCGCTTTGGGATGAGAACGCGTTGGATTTACACATGGTGAAATTTAACCTATTATGATTTAGAGAAACTGTTAAACTTACATAAATTAAAGCATTTGTCTGCACATTTAACATGTTATCTGAAAATATGAACTAATATTGTGATTGTTGCAGTGTTTAAGTTTTAGGTTGATTTAGGTTTTTTCTATATTCGTTTTCTCTTATTGTAATTTTTAAAGTTGACATGAAATGAAAGATGTAATAGTCTTTTGTGCAATATACTGTAATTTAGTGAAACGGCTTCTCGGTAAAGAAATTAAAATGTAGGGCGGTGGGAATTGGATGGCTGGATCATCGTGGTTTGCTATTGCTGGGATCTCAGCGTAAACACATCATCAGAGAAGAGATTACTCTGCAAGAGTTCATTATCATGAGGGCACATGAATAAAAAAATGTGCACAAATAAATCTTTATAATAAATAATAATTACAATATGCATTATATTATAAAAACAAAACAAGAATTGTCCATTTTGATTTGATGGTGACCAATTAATCAAGTCCCAACAAACACTGGACACGCTGGGCTAATCCAAAGTCAGTCGGACGTCATATTTTGGTTAATAATGAAAGTCGGGTTGACGTCTAAACCCAACGTTTGTTTGTTTGACTTATGAACTAAACACGTGAATCGCATGTGAACGACATCTGTGTTAGCGGGTTTGTGTTTTTTAGGTCTGCATGGAGATAACCTTTTTTTTCTAAATCTGTTAGAAAGCATAATATAATAACTAATGATCTTCGCACTAAATCGTCTGGGCCTCGACTCGGCTCGTCTTTGGTTTTCCACTGTGTAAAAGTTGTACCTGTTCCTGCTTTCGAGTACTTTTTTTTGTTTCACCTCTGGTGAGGTTCTGAGCGAGCTAAGGCGAGCTGAGCTGGTACTAAAATGTGATGTGAAAACAATGCCGACTGCTGATTGGTCAGAGAGAATCGTCACCATTCACTGCGTCATCATTGCACGCCCCAGATGGAGTATCCAGAATAACCGCGCCATTTTTAAATAGTTTGGCCCGAGATAGTTACTAAACTTACTACTATTATTATGGAAACTCGGAAGAATACGCCGTGGTCAAATGAGGAGTTGCAGACTTTCCTTTGTTTGGTGGCCGATGAGCGGATCCAATGAGAGATTGATAGGGCAGCGAGGAACGAAAGGCGTTGCTATAACGACCAGGTACTATTTGTGGTTGTACTGTCTGCAATGGAAAACAGAGTGAAAAGCGAGCCGAGCTGGTACTGGTAATGGAAAAGCGCCATAAATGGCTAAGATCTATAAATGGGTTAGCATGGTGGTGTTCAGTAAGTGGCCAACTATGGCAGTAATCCAACGTGTCCTTGTATTGAATCAAAGACGGTGCTGGCCGTGGAGCCGTTTAGTCCATGTCAATCTTTTTATTCGGCAAAATTTTTTTTAAACTAAAAAAAATCGCCTCCCGACTAGACAACTCCGTATGGAGCTGCTCTCCTATCAATTTTGATTGTTAAGTACCTTACCATGTCAAGAAGAGTTTTCCACATTTGTAATTTCACATTTTATGTATTTACAGATTCTGGACTGGACTGTGAAGATCTGCATGGCATTGAAGCACCTGCATGATCAACAGATCCTACATAAAAACCTGCGGCCCAAGGTACGAATGCAATACAGTTGCCATGATTTTTTTTTATATATATAAACATGGGTTCAGAAAATAGAGGTGAATTTTCTAAATTAGAGTAAGCTATAACATACTCAATGTGTGTTTTCTAATGGCAGAGCATATTTTTCACTGCATCTGGAACCATTCGTCTTGGAGAGTTTGGAGAGATTAATGAATGGTAATGAATGTGCTCCTTTGATTTAAAACATGACTTGTGTGTAAAAATGACACGTAATAAAAAATAATAGTGCATATGTGTGTGTGCATTATGATCTGAACCATGTATTTGTTTTTATCAGGTCCGCTGACGCACAGACAGCAGAAACAAAACCTATCTCATACATTGCACCTGAGAATTTGAATGGCAGACCTTTTGATGAGAAATCGTAATAACATACCATTTTCAATGTTTATATTAATATCTTAATACATTTCAAAATGTAACCTTCATAATTTTCACTTTATTACAGTGAGATTTGGAGTCTCGGATGTGTCATCTATGAGATGTGCATGCAGAAGTGTGCGGTATGATTTTATTTTATTAGATAATGAGCATGTTTGTTTTAATGTTAAGCTTTAATAAAACAATAAATTATATATTGCAAAAAAAAGGAATATTCAAACGCTTGGAGACTGTAATAATTTACTAATGTACGCTTTTCTAAAGACCAAGAGTTTTTTTTAATTTATTTTTTTATCTATAACAGTTTAGTGGCAAATTAAAGGTGAGAATGTCATTATATAGAATGTTTTGTAATATAGTTATGTCATAATTATTCAACCCCTATTCAATGCCTATGTTTCTAAGTCACTCATTTGTATGGTATGGAAGCAGTGTCAACTAGCACGGCAAGACAAATTGACCGTTCGATGTACACACTAAGTGCCCAAACAGGGCAAAGCTGGTGTGGAAAGGGGAGAGCAGAGAGTGAAATAAATTCACCTTAAAGATGAACTGAACTGAAATGTGATAAAAGGTGATATAAGAGATGTATTTTATTTATTCTCATTGGTACAATTTTTAAAATGGAAGAATTTGGTAAAAGGGATAAAATGGTACATTGAAAGTGTTGTTTTTGTTACACGGGCGCCGCCATGTTGGATTTCAACATCCGACTACGTCACTGGCATGGTAAGCCACTCCATTGCCTACCCACACCAGCAGAACAGCCGTAGCTTGTGAATAGCCTGAGGCTAGCTGACAGAATTTTTAGCGACACACTATTTAGAGATATGTACTTTCGTCAATGAGTACATGAAACGTCTGACAATGTCTGCATTAAATGTTTTATTTACACAAGTTACAAGTTCAATGCATCACGTAAACGTTACTCGAATCCTTGATATTCAGCTGAGGGGAAAAGATCCCTGATGTATAGTTCACTGTAAAGGATGGGATTCCCTTTCCTAAATGCACCCTCGCCCATAGAGTGAACTGCCAGTTTGAGGTTAATCTAAACAATCTGAGAAAAGTGTAACAAGTTAGGCTAGCCAAGTCGCCTATTCGTAAAATGGGCGCTCCGGACATCCATTAAAGACAGCATAGCCTCCTCCAACATGTTTCTCTCACTGAACAGCATCCGAAATGAATGGTGGAAGGTGATGCATTTTTCACCGATCAATAAATGTTCCAGGTTGACCTCTCTGCAACAAATCGGCCAGTACCCATGCTCCACAGCGCTTCAAAAAAGTCAAAAAAGCCTGAAACTGATCGTCCTCCATGTGGTGGTAGTCAGACACTACCGGTCTGTCCCTCGCAGGCTCAAATGTGTAATCCATGCCGTTAAAAGCGCTCATTTTCGTCTGTGTAGGACCTCCAGCTGTTGTCTATGGAGCTCCGCAGGTCCTACCATGCCAGTGATGTCATCGAATTGCCGGCGCTAACAAGCGCAATTTTGCGTTGCTTAAAAAAAACCTATATTAATATTTTTTATTAAAATGTTTAGTGTAATTTACTTTTAATTGTCCTAAACAACAAGTTTTCAACGTCGATCTTTTTCAGTTCAGTTCAGGAAAGTACTCCTCTGGGTTTAAACTTTGCTCTGTTATTTACGCCAGTTTGGCCTGATCACTGCCTCTGCTAGAGCTCTGCATCTGAAGCAGGGTTCAACCTGTTCATGAACTATTCGTTCATTGCGTCTGTCACGTGACAAATGAACGAAACACTCTGAAGGTAAAGTACTTGTGTTCCCTGTAAATTATTTTTGACTGCATTACAGTGAATTTTTAATTCAGAATATGATAAAGACTGCGTAGGTAAATGTGTTTGGGGAATTCGGTTGTTAAAAGTAAAACATTTAAAGCCCTTTAAATGAACAAAACGACTCGAAAAAAGATCTAACAAGCGAGTCAGTAAAATGATCCGAACTTCCCATCACAGGGTACCTTCAAGTGACAGTCTGTGGGGTCAGTCTTGTTTAGGCCAATAACTGAAAAGGTTCGTTTAGCATCCGCATTTGACAGTGGCAGGCTCAACACAAACTGGACATCCTTTGCTAATTTGGTGAATTTTAAAATGCCACTTGCCCGATTTGCCAAAACGTAATTTGTACCATGAGCCTACGTCACAGTGACAAAGCACACCATTTTATTTTCTGATTCTGCTGCTTACCTTGATTGTCATCCAAACTTTCAAACGTGCATCAGTGGACTCTGACTCCGAACCTGTGCTCTGAACACGCAACTGACGGTTTTCAGCGAATCAACATTCAGAGAATACTGCCGTGAGAACGCTGTAGGCAGATGTTACAGCTGTGGGCCTTAAACTCCTCTCCTGTCATTAATACGCTGTGGTCTAGTCATCAACAGAAAATTAACGGATTGAGAGGGGAGAAAATGGATTTTGGTGGATTGATGCTGAAAGAGTGAGTGTCACACCAGATGCGTAAGAGTTGGTGTTTGGTAACCCTGCATTCTGGCGCGAACACCACAACGTTGCTTACGTTATCAAATAGCAAACATAATGAAGGTGGAACAAAACTGTGCTTTTCGTTTGTGCTTCACGGACCATTTATCAGTTTGGACCAATGTCAGTGCAGCGCGAGCCGATCTTGACAAAGCGACACTATTACCACACAGCGCTAAGAGATCCAGTAAACAAAGCATTTGAATTCACCACAGAAGTAATAACATCGCTAACTGTGAGATCTAGTGATCTTGCATTTACAAAAAGGAAAGCAGATGTGCAGAACCCAATAGGCCCAATGGACAGACAGGGGAGTCAAGGAGGGCTGTCTTACCGTCACAATGGTGAGGGCATGCAAAGCAGAAGTGTAAGTGTTTTGTCTGCCTTTAGTTTACAGGAAGAAGCACAGATGAGATTATTACAAAGATACTCACCTGCTCCTATGAAGCTCTTCCTGAGACCTTCCCTAAGGACCTTCGTCAGCTGGTAAAAGACACACTTCAGATCGATCCAGCAAACCGACCGTCTGTCAGTGAGATCTTGATGAGGACTTTCGTCATTAATCATCTTTATGACAAGGTGAGTTGAGTAATTCAAATGTTATGTAAATGGATTTTTTTTTTTCATATGTGTTCCTGTTGTCTTCTAAAGTCATAAATTAACCATGTTTTAAACACAGGCACAAATGAATTTAAATAAAATACTTAACCATAAAAGAAAATATTATTTCATTAAACTCATTTTTTTTCAGAGCACACAAACTATCAAAGAGCTTTATGGAAGCCTAGATGTACTTGAAAAGTTGGCCGATGGTTTCGAGAAGGTCCACTACAACACAACTGTAGGCAGCCTTGCAGGAGGTGTAGTGGGACTGGCTGGAGGAATCACATCTATAGTTGGACTGATTCTGACTCCGTTCACTCTTGGAGCTTCTCTGATAGTAACTGGGGTGGGCATAGGTGTAGCAGTAGCTGGTGGAGTAGCATCTGGTGCGAGCAACATAACAAAGATGGTCAACCAGCGCACAGACCGCCAAAAGATCAAAATGATCATTACAGAGTTACAAGAAAAAATTACATTCACAAGCAGCTGCATCCAAAACATCCAAATAGCAGTGATAACACAAAAAGTGCTTTCTGAAAGAGGGGAATCATGGTCCAATGATCAATCTGGGGCCGATTTTGCAAATATCGGGGCTCGACTTGGACGAGGTCTGGGAGGGATTGCAGAGCTTATCCGCTTAGCTCAAGTCTCTAGTGTTGGGAGAGTTGCAGCTCAGACTGCGAGAGCCGTTCGTGTGGCTGAAGCAGCTACTGGGGTTTTGACTGGGCTATTTGTAGCTGTTGACGCCATCTTCGTTGCCCTCGACTCCAAAGAAATTCACAATCTTCGCAGAGATTATGCTTCAATAGCGACTCAACAAGAATCTGAAATTGCAGCAACTATTACACAATCTAAAAGCAACCAAACCACTGGGTCAACTAAAGATGAAGCAAAACTGCAAGAGCTGCGGTCTGCGATCATGAGATTTGTGCAAACAATTAGGAAGACAAGAGAGGAGCTAAAAACGATTATTGATGAATTAAATGTCGAACTGAAAAACCTAAAACCGGACATACAAACAGTTTATAATGCTTAGTATGACATTTTGTTACAGAAATATGCGAATAGTAGCAGCATATTTTAGGTAAGGGTTTACTATATTCTGGGTTTTAATGATAAAGTGATTTCTAGTTTGGTTATCACTGCAGGGTGAACTTCTCAAGAATAAAATAAAGCAGCATTTATCTCGTTTCACTTCCAATAATCCAGTGATTAAACATGTTAGGTATATATTGGAGATTTTTCTATTTAGAGTTGAGTTTTTGTTTCTTAATGCTTTCAGAATCAGAAAAAAAGGGAATCATGTAATCCCAAAAATGTTATATTTTTGTGCATTCCAGTCTTTGAGATTGTCTGTGATTTTTTTTTCTTCTGCAGTTTAATTGCAATTATGTACATTTCTGGAAAATACCAATGTACTTGTCATTAAAATTAATGATCAATTGAACAGTTAATAAGAAGAATTTAGACTGTGTTTGGTATAATAATAGATGTATGTGTAATGTATCTTCCTTATACACAAATTGCTCAATAAAATCCTTACACCATATATATAAACGTCTTGAGAAGTTTCTTAAAACAATTGAAAGAATGAGCAATCGAAGCAGGTCCCATACTAACAGGGAACATTCTCAACTAATGTTCTAACACATGTTCTTCCAGTAACATTCATTTAATGTTTGTTAAATGTTATCTGGGCTTTAAAGGACAAGTGGTTTGGAGAATGGATGGACTTACAATAAACGAAATGAGGAACCTTTACAAGTTTATTTTTAATGTCTGACTTCTTATTCTAATCTTATCTTATTTGAGTACACAGGTGGTGCTGTTCAGCTTCACATGCCACAGTATAATCAGACATTTATTGGTGACCATGCAGGATGTGATCAATGTAAACAGGATTTAATGTCAATGTTCGCATAACTTCCAGCTGATTTCAGTTTCTTTTTTTAAAATGAAAGATTTTTTTATCAATAAAATAAAAATGTAAATAAAGAAATCAATTCAAGACAACAGACATTTAAAACACTTTAAGTAGGCAGAGAGACATGCTCCGTGTGAGAATCACCCCGGCCCGCTGCCAAACCCTCAGTCAGACCCTTCGTTTCTCCAGCCCGGAGTGCCCCTAGGTTTGCCGTGGTCTCCACAGATGCCTCCACCACCGGCTGGGCACGTACAGCGATCTGGATGGGCCCCCAACTGCATTGGCACATCGGCTGCTAGCAGTACACCTTGCTCTGAGACGCCTCAAAAGCATGTACCTCTGCTTGATGAGCACCTCTGCGGTCAACGGTCAACACTGTGACCGTTGCATACATCAATTATCAAGGCGGTCTACGCTCCGCTCGCATGTTGCAACCCACCCGCCATCTCCTCCAATTGAGTCAGAATCTTCTGAGGCATTGGTTTATCTTTATTGTTGTTTATTTCATTTTTTTATTTATTGGCCTTATTTTCTGGTACGGAACAGCCAGCTGGACCGGTTTGGAGCATTTTAAGCATCTATGAACCGGGCCAGGGGGACCAGGGGCACCACAGATGTACCCAAGGTGGGGCAGTGAGACATAGGATAGGGACTCAGCTCAGAAAGCCCAAAGGCGGCCCGAAGCGGGTCTGAGTGTGCAGTGCAAGCCTTACATGTCTTCACATTATGGCAGGGGGCGCATGAGAAGACATGACTGGGTCCTCGAACGCACCCAATTGCCGTCTGGTGATTAAAGAGTGGGATGAGGGGTGAAAGGCTTTACAGGGTCGCACACCGACAGTCTGGCTCTCTTGGGGCCCAGTAAAAGAGGAAATTGCTCTTTCTTTGAAAATGTGGGTTGTTTAAAAATGTATTTTTTTGTGAGTCAGCAGCGGAACAGACACACACAAAAACAAAGAACTCCACCCGGCCCTCCTGCGGGCGGAGGGAGTGGGTTGGGTACTATCTCCAAGAGCTCCTTCCTCCATCCCCGCTCAGTGGCCCGCTCAGGAATTCACTTTAGCCTTCTTCTGGGAAGTTGTCCCAGAAGAAACACTAGAGCAGGGCATCGGAGTAGGGACTCCACCTTCACAAACAAAGCCGAGTCTTGATCTCAACAACGAGATACTCATATCCCTGCTGTGGGAACATTAGTTATCCCCAAGAGCTGCTTCAGCATGCTGTAAGTCCAAACACGTCATGCAGTAATTGTAACCGACAGGGGGGATAGAGCTCTACTACACCCAGAAATGCATGGATGGAAAAAAAAAACACAAACACACGTGTGTTGCTCTTTCAGGAAATGGGACCCGTCACCAGTGCCAGAGCACACAGAACAGTGACCTGAAACAGTGAAGCACTCACTTCTCAGTTCTCACTGTATGAACGGCCTTCGGGGATCGACTCATCGAGTCTGTTTTCAAAGATGGCTCCTGTCTGTTTACATGAAGTGAACTGTCTTTATAACGTATCTTCTTATTAAACGATCTGTACACTTACAAAGTTCTCAATGCTTCGTTTTGCATGTATGGACCCTCATTATGTTACTGTGTTAGTGTGGGGCTATTTTGAGCCTTGTTAGTGGTATAAACTAGCGATTTCTTTTTACTTTCTAAATGCCCCCATTACTAGCATTATACGCTAAACAGTTTTTAGAGATAAAACTCTTTACATTCGATTATCATATGAAAACAAATCTCAGAAAATGATTGACTAGGTACCAATGTTTTATTAGACCAAAGGTTCATTTTGTGCCTGAGTTCTCCTTTAACATTTTTTAAATGAAATTATTTGGATGGACTTCATGTTTAAAATAATGTGTCTTTAGATGTATATGAACATGTTGAAAATGTCTGTATTTCCATGGGAATTTCTAGTCTTCTAGTCATTTTTTTTTTAAAAACGTTTGCCTCCTTATTTTACAGACAGCCAAATCTTCAACCACGTAGAACAACTCTTATTCATGGAGGTCCTCCAAAACGATTCCGTCTTCACACAGATAGAAAAGTGCTTGATGATAATGGGAAAGTGAGAAGATGGACTTATGGAAAAAAAGACAGCAGCAAACAAAACAAAATTGTTCTTCTGGTGGGAGAAGACGACCAGCGTTGGGAAGACGACTCTCATCAACACCATGGTCAACTACTTAATGGGAGTGAAGTTTGAGAATGAAATATGGTACGAAATCACTGAAGAAGAATCCAATCAGAAGCCAATCAGAATCACAAACCTCTGAAATCACCATGTATGAGGTCTGTCCAATAAAGAGTCCCATATCTCTCACCATCATTGATACTCCAGGATACGGAGACACAAGAGGACTGGAAAAGGATCACTACAGACAACCACTGCTGACATTATTCACAGCACATTTTGTTTACAACCTCTCACATATGCAATGTTCTCAGGATCAAAACTTGAAAAAACAGCATCAAAACTTCTATACTATCACTAGAATGTCTGTTCCTTCAAATCTAAAATTTAACCTCAATAATTACAGATTAGGATAAAAAGAGAAGCTCATCATCTTCAACACATTGAACAAATAACATGATGATCATTTACCTGCAGCGGCGGACTGACTGGAGGTTGATGGCGACTGATTCAGCATCCAGATTTGACTCAAGTTATCTTTAATGCAAAACCTGTCGTCTGTCACAGATGCAAAGCATGGAGACATCAATTTCCATTTGAACTTTGCTACAACATAAGGCTCTTCTTTAGAATAATGGCTATGAAAACAGCCAGTGACTTACTGTATCACGTATATCTTAAAAGGCAACCATTAACAAAGTCAAATTTCTCCTTAAATGATGGATGTTCTGGGATTCGGTCACATAGTTAGATTCAGACACTCGCTGGAAGCCGGAGTCAAAATCCAAGGAAGTTTAATTTAAATGTACTTAAACAGAAGACTAGGAACTTGGTCACGGTAGAAATAACACAACTCAGCTGCTTAAACAAGACTAAACCGCAAAAACACAAACCAGGACTTGAGCAAACAAGGGGAACTAAATGAGAAGGACCTACATTGAATACTCAAATCATTCTGTAACCATGGTAACAGACGGGGGAAACTGAGGGTGTGCGTTTACACGACAACGTCTTAAAAACGGACGACAACGTTGCCAAAACGATTCCTGTTCACAAAAATGACTGTATTATGCTGTCAGGCCACTTTTTCAAGAAACACCTCAAGAAACATATCATATACATGCGTATGACGACGTTACCGTTTTCTCAAATTCACGTTTTTGTTGTTAACATGGAGACGGTAAAGCCATCGTTTTCAAAACCTGTTTTCAGGCCCCCAAAATCGCTGTTGTGGTGTAAATGAACGGCCAAAACGCATAAAAAGTTTTCTGTTGAAAACAGTGTCGTGTACACATGACCTGAAATTACAGAACTATTCAACAACTAGAAAACTTGAAACATGGGCATGAACAATTTATATGTACATTTTCTTTTAAGTAAATGTATCTTGTTTTCCGGATATTTACTGGCTTTTTAAATTCTATTATATTATTGTCTGAGGTCAACTTATGACGTTTGCTTGGTTTTTGCATTCAAAAACATCTAAATGGAGTAATAGGCTATTTTGTACCCTAGTTTTGAGCCTACCTGAAAAACATTAGTTTTTTATGGGTATCTCGCACTGACGACTTGGAAGTAAACGCCCACTGCTGTGAGTGGATAACGGTTTTGCATTATATAATGAGTTTCAACTCACCTGTCGGTGCACTTGGGGGAAGTTGTTTTGAAAACGTCCAATGTTTTAAAATGGCAACCGGAATGATTCGCCTATACATGTTCGACCCAGACTCCGTGTGTTGCACCGTTCCTGTCAGATCCAATATAGACGACACAGCACTGTTCTTTACTCCCGGACTCGACTCTCTTTGGTCTCGGTCTCGACTCGGACTCAACTCTATATGGTCTCGGCCTCGACTCGGACTCGACTGTCTTTGGTCTCGGTCTCGACTCGGACTCGACCCTATGGTCTCGGTCTCGACCCGGACTCGACCGTCTTTGGTCTCGGTCTCAACTCGGACTCGACCGTCTTTGGTCTCGGTCTCGACTCAGACTCAACCGTCTGTGGTCTCGGTCTCAACTCGGACTCGACCCTCTATGGTCTCGGTCTCGACTCGGACTCAACCGTCTTTGGTCTCGGTCTCAACTCGGACTCGACCCTCTATGGTCTCGGTCTCGACTCGGACTCAACCGTCTTTGGTCTCGGTCTCAACTCGGACTCGACCCTCTATGGTCTCGGTCTCGACTCGGACTCAACCGTCTTTGGTCTCGGTCTCAACTCGGACTCGACCCTCTATGGTCTCGGTCTCGACTCGGACTCAACCGTCTTTGGTCTCGGTCTCAACTCGGACTCAACCGTCTTTGGTCTCGGTCTCGACTCGGACTCGACTCTATATGGTCTTGGTCTCGACTCGGACTCGACTGTCTTTGGTCTCGGTCTCGACTCGGACTCGACTCTATATGGTCTCTGCCTTGACTCGGACTCGACTGTCTTTGGTCTTTGGTCTCGGTCTCGACTCGGACTCGACCCTCTATGGTCTTGGTCTCGACCCGGACTCGACCGTCTTTGGTCTCGGTCTCAACCCGGACTCGACTCTTTATGGTCTCGGTCTCGACTCGGACTCGACAGTCTTTGGTCTCGGTCTCGAATCGGACTCGACCCTCTATGGTCTCGGTCTCGACGCAGACTCAACCGTCTTTGGTCTCAGTCTCGACTCGGACTCGACTCTCTATGGTCTTGGTCTCGACTCGGACTCGACTGTCTTTGGTCTTGTCTCGACTCGGACTCGACTCTCTATGGTCTCGGTCTCGACTCGGACTCAACCGTCTTTGGTCTCGGTCTCAACCCGGACTCGACCGTCTTTGGTCTCGGTCTCAACCCGGACTCGACCTTCTTTGGTCTCGGTCTCAACTCGGACTCGACCGTCTTTGGTCTCGGTCTCGGGACGGACTCGACTCTCTATGGTCTCGGTCTCGACTCGGACTCAACCGTCTTTGGTCTCGGTCTCAACTCGGACTCGACCCTCTATGGTCTCGGTCTCGACTCGGACTCAACCGTCTTTGGTCTCGGTCTCAACTCGGACTCGACCCTCTATGGTCTCGGTCTCGACTCGGACTCAACCGTCTTTGGTCTCGGTCTCAACTCGGACTCAACCGTCTTTGGTCTCGGTCTCGACTCGGACTCGACTCTCTATGGTCTTGGTCTCGACTCGGACTCGACTGTCTTTGGTCTCGGTCTCGACTCGGACTCGACCGTCTTTGGTCTCGGTCTCAACCCGGACTCGACTCTTTATGGTCTCGGTCTCGACTCGGACTCGACAGTCTTTGGTCTCGGTCTCGACTCGGACTCGACCCTCTATGGTCTCGGTCTCGACTCGGACTCAACCGTCTTTGGTTTCGGTCTCGACTCGGACTCGACTCTCTATGGTCTTGGTCTCGACTCGGACTCGACTCTCTATGGTCTTGGTCTCGACTCGGACTCGACTCTCTATGGTCTCGGTCTCGACTCGGACTCAACCGTCTTTGGTCTCGGTCTCAACTCGGACTCAACCGTCTTTGGTCTTGGTCTCGACTCGGACTCGACTCTCTATGGTCTTGGTCTCGACTCGGACTCGACTGTCTTTGGTCTTGTCTCGACTCGGACTCGACTCTCTATGGTCTCGGTCTCGACTCGGACTCAACCGTCTTTGGTCTTGGTCTCGACTCGGACTCAACCGTCTTTGTTCTCGGTCTCAACTCGGACTCGACTCTCTATGGTCTTGGTCTCGACTCGGACTCGACTGTCTTTGGTCTTGGTCTCGACTCGGGCTCGACTGTCTTTGGTCTCGGTCTCGACTCGGACTCGATTCTCTTTGGTCTCGGTCTCGACTCGGACTCGAGTGACCTGGTCTCGACTACAACACTGGTTTGATTAACATTAATAATGACAGCAGGTTTATTAGGCTGCTGTCACTTTAAAGGACAAATTCAGTATTTTACACTTAAAGCCCTGTTTTAAGATAGTTTCTGATGAAATAAAACGGTTAAGATTGAAATTTGGACACATGCTTTGGACACATGCTGCTGGCCCGAGAATTTTCGGTTTCTGTGGTTGCACTCCAAACACCCCATAATCTTACACAAAAAACACTGTAAAAGATGCTTTCCAAAAGGTTTTATCATAACGTTTTTGTCCACGTCAAGTCAATGGAGTTGGACAAAACTACCATGAACCATGTTGGAAAGCATCTTTTGAGCGATTTCTGTGACTGCACAGATCTAATATACTCGTGTGTGTTCTTTCTCATCTGTTTACATTGACTGAAGTCGTAATGTCGTGTGACGGATTAATGTCTCTCCACAGCTCTGAGCTCCGCGGTGAATTCCCGTGTATTTTACGTTATTCCTGAGAGAATGAACTGGACGGATGCACAGACGTACTGCAGACAGTGGCGCCTCCAGAAATTTTTCGTAGGGGTGGCCAGATGGGGCCAGTTAAAATCTTGGGGTGGCACACCAAAACTACAGTATAAACCATAATTTCAGAATTGTTTTCTACTGTTGTAATAAACCAGCCTGTAGAAAACTATCAGAAAGACTTAAGGAAACTCCTACTGATATACTTTGGTTTATTGTGTAATATTTAATGTTACTAATGATATTAGTAGGGCCCAACTAATATATATTACATTGTATATAATGATATATATTATATGATATATAAGGGTCCTTGCCCCACAGCAAATTTCCAGATACTTACATAATTGTGATGAATTTAATCATTTTTAAGTTATTAGTTTGCAGTGTAAGATTACAGTTAACACCTTTAAATATTACATAAATGTATTATGAATTTTTAATACACTTAATGAGTGTATACATCAGCAGCAAAAAGTAATTCTTGAAAAAATCTGCACAGTAATTTTATAAAATCTAAATATGTTAATAAAAACAAATTACTATTAGTTCTCTTTTAAAATTCAATCAGGCAATCATGTCACAATTTTATATTTATATATTAATGTCAAGAATTCAGAAGTGCATAGCCTAAACTACAAATAAATTATATACAATTAAATTATGCTTATTTAAAATGTATTGAGCAGGCTAGGTATAACAAAATATATTGGCTTTTAATAATATTTCAGTGCGCAAACCCATGATTGAGCCCGTTCTTGCATGATTACATGAAAAACATCGCGGGTGCAGAATGATGTGCTCAAAGCAACATGGAGTCACAGTGTGCAGCAGCACTGCGCTTCAGAAGTGTGCATTTAAAAGCTCATGTCACAAATCGAAAAATGAGCGCACAAATCCAAGTGCGATTTGTTCCTTTGTTTCACTTATTGTGCGTTTGATGCCGATTCATAATCCTTGTGATATGTATGTGTGATCTAACAGAACACGGTAGTGAGTCGCTTAAAAACAGCAACAAACTCCAAGAAAATAAAGTAATTTTATGCGAATATACAGACTTTTATCTACAGATCATGCATTTATAATGTGAATATATCATATTGGAGAGAGTTTTACCGTGCATCCAAGAGGCGCGCGTGCTGTTTGAATATGAATGGAGAATGATGACAGTCGCAGAGGAGGGAAAACGAGTTTATACTTTAATGATGTAAATATAGTTCTGTCCCTCACATTAAGCTATGGAATGACTTCAGATGACTTTGTCACCCAAACTGACGTGAAAAAAGCGGGAGGCGCCGAAAAGCGCGCTGTTTGCATCCCTGCCTGTCCAAACGTGGCAAAAACACACCTAAAAGCTGCTGTATACCATTTGGCACTTAAAAAGCACGTCACGACACATAATTCCCCGTCTTCTTTCACTTAAGAATATTTTTGACTTATTTATAAAATGCATAACTGATGCTACAAAAATTAATACTGGCCATTGGGGTGGCCAATGGGGTGGCCAGGAGTCGGCCAGGGGTGGCCATGGCCACCCCTGGCCACCCCCTGGTGGCGCCATTGACTGCAGACAGAAACACGCTGATCTCGCCACCATTGACGACCAGGTGGAACATGCTGAGCTGCTGAAAACTTTCTCCAACTTTACAGAAAACATGTGGATTGGACTCTATCGGATGTCAGGGACTTCTCCCTGGATCTGGTCCGATCAAAGCGAATCCGGGTTCAGATTTTGGGCTAGCGGACAGCCAAATAATTACGCTGGAAAACAGATCTGTGTGCACATTTATCCTGATGGATCCTGGAACGACGATGAGTGTCTGGAAAAAAAAGGCATTTATATGCCATGGTAAGTTGTTTGCAATTTACCTGACAGAAACGATATATTTTTATTAGTAGCATTTATTTTTATTATATACATTTAACTGTTCTGAACAAATGAGACTGTAAAGTGTTTTAAGGAAATTGACTTGTCATTTTCACTTCATTGTTAACCTGAGAACTTCATCATGTGTGTTTCTAACACAGAAATGAAGAGAAATGGAGGTGAAATCAAGTCCAAATTTGATTTTGAATGATCCTGAAGTGAAGAAAGAGATTTTATTAATGGTTGGTTCAATATACTAAACATTGAAAGTGTATTGAAGAGTTACCGAGAGCCTTATGTGATAATGGTCTGTGTTCTTCAGATAGAGCAGATACTGAAAGAGAAAGGACTGACAGAAGAAGCCAAACTGTCGTGGAAAGTGATTTCTGGAGATGTCTTTTAGAAAATGTGTTGTCAGAAGAATGACGTTTCTAAGACGCCCTTAGCAAGATGTTTCTGTCAGCTGGGTTGCTGTTCTCTGTCGTTTGCATGTTTTGTATAACAATAAATCATCCTGACATCTTACACTGATGGTATAGCCACACGATGAATGCGTTTGCATTGCTAGTTGAGTCTTGTTCTGAACTCAAACAAACAAAATGCAAAATAAATGTACATTGTAACTCAGATTATAATCTAGATGTGCTGTGTTTGACAGAAACCTGGCTTAAAATAAACGATTACATAACTTTAAATGAGTCCACCCCGCAAGATTACTGTTATAAACATGAACCTCGTCTGAAAGGCAAAGGGGGAGGTGTTGCTGCACTGTAAAAAATATTTTCAAGATTTGTTATTTTGTCAAATCAACTTTATAATAATTTATTTAGTTGAGATAACTCATTATTTTGAGTTTCTGATGATTAAATTAATCTCCTTCATTGTATTAACTCACTTTTTCTAGTTCAATCAACTTAAAATTTTAAGGCAACCCAGGTTACTTACTTTGTACTTTTTTAAGTTAAACCAACAATATTTTTTTTACAGTGTAGTAATCACAACATTTTTTCTTTTGTCAAATCAACTTAAATAATTTATTTAGTTCAGATAACATATAATTTTGAGTTTCTGATGATTAAATTAATCTCCTTCATTGTGTTAACTCACTTTTTCCAGTTCAATAAACTTAAAATTTTAAAGCAACCAGGTTACTTACTTTTTTAAGTTAAACCATCAATATTTTTTTTACAGTGTGTAATTTATAGTAATATCCTCAAAACCACTATGAAATCTAGTTTTAAATATACTTCTTTTGAAATGTTGGTGCTTAGTGTAAAAATATATAGTGTAAATGATAAATCACGTCTGGCTACTGTATACAGGCCACCACCAGGGCACCATAAAGATATTATCAAAAGAATTTGCTAGAGTTAGTCCTGACTGCAGATAAAGTACTAGTTGGTGACTTTAATATACATAATGAAAAAGATTGACATTTAAAGACATTATAAACTCAATTGGAGTTAGACAACACGTGTTAGGACCCACTCATTGTTGTAATCATACTCTAGATCTAATACAATCCTTACAGACACAACTGAGAGACAGAGAGACAATGGGAAGATCTTTAATACAGACTTTGCTGCATTAATCATAGACTAACTGATCTATAAATGAACATGCATCATATAGCATTGTGTAAATAATTTACTGTCTTGTGTACGATTATGTACAGTATATACTATGGTATGTATTTTATTACACAACCCCACTTGACATGTCACCTTGTTTATTGGTCCAGTCAGTCCTTAGGGGATCTTCTCCACTTTTTCCGTACACGTGTAGTTATGTATGTTTGTTTAGTTTATTCGTGTTTATGATTTAGTTAATAAAAATTATGCACTTTATGTATTTGGTTCTGGTTGACTGCTTGCAATCAAAGTCACTTTTACGATCTTGATCTTGCTACGTACTCAAAGCGCTGTAAATAATGACTCTTCTGTGGCCATGGAAGATACACTTTTCTTAGAATAAATTAATAATCAAAAGAGTTTGTTGGACGAACTGATTAATTGATTGTAAGATTAATTTAGCCAAGTCAAGTTAATCCAATTAACTGACCCAAATATTCATAATTAAATCATAACAAGTTATTAGGCTATTGATTAATAATAAATATTTCCTAAAGCCGAGTTCCTTACACTTAACTTCTGCCACTAAAGATTGCTTTATCAATAAACGTCCTATCAGTTTCATCGTCTCCACATCCTGGATAGCTGTCCCAGTATCTGGTGTATGTGCCCTGGTGTCCACTAGAGGTCCTCCTTCCCCACGGTGTCATTCGCTTTAGGAACTGCATTCCCCACAATCCTCATCTGCGCTCGTCACTGTTTATCAGCTGTTCCCCATCATGATTGTCATGTTCTGTGTATATATATACCCTGCCTCTTTAGTGTTTGTTATGGAGTCGTTGTTATATGTCACAGTCACTACTTTGGAATTGTTGCCTGTTTCTTTTTCTGTTTCTTTCATGGATTGCTTTATGGATTTTGACCTTTTTATGATTACGGACACCCATTAAACTGCGTTTGGATCTATCCCTGTTTCCTGTGTGTGGGTTCATGACAATAGCTTAGAAGAACTTGATATCCCAGACAGCAAACTGACATTGAATCAACGTGGAAACCACGTCTCTCATGACATTGAAACAACGTTGATTTTGCTCATCGAATTAACGTTGAACCAACGTCAGACGGCATTCTTCAAAGCTAAATGAAAATCGAAAATTGGTTTGCTTTCATAACGTTGAAACAACGCGTTGATTTCAAGTTGATTTTCCGTTAGTTTTGAAAGAATGACGCGTCTGACGTTGGTTCAACGTTAATTCGATGAGCAAAACAATGTCAGATCAACGTTGTTTCGATGTGATATTTCCACGTTGATTCAATGTCAGTTTGCTATCTGGGATTGCAACAGTTAGGGCTATATATTATTGCATTATATCAGATTAGAAGACTTATAGTTGGCCTATATTGTTATTAATAATTATAGTAGCTATATTATAGTCTTGTTATATTAATTAGATAACATTATTTGGATTGCTTTGGATTTTGGGGATCTGGACTAGACTGCTTTTTGTTTTGGATTGCCCTTTTGGATTTGCTTTTTGCGACTCTTCCTTTTTCCTGGTAATAGAGCCAGCAAGAAAGAGGAGATCCTCCCCTGTCTGGACTCAACAGAACTATTTTGTGCAGTTTACTTTATAAAACTCCCTCCCCCACAAGCTCTGTACTCAATAGAGGGTTAAACGGACATCATAAGTCTGCTCGGGTTATTTTTTCAGAATTAATTAATTTGTCTGTTACTTCTTTGAACAGTAGCTAGGTGTCACTAGTGAGAGTTTTGTGTAATGAACCTTTGGGTGAAGCAATGGGCTGTGAGGTCTCTGGGTCTCATTTTGCCATCACTACCAAAACAATCCAAAAACATAAACACAAATGAGAAATCACAGCACAGAAGTGTGAGGCCCTTAAACAAGGACTCCGGGACTAGCACTGCACTAAATACACAGACATTAAAGGTGCCATCTGTAATAATTGAGGTAAAAATATCCAAAAAAATGAGCTACACACATCAAAAGAATGAGAAAAAATAAGTGCAATGATGTCATTAAAAAACTGACAACTTATAGTGCTGCCGAGATATAAACCTAAATTAGCATGCTAAATTATTAGCCCCGGCCCGGCAGGTGTCGTAATACCAGTTTCGGCCATAGGAGGCGGTATGCGGACGGGCAACGTTACCACCAGCCAAACTGCAGTACACGAGTGAGTCGGCGGCTTGCGTGTACTTGAACCTGATGTCAGTCGTGTGGAAAATACAGCCCACTACTACATTTCAGTTCAGGGAAGAGTTCAAAAAATGATTGGTCGACATTATGCACGAGGAATACATTTTGGTAAGTTGTAACATACTGTATCATTCAACAGTGTTTGTGTTCTTTTACCATTAGCTAGTAGAGATGATCGGTTCATGTGCGCTAGGGATCTGTCGTCTAACATTTGCAAGCGCCAAAACGGTATTTATTGTTTGAATTGCGTAATAAAATTAACAGAATCTGAGAGCTTAACTAACCTGCTTGCTAAGTGTTAATTGCGTGCGTCTCATGGTGAATTCGTGACAGTTGATCAACATCAGCGAATGCTGTCTGTCAAATTAATTCAAACTAACAATAAAAGTGTAATATGAACAAAACGAATACCGTAAACTTAAAATAATAGCCCGCAAGCTTCGAAATCAAAATGCACCAGCTTGTTTTTGAGACAGGCGTCTATGAGTCGGTCTTCATCATTCAGTGTTGAGATGTAAAAATCTCCAAATGCTCCACGTGAAACTGCGGTATTCCGACCTTTTACTATCGTGTCAAATGATTTGAATAATATGCGGAGAAAGAGAGCAAAACAGCGCTCGCTTGTGTTGTTTGAAGATGTGAGAGTGTGCGCGCGGCACAACACATTTTCTGGAGGTATACTGCCCCCATCTGGTATGGAATATGGAATATTTTTTGATTTTTAGTTCCAGATGGCACCTTTAACAAGGTGGTGGGAAACAGCTGTGTGCAATGAACAATGAGTAACAGAACAATGATGGGAAATGTAGGACAAGAGGACCTCTAGTGGTTAACCAGGGTAACACAAACCAGATATTGTGACAATCAGGGTATCACAATTCACTACTCATCCAAGGATGGTCATGGTGTTCCTACCAGTGATGCGCGGGTTGATCCGAAATGAGCGGGTGCCTGCGGTCACCCGCGGTTACCCGCAGTTACGGGTCACCCAAAAATGTTTTTAATGATATTCGGGTCGCGGTCGGTCGGGTCGTTTGAAAAAAGATGCCAATTAAACATTTGTATTAATATAGTACTAGACACAATTTTTGATGAAACATACAGTCCTACACATTATTGGCTGAATAACTGGCACGAAGATAGCACACAAGCTCAGTCCAAACAGTTCTCGGAGTCGGTTCTATACCGGTGATTCGAGAACTGTTGTCTCTGTGCGTTCGGTATGTGCAGTATCAGCTGCTTGTGCTCATCTCATCACTTCTCTCAACAGTGGCACCAACATGTCTCGGTTCAGTGAACTGTTGGAGTTACTGGAGTAAAATATAATTCAGGATATTGATTTACTTCGATTCGGAGGGACTGTCAGGCATGTCTGAAAGTGAGTAACTTTAGTAACTTGTGGATCAGCACTGACGCAAGACGCGAACTGTTTCGAACGATTCAGTTCGATTTAGTGTACTGGTTCAACCGGTTCACTAAAAAGAACCGGTTCAAAAGAACGATTCGTTCACGAACCGGCCATATCTATGATCACTACAGTCTGCAGAGAGATGGAGGCGGCAAGAGAAAAGGTGAAGACTGGGGAGTGGAAGCTCCGCAAATACACAAATAGAAAGAGTAAAAGTGTGGAAGACATTTGCTGAAATAATGAAAGATGATGACCAAAGTGCTGGCTTTGCCTTTGTTATGTGTAGGCCTGCGTCTTCTTGCGATGCTGTTGTTACACGTCTATGGCCCAATAACGCTCTGATGAGCATTTACTACTTTAAAAAAATGCGGTCAGGAAGCGGGTCGGGTAGAATTTTTTTTTTACTTTTTTTTTGCGGTCCGAGTTGCGGGCGGGTAGTTGAAAACGTCGGTCGGTTGCGGGTTGTTTATACATTGACCCGCGCATCACTGGTTCCTACCCCCTTACGCCGCCTTCACACTGGCAGTTGAAATCAGCTCCGATGCGGCTGCGAAACGACCGGAAGTCATTCATTTCCTATGGAGATTCGCAGACCGCATGCGAATGAAACGGGTCCGACCGAGTGCGGTGCGAAGAAAATCGTGTCCGTTGGTCATCCGGATGCGTTCAAAAATTTGAACTCGTGCGAAAATCTACGGACGGTTCCTATCCGACAATTCCAGCGGAAGTTGAGCGTTGCTATGGTACTGATAAACAAACCTGAATTATTAACGTTTAATAAAATAAATAATGATTTTATAAGGATAAGTTATAACTCATATTCGACTCATCTGATTTAGTACGTCGAGTTAACGATATGCAATATCGTGTTTAGATGTGTTTGTTTATACTTTCATATTTGTTGTTAGGATTGATCAGTACTTTGTGGTTGAGGAAAATAAGACGTAAGGGATGTCTATGCTAGTTGGAATTGTGGAAGTGTTCGCTTACAGTATTAGAGTTTAAGAGATAGCCTATACTGTATGGTTATATATACTGATTATTGTTTGCTTTTGTTTAGTAATGTATATTAGTGCTTGGAGAGGAATGATATGTTAGATTTATTCATTTGTAATTTGTTTCTCTCTTTATAGAAAACCACACACAGAATTACACTCACCCTCAAACTCACTCACACAAGAAAGAGGAATAAAGAAACAGAACTATTTCTCCGCTCTTTATTTCATACTGGAACATTTGGCATTAAAGGGGTCATGAACTGGCTTTTAAAATTGTATTATATTGTTGTCTGAGGTCAACTTATGACGTTCGCTTGGTTTTTGCATTCAAAAACATCAAAATGAATAAGTAATAGGCTATTTTGTACCCAAGTTGTGAGCCTTCCTGAAAAACGGTCCGTTTTTATGGGCGTGTCGCACTGAAGACTTGGAAGTAAACACCCACTGCTGCGAGTGGATAACAGTTTTGCATATTATAATGAGTTTAACTCACCCGTCGGTGTACGTGGGGGAAATCGTCCAATGTTGTCAAATGGCAACCGGATTCGCCCATACATGTTCGACCCAGAGTCCGTGTGTTGCACAATTCCTGTCAGATCCAATATAGACAGCACGTTCTTTATTCTTAATGGTCTGCAAATCCAGTCTTGTTTACAAAACAATCCTCAGTGAAATAAAGCGAACAGACGACGATGTTTTACCCTCATCAGCTGGAACGTCATTAAAAATAAAGTTTATGCAGTCCTATTGGAATCCAGAGGAATCGGTGGGCGGGGCTAAACCGGCCGTGTTGAAGTAGGCGTTGATCTTCTTTTGCGGGGGTGGTGTTTTCAGAGGCTGAAAACGAGTCGTTTTCAGAGGCTGGTGTCAATAAAAGCTTTTATTGGACTAACAAGTACGTTTTCAGTTCTGAAATTTACAGGATATTCTTATAATATGATGATCTCTCAGATGTCAAAAGCTCCAGGAAAATTTGATTTCTCAGTTCATCACCCCTTTAAGTGGTGTTCTGGCCGACACACTTGAGTGAACTTGGTGATAAACCCAGAACTAACACATAGACTAGTTCTACCTATTATCTTCACTACAATTTATTTATTTATTTATTTTATTTCCCCTGAACACCCAAACACCGCACCAAAAATACGATGAGACCTGAAAGTAAAGCAACTGATACATGATTGACAAAATTAGAAGCAATCAAAGAACATTCCATGTGCAATCTGTCTTGACATTACAGAAGAGATTCCTTGGTCTCCACTTTGATATCAGTGTAAGTGACTCCTTTGTATGTGCCCTTGGTTCTATACGCAAACACACTGCCGTTCTTGCAGGTCATCTTCACTGTGCCGGTGTATGGCAGGTCAAAACTGGCTCTGCCAATGGTGACGGAAACGTCCAGCTTCTTCCCTGGTGGCACATCTACTTCTGTAGACAGAGTTTCGGTTCTCTCATCTGAGTGCTGCTGACCATAAGTGCTTTCAATTCCCAAGGTGACACTGAATCCTGCAGTAACTTCAGCAAGCCCTGGAACCCCAGCCTTCACTTCCATGCTAAATGTTGAAGATAAACTTGCACTTACAGACCATGAAGATGTCTTAGTTATTTTCTTTGAGCTTTCAACTTTTTGTTTTTGAGTGGTGGAGGAGTCGTTCCTGAAACTGAGGGATTTGATTTCTTCTACTGCCACCTTTGGTATCAGTTGGTGGAGAGTGGGATAGTGGACATCGGTGAGAACTGTTGATTCAACTGCTTTGAGAAACAAGAATCCCATGCAGTCAATGTCATGACCATCTCTTCCTACAACTCCCAAACAATACCCAGAGCCGACATCAATGGGATATTCGGTTTTTAAACCCCAGCTTGTCATCTGTACAAAAAACTCTTTCCCCAGACTGGTCCTGAATTTGATGGCTCCAAGACGTGATCCTGCTCCGTTCCCCCACAGGGACAGTGAGGTGAAACACTCACCAGGTGTAAACTTGTACTCTTGATACGGTCCAGATGCCTGTCCAAAGGTTTCGACTCTCCCATCTGAAAGCCAGACCTTGACTGCCTTCACCTGCCACCCTCCCACCCAGACTCCGATCTTCTCTAAACTGGCTCCGTTGTTATGACCAGTAAATGAGAATGCATCACCTCCGTTTCCACCAATAAGCTCTAGATTCATTGTGTCGGACATCTTGGAATTAAATCGATCTGAAAATATAAAAACAGATCAGAATCAACATCAGCTTTACACTTTATTGCAGTGTTTCCCAGCCCAGTTTCTGGAGACAGAACAACAGTACACGATTGATTTCATTTATTAATTGACCCATCCATTTCGGGTCTTGAAGTATCTACTAATAAGCTGACTTGAATCAGGTATGTCTGAATCATAGACTGTAAAAAAAATGGACAAATAAGCGTCTGTGACGTCACCCATAGACTTTCTGAAGAATGGTTATGAGGCCGTTTATGGGGAGTATGGGAGAATACAGGATACAGAGGTTGTATAATGTGTTGTGTCAGGTAAGGTGTTATATGTTGATGTTATATTTCCACTTGAGCTTATTTCAACACGAATAATAACCATTCTCGGCTCGGAAGTCTCAGCACCATTTGGTTAACCATGCATGTTGTGACATCGTCACTCAGGATTGGTCGCTTGTCTGTTGTCTGGCTCTATGTGCGCTATTTGAGCGTAGTAAACACAAGTTTTATAACAAAATATCCAATCATTACATCAAAATATACAGCCGATCACTGATATTATAAAGCTTGGAAGAGCCAGAACATTTTTTGAATATATCTCAGATTGTATTCATCTGAAAGAAGAACGTCTCGGTTACGGATGTAACCCTCGTTCCCTGAGTAGAAGTGACGGAAAATGGGGGTTTCGCAAGAAAGCCAATCCTCTTCGAGTATTTAACAACGAGCCAATGGCATGAAAATGCCTTGTGGCTGCGGAATTTGCATAGCGTATCTCCGCCCCACGCAGTGGGTATAAAAGGAGGAAGTGAACGCAACCGCAGTATGTCTTCGCTGAGGAGCCAAGGCTGAACTCCGGCGTCTACCCAGCGATACAGCTGAAGTGGCAGGGAGACGTAACGTCTCCGTTCCCTACTCAGGGAACGAGGGTTACATCCGTAACCGAGACATTCCCTTTCGTAGTCACTTCGAGTTACGTCAGAAGGGACGGAGAATGGGGGTCAGTACCATCACGCCATCTTCAAGCTGTCTTCCAGTGCCCTGCGAAAGTCTGGACCCCTGCACCTTACCTTTTTTTTTCAGGGATCCCACTTTGACACAGGATTACCAAGGTACACTGGGAAACATATCCCGGAAGGGACATGCTACCAAATGCCTACCGAAGGAGGACTTACAAATACACATATGGCCGCAAGGAACGCAAATGGAGATCACTGGAGGACCAACCGCAGGTGGCTACTAGAATTTAACTCCAGGGGTGGCAGATGGCTTGCCAAGGGAAGACACATGCTCAGAGAGGCTTACAGTGGATAATACACATGAGACAGTTACCATGGGGAACCGTGCACATGGAGGCACCTAGCCAGCATCCAGAGCAACAGCAGTGGTGCCCGCATCATCGGTGCTGGAGGACTCAAGGCTTCAACGGAAGACACTGAGGAAATATCGCACTTATCCAAACCGAGGAGTGGAATGGCGAGCAAGCGAAGACACCTAAGCGGGTCCAGTACTGGCGGAAGCGAGTACGTGAGAGGACACTGGCTCAATTCGCAGATTATAGAATCTCGCAAAGGTGTTTGGTGTCGCCCAGCCTGCAGCTCTGCAATTGTCTGTTAGCGAGGCGCCGTGCGCTAGAGCCTAAGAGGAAGCCAGACTCGGAGTGGAATGGGCCGTCACACCAAGGGGGCACTGACGGCCTTGCTGCTGGTAAGACAAAGCAATGGCGTCCACTATCCAGTGAGACAGCCGTTGCTTTGAGAGAGCCCTTCCCTTCTGGCTCCCCCCATGACAGACAAGAGCTGGTCTGAGGTCCTGAACACCACATTCTGTCGACGTAGGTGCGGAGTGCACGTACTGGACAGAGCAGTGCAAGGCTGGGACTGCCTCCTCCAGGGGCAGCGCTTGCAGGTTCACCACCTGGTCCCGGAAGGGAGTGGTAGGAACCTTGGGCATAAATCCAGGCCGGGGTCTCAAGAACACGTGAGAGTAAGCCGGCCCGGACTCCAGGCACGCTTCGTCAACGGAAAGTGCATGCAGGTCCCTTACTCTCCTGATGGAGGCCAATGCAATCAATCAGGAGTGCTGTCTACATAGGACAGGGTAAAAACTCTACCGACTGCAAAGGCTCCAGGGGAGGCCTCACAGAGCACTTAGATCTACTGAGAGGTCCCCAGAGGGAACGAGGGGAGGGAGGCGGTTTTAGCCTCCTCGCTCCCCTCAGGAACCTGATGACCAGGTCATGCTTCCCATAGACTTACCTTTCACTGCATCATGAGACGCGGCAATGGCCGCGACATGAACCCTAAGGGTGGAGGGCGACAGCCTACGCTCCAACCCTTCTTGCAGGAAGGAAAGCACGACCCCGATCGAACATCTCCGGGGGTCAACGCATAAAGGTGTCTCATGGGTGACGCTCTAGCGGAAGTGATGGTTGCCGCCACCGCAGGTGGCAGCGAACTCAAACCTGCCCCGTCCCGTCCCGGAGCCACACGTGTAGCCTCCAAGATCGGGACGAGGGTGCCACAGAGTGCCCCGTCTCTGAGTGAGTAGATCTAGACTCAGAGGAATAGGCCAAGGAGGTGCTGTCGCGAGGAGCATGAGTTCTCAGAACCACGTCTTGGTGGGCCAATAGGGGGCTACCAGCAAGACCTGCTCCTCGTCCTCCTTGATCTTGCACAACACCCGTGCAAGAAGGCTCACTGGGGAAAACGCATACTTGCGTGGGCCCCGCGGCCAGCTGTGCGCCAGTGCATCTGTGCCGAGTGGGCCCTCGGACAGGGAATAAAACTGGGCGCAGTGGGATGAGTCCCGGGAGGCGAACAGAAGTATCTGTGCCTCCCCGAACTGGTCCCAAATCAGCTGGACAATCTGGGGATGGAGTCGCCATTCGCCGGAGATAGGCGGACCCGTGACCGCTCGTCGGCCGCCAGGTTCCGGTCCATTCAGAAGGAACATGAGTCATCCACGAACGCTGCTACTGCATGCTGAAAGCCCAGGCACACAGAGCAGCGATCGCGACCATCAGAAAATGACATGAAACGATCGCACCCAGAAGAACACGGGCGAGTCGTCTTTAAAAAGACGTGCCGCGTGCAGCTCTTTCACTTAGAGAGGAGGAAATTCACTCTTTCAGCGCTGAGGCGTCCAGGGAGAAGCGCAAAGTCTGGCAGACCACTGCTCAGATCGCAGGCAATGCAGAGTCTCGCTGGGTATCACCGTCACACCAACACTGAAGAGGACGCTCGTCTCGAAGAGTCTTGAATCAGTGAGAATGGCTTGAGGAGTGAAGAAATCTCTTGGCTCCGAAGCGAAAACATACTGCGGTTGCGTTCACTTCCTCCTTTTATACCCACTGCGTGGGGCGGAGATACGCTATGCAAATTCCGCAGCCCCAAGGCATTTTCATGCTATTGGCTCGTTGTTAAATACTCGAAGAGGATTGGCTTTCATGCGAAACCCCCATTCTCCGTCACTTCTGACGTAACTCGAAGTGACTACGAAAGGGAATGTCAAATACATCGAGGATGTAAATTTGGTAAATTATGGGCTAATTTTCATTTTTTGGTGAACTATCCCTTTAATGCAGTGTTAGCAAATAACCGCATATCTCCACAACACTTCATTGTATACAGACCAAACCTGTTATTTGCCATCACAAGTATAACCTGAGGGAACATGCTGTGTTTTGGTGCAGCGCCAACTACTGGTCCGGAGATATGAAAAATGGGCATTAAATCCTATATTAAATTTATAATGCCCAAAAATGCTTAAATGGTCTCGTTAGATTCGGGGCGGCATGCCGAGTCCAATGATATCAGCCAATTTGAATTCTGTAGTGAAATGTGTTATTTTATGGACGCATTAGTGCGTTACAAAACTTAATATGAATCATTGGCATGATGCTCTGAAGGAGCCTGAGAAGTTTCAAGCCAGCGCCACCTAGTGGTTAAAGCACATAACTTTGGATTTGTTTGACTTATTTTCACGGAGTCATCTCTTCAGATTCCCGAAACCTTGTCGAGTACCACGATACCAAACATTCTTAGTTTTACCTTATGATTCGTGCAATGTTTTGATTAAGTGTTCAAACAACCTTTGCTAATATAATGGAAACCGTTTCCAACCAGGATTCTTGTTTTTGTGCGCGCTCATGAATCGGTTTGAATGAAGAAAATCTTGACTCTTAGCTGAATAATATGCATTTGTTTAAATATTTACTTCCTTTATTTATTATTTTGGAAGTCGTTATTTTTGTGTTTTTGTTTTCGCACAAAAAGTATTCTCGTCGCTTGATAAACTTATAGTAGCCACTGTAGTCAAATGGAATATTTAAACATTTTCTTCAATGACTTTCTGGGCCGTCAAGTTTCAATCCCTTTGGCAGTCTATGTAGGACTGATACAGCTCTCAGATTTAATCAAAAATATCGTCATTTGTGTTCCAAAGATGAACGAAGGTCTTACGGGGTTGGTACAGCATGGGGGGTGAGTAATTAATGACTTAATTTTCATTTTTGGGTGAACTATCCCTTTAATAGCATTTCTTAGTTATTGATTAACTAACTGATACTTAACACAATCATAAAATTATTTTACATACTGATTAGTTAACACATCTTCCTTAGTACTTAACAGCAGTGAAGAAGTAGTCAATGAAGAATTACCCATCAGTTCTTCAGTAATTCCCTATTAGTTATGTAAGAAACAGTATTCTAAAGTGTTACCCCATGAACTCGTGCTATAGATGCACAATGGTAGAACATTTAGTTGGATAATCTCCTGTAGAGTGTTTGAAACAGTTGAGTGACAGTATACTTACATGAATGACTGCAGTCTGAAAGTCTTCTCAAGAGCAGCTCGTCTGGTCAAAGCTGGAAAAGTGAGATGTGTTTGGAGAGTCTTGTTCTAAAATTGAGCTCTGAAGGGGACAGACAGTTTATAATACACCCGAGATAGTGTAATCAGCTAACACACACACACACACACACCCCGACTCCCCCAATCTCACTCAAACACAACCTTTGGAATCGTTCCCAGTCAGACTCTTTTCTTGTTTTTTAAGTTGGATTTTTACCATTTCACAATTTTTTCTCGGCCCCCAGAATATTGCTTTGTATAAATATTTTAACATGCAATATATCAAAATAAAGAACAAACCCTTTTCAGTTGTATTCTATCTGAATGCATTCTTTTTGAATGTGGGTAGGTTTCATAAGCATGCATCGAGTAAAAAGCAAGTTTATTGCGAAAGACTTCATCCAGATCATGTTTAGAACGGTCATCACTTTCTTTAGAACACAGTTCTGTATGCAATAAAATTACAAATCGTTCCAAGCACTGATTTAATTTTGTCACATATTCCTCCTGGATCGGTACTGTTCACAAGAAATACAGTTTTTAAACAAAATGCATTTTTACGGACATCTGCACATGATATGCAAGGCAACAAGTAAATAGTAAGCAAATCAAGGGAACAAAATAGTAAATCTGGCCAATTATTATTATTATTATTATTTTTTTTTTTCATAAAAGCTATTGTAACCTGGAATAGATGTAACTGCAATAGCCATTAGGAAGTTTCTATGATGCAAGACCTTTATCCCTGTAAACTCAAACTGATAATAATTCAAGAACCTGTTTTAGTAATATAAACATTCTAACAAAAGTTTAGGTCTGAGTTCAAGTATGCATGCAAAAACATGCAAGAGTAGAAGTAGTATTTTAACTAGTCACCAGATAAGCAGAGGTCAGCCTCGCCTAACCATCAATCACTACTATAACTCAACTCCAGAGTCCAACTATGGCCACAGTCACTCCTGAACCAGATAAACTACATATTCAACATCACATAAACATCCTGACAGGGGGAAGATGGAGATACGATCTGCAGAACATATGCCCTCGGGACTAGGAGCAGGTTTCAACACACCTTTCCAGACAGAATTGAAGCTAAGAGAAGATCGAAAGAGAGTTAATAAAGATTATTATTGCTTACAAAAGCGTTCACAATAATTCACCAGTCAGCACTTTTAGGCGATCTTGATTGATCTGAGAAATGAATGACTCCTTAACGTTTAAGTAAGCACTTCATTATTGCACAAGACAAGGTTCACCAGAATGAACATTCTGTCAAAAGTTGTTTTTTTGTCCATTTAATTGGTCAATAGTTGTTATAAAAAAAACTATACCAAAATCTATTTAAAATACATATGTAAGTATACTTCAAATCCATTTATTCATATATCACATAAGACTACTAATATGAAATTATAATTAAACTTTATTTGGAGTATTTCTTTATTGCACAAGGAACATTTCTTAATGGCTAAAATATGTATTAATCTCAGTATTAAAATTGATTGCATTATCTGTGTATAATATCAATCTTTAAATGCAAGATGTTTAAAGTGTAACTGAAGTATAGTCCCACTTTAGCCCAGTCCTCCGCTCTACTTTTGCATATAAAAAAAAATAGTTCTTGTAATTTAGCAGACTTTAAGTATATCAATTTAGTTAAACAAAAGTATATTCATTATTGTATTCATCCATCATTATTATTATTGTATTTATATTATTTTATTTATGTTCAATTCACATTTATTTGTATAATGCATATCGGTTCAAAGCAGCGTTACAGAAAAGTCCATGAGTTTACAGTGATCTGTTATCAGAGGTGACTTTGTCCAAGTTCAGTTACATGTATTTCAAATACATTTTACTATTTATTTATTTTTTTACACGGAAGTGATACAGGATTTGAGGAACGCGATGTAAATGACAGAATTAGTATTGTTGGGTAAACTATTCCTTTAATGTACAGAGTTCAGTTTTTTTATTTTAGAAAATAATGAGTTCTCAGTCCCAAAGACTAAACAAAAGTTTTCAAGGACAAAATAAATGACAAACTATGAGAGAGAGAGAGAGAGAGAGAGAGAGAGAGAGAGAGAGAGAGAGAGAGAGGGGGGGGGGAATGGCTGTTAAAAAAACAAATATTTGGCATGTTGGGGCTCATTCCAGGAATTTGGAATTAGTTCCCATTGCAGTTTTTAATGAAAGTTGCACAACTCTTCTTTGTCAGTCACCCCTGGGCTTAGGAACGTAAACTACTTAAACGTTGTGTTGGCTTATTCTTGAAACTAAACAAAAATAATAATTCCTTTGGAATATCACTTTTCCAAATTACAACAACTAGTTAAAAACATCTACTTCTCGTTAATCCTTTTGTATAGTTTTGAATTCATTTGCATTCAGACCTAACTTTTTATCAGTGTGAAACTCGCTCGCTCTTGACTGAATCGTGTTTGTACATTATCATGCTGAAACATAAGGTGATGGTAGTGGATGAGTCGCACAACAATGGGCCTCAGGATCTCGTCACGGTTTCTCTGTGTATTCAAAGTGCCATTAGTGTTCATGGTCCATAAGATACGCCTGCCCATACCGTAACCCCACCGCCACCATGGGCCACTTACCGCTGACATCAGCAAACCACTCACACACACACGACACCACACTTACTGTCTGCCATCTGCCCTATACAGTGAAAACCGGGATTCATCCGTGAAGAGAACACCTCTACAAAGTGTCAGACGCCATCGAATGTGAGCATTTGCCCACTCACGTCGTTTACAAAGAGTCAGGTGGAGACCCGATGAGGATGACGAGCATGCAGATCAGCTTCCCTGAGACGCTTTCTGACAGTTTATGCAGAAATACTGTGGTTATGCAAACCGATTGTCCGGGTGGCTGGTCTCAGACGATCTTGGATGTGGGGGTCCTGGGCTGGTGTGGTCACATGTGGTCTGTGGTTGTGAGGCCGGTTGGATGTATTGCCAAATTCTCTGAGAGACGGTTTATAGTAGAGAAATGAACATTCGATTCACAGGCAACAGCTCTGGTGGATATTCCCGCAGTCAGCATGCTAATTGCACACTCTCTTAAAACTTGCAACATCTGTGGCATTGTGCTGTGTGTAAAACGGCACATCTTAAAGTGGCCTTTTATTGTGGACAGCCTAAGGCACACCTGTGCAATAATCCTGCCGTCTAATCCGCATCTTGATACGCCACACCTGTGAGGGGGAGGGATTATCTCACCAAAGGAGAAGTGCTCACTAACACAGATTTAGACAGATTTGTGGACAATATTTGAGAGAAATATGCCTTGTGTGTACATAGAATAAGGGCCAATCCCAATTCTACCCCTTACCCCTTCACTTTCCCCTTCCCCTCCGTTTTGCGCGTCCACGTGAAGGGGTAGGGCTGTCCCAATTCTCTTTTGGTTGGAGGGGGAGGGCTAGGGTGAAGGGCCAGATAGCCCTTCAAAAGAAGATTTTTCGGGAGCACACTACAAACGAAGGGGTATGAGAAGTGTCACTGCTAACCCAGGCTGGCTGCCCAAGCGACAAAGGAGACCCATAAATTTAAGTATTTGTGGCTTTAATAAGTATTATAACGACAAATAATGATTTGCTTTATGTTACATTCAATATTGTGTTCATATTTACGGTCAGTTTCTTCACAGAAACGTTTGTAAAAAAAAATAAAAATCGCTAAAATTACTGTAGTTTGCTAACGATAGTCCCGCAACATATTTTCGTTGTCTCCGTTGTTTCCTGCGAACTTCTCAAGATGCAAGAAAATAGCTGTAACCCACGCGACGCGACTGACATTTATGATTGTGTTCAGTGTAGATTATATATTCTATTATTTTAATCAGTTATTCTCAGTTTATCGGCGACCCCTAACCATCACCCATCTGCCCTGCTGCACAGGCTCTACTTCAGCCGGAACCGAATCATGTGAAGTGTTCACTACGCTAGGCGCATCCGAAACACTATCTAAAGATCTAGCTTTCTTACTATCCTCAATTAAAGTTTGGATGCGTGTCTCTAATTTGGAAAACTTCTCCATCAGCCTGACTGTCTCCTTGCATTTATCACATACAAATCCTATATTGCCATCAGAGAAGGCTATACTAAACATGTGACACCGGTGACAATAACAGGACAAGACATTACTCACCGTGTTTGTTGACTTATTCTTACCACGTTTGTTGACTGGTATTACTCACGGCGCTTTTTATGCTATATAACGAATGTGTGTTGTAAAGTATGTGTGTGCACTCTTTCCTGCATTGACACTATAGAGGAGAGGTAAATAATGCAAAGAGTTGCTGATATCAGTCTCTGTTTATCTGTTTACCCACACAGGCACTGCCATTAAAGTCACCTTAAGCATGACCAGATTTGTGTGGAAAATCCTTTTATTAACATAAAAATGTGAAGACACAACGTAGAAGAACAACCACTACATACAGGTGATGATCTGTAGCAGGTGATAGCTGACTGAGCGCTGGTGGGGACTAGGAGGGATGGTGGGAAATGTGGGGTTGCTGATCTCCAAATTATGACCAGAGATGGATATTAAGTCTGCTTTTTAAAACAAATAAAGAACCAATGTAGAAAAAGAGTTATCATGGGCAAACAGCGGGAAATCTGTATATTCATAACATAGCCACTTTTTTCTCAAGGTCTTTTGAATGGATTGGCTGACAATTTCATCTCTGATGACCAAATCTGTCACAAATTGGATTACTTCAAGATAACTGAAGATTTTGCACCATACAATTGGGGATGTGGCTCTAAAGGTCTTGTTTAGTTATACCTTTATGAGCCCAGCAACTACTGGAGAATGAGAGGGCTGGAGCATTTGACGTTTGGGGAATTTGTTAATTCCCTGGATCGTTAAGGGAATCCACCATGAAGTGGCAGCTATTGTGGCAGCGTCTTCAGAGGCGGTTATTTCCACACCGCCACGAGGCTCCCTTTCCCACAAGTTGCTTCCCCTATTTCGGAGGCCCGGATCGGGTCTCAAGCCCGGTTGTCCGGGAGGACCTGACTTCGGTGGTCTCAAGTCCGGTGGTCCAGGAGGACCCGACTTCGAGGGTCTCAAGCCTGGTGGTCCAGGAGTGCCCGACTTTAGGGGTTTCAAGCCCGCTGGTCCAGATGGACCCGACTTCGAGGGTCTCAAGCCCGGTGGTCCAGGAGGGCCCGACTTTAGGGGTTTCAAGCCCGTTGGTCCGGGAGGAAACTACTTCTGTGGTCTCAAGTCCGGTGGTCCAGGAGGACCCGGCTTTGGGGGTTTCAAGTCTGATAGTCCGGGAGTACACGACTTCGTGGTCTCAAGTCCGGTGGTCCAGGAGGAACTGACTTCGTGGGTCTCAAGCCAGGTGGTCCAGGAGGACCCGACTTCGAGGGTCTCAAGCCCGGTGGTCCAGGAGGACCCGACTTCAGGGGTTTCAAGTCTGGTGGTCCGGGAGGACACGACTTTGGTGGTCTCAAGTCCGGTGGTCTAGGAGAATCGGACTTCGGGGGTTTCAAGTCTGGTGGTCCAGGAGGACCCGACTTCGAGGGTCTCAAGCCGGTGGTCCAGGAGGACCCGACTCGTCTTTACGGCAATCCTTCAGTCACTTTGGTGCTTTCACGCTCTACACTTTCCTTTCTCTCATGGCATCAACAACACAGCTGACAGAGGTAAATACACATGCTAGAAGAGTTACTTAAAGTAAGTTACTTTAAGGGTCAAATCAAATAGAAAGAGCACATTAAAGTTACAACTATATGATTTAAGCACATTTTGTCACTTTTAAGGTCTGGTGTAAAGACTCATGTTGCTGAAATGTTCACCCAATAGAGAAAAGTAATGAAAATATGAAAATAATTAGAGTGAAAAAAATGCAACCATTGCAACACAGGGTTTATTTCAAATTGTAAAGTATTGTTTATTCAATTTCATTTTAAACACAGTATTACAGAATCAGTCTGGTTTATATTTTAAGATTATTTTTAAGTGATTACAAAAAGTATGAAGCTATATGACTATATTTCTATTGGTATTATATAAGGTTATTTGAAGACAAGACCAAAGGTGACAGTAGTAATATTGAATATTTCCCCTGAAAACCCAAACACCACACCAAAAATACAATGAGGCCTATATGTAAAGCAACTGATATATTGCAACGTGTGCATTCCATGTGCAATCTGGCTTGACATTACAGAGGAGATTCCTTGGTCTCCACTTTGATATCAGTGTAAGTGACGCCTTTGTATGTGCCCTTGGTTCCATAGGCAAACACACTGCCGTTCTTGCAGGTCATCTTCACTGTGCCGGTGTATGGCAGGTCAAAACTGGCTCTGCCAATGGTGACGGAAACGTCCAGCTTCTTCCCTGGTGGCACATCTACATCTGTAGACAGAGTTTCGGTTCTCTCATCTGAGTGCTGCTGACTATAAGAGCTTTCAATTCCCAAGGTGACACTGAATCCTGCAGTAACTTCACCAAGCCCTGGAACCCCAGCCTGCACTTCCATACTAAATGTTGAAGATAAACTTGCACTCACAGACCATGAAGATGTCTTAGTTATTTTCTTTGAGCTTTCAACTTTTTGTTTTTGAGTGGTGGAGGAGTCGTTCCTGAAGCTGAGGGATTTGATTTCTTCTACTGCCACCTTTGGTATCAGTTGGTGGATAGTGGGATAGTGGACATCGGTGAGAACTGTTGATTCAACTGCTTTGAGAAACAAGAATCCCATGGCGTCAATGTCAGAACCACCTCTTCCTACAACTCCCAAACAATACCCAGAGCCGACATCCATGGGATATTCGGTTTTTAAACCCCAGCTTGTCATCTTTGCAAAAAACTCATTCCCCAGACTGGTCCTGAATTTGATGGCTCCAAGACGTGTTCCTGCTCCGTTCCCCCACAGGGACAGTGAGGTGAAACACTCACCAGGAGTGAACTTGAACTCTTGATACGGTCCAGAACCGACTCCAAAGGTTTCGACTCTCCCATCTGAAAGCCAGACCCTGACAGCCTTCACCTGCCATTCTCCCAACCAGACTCCGATCTTCTCTAAACTGGCACCGTTGTTCTCACCAGTAAATGAGAATGCATTACCTCCTTGTCCACCAATAAGCTCTAGATTCATTGTGTCGGACATCTTGGAATTAAATCGATCTGAAAATAATAACAGATCAGAATCAACATCAGCTTTACACTTTATTGCAGTGTTTCCCAACCCAGTTTCTGGAGACAGAACAACAGTACACGATTGATTTATTAATTAATCGACCTATCCATTTGGGGTATTGGAGTATCTGACTCATCAACAGGTCTCAATAGTCTATTTTTGTCATTCAAGCGGTAAATGTTAAACGCTGAACTAAACCGTCCGCTTGGTGTTTCCAGGGTTTAAACAAATACAGGTCCAAGCAGCTTTTGGATTTGAGTTTGCTTACCTTTAATTTATAATAATTTGTTACATTAATATAGCGCTTTTCTGGCTACTCATTTCGCTTTACATGGAAGGGGGAATCTCCTCAACCACCTCCATTGTGCAGCATTCACCTGGATGATGCGGCGGCAGCCATATTGTGCAAGAACGCACACCACACACCAGCTTTTTTGCGGAGAGGAGACAGTGATGAAGCCAATCGGTATATAGGAATGATTAAGAGGCCATGACGGACAAAAGGGCAAATTTGGCCGATCACTGACATTACAAAGTTTGGAAGAGCCAGGACATTTGATTTATATAACTCCAATTGTATTCGTCTGAAAGAAGAATGTCATATACACCAAGAATGACGTGAGGGTGAGTAAATTATGGGCTAAATGTAATTTTTGGGTGAACTATCCCTTTAATGCATGCACATGTTTAACATAATGTTTGCAAAAAAGTTGTGGTACTAATACTCTGCAACAATGGGCTTTATGCACAGCTGCACTACTTCCTGAACTTAAGCCAGCTCCTTGTTTCCCGTCTGCCATTATTGGCCAAACTTGATTAATTCAGGTGTGTCTGATTATTGTTGCCGTGACTACTGAGGTCCTGGATTAATCACTTTCTCCAATAATGGCAGACTGTAAACAAGGAGCTGGCTTAAAGGGATACTGCACTTTTTTGGAAATAGGCTCATTTTACAACTCCCTGGGGGAGTTGTAAAATGAGCCTATTTCCAAAAAAAAGTGGAGTATCCCTTTAAGTTCAGGAAGTAGTGCAGCTGTGCATAAAGCCAAATTATAGAGACCAAACTTGGTATTTGCCATCACAAGTATAACTCATGCTGTGTTTTGGTGCAGTGCCACCTACTGGTCCGGACATATGCAAAATGGGCTTTTTTGCTTATAACTTCTAAACTGTTTGCCCCAAAAACCTAAAATGGTCTCGTTAGATTCGGGGCGGCATGCCGAGTCTAATGATATCAGCAAATTTGAATTATGTGGTAAAATGGGTAATTTTATGAATGCATTATTGCGTTACAAAACGTAATATGGATCATTGGCACGATGCACTGAGGGAGCCTGAGAAGTTTCAAGCCAGCGCCACCCAGTGGTAAAATCAAATGTTCACATGCTTATAACTTTGGATTTGGTTGACTTATTTTCACGGGAGTCATCTCCTTAGATTCCTGAATCCTTGACGGGTACCACGCTAGGTTTTCCATTATGTTTTGTGCAATGTTGTGATTAAGTGTTCAAACAACCTTTGCTTAAATATCGAAAACCGTTAACGACCAGCCAGCAGCTCTCGAATCGCTCTCGCGGTACTTTGATGGCACATGTCAGTCACGTGGCGTCGGCGATGTCTCGAGTCGGGTAAAATTTCTAGCCAGTATCCTTCAAGTCAGCTGTATAAAGTCGAACAAGTCTAATGTCTAAATCGGGCTTTAAATGGATATAAATGGTTATGATTGGATATGATTTGTTTAATAAATCCTGCTTCTTGTTTTCGTGCACATTCTCTAATCGGTCTGAATGAAGACAATGATGATGTCAATGGGAAATCTAATGAAAAAGTGAACAGTTCACAAATAATATACGTTGTTTAAATATTTACTGCCTTTATTATTTTGGAATAAAAGTAAAAATGTGCAAAAACACTTAACTTGATTACATTTCTACTTGGTTTTAATAAACATAAATTTACATAGTTATAGCAAAAATGTATAAATAGAATTGTATTGTATTTGGTCTCTCTTTTTTATGTAATGTTTATTTAAACTCGTTCATCAAAATTATCAAATCTTTTTTGATTCATTTGGTTCATTCAACGAATAAAATGAACGAAATGACTCGAAAAAAAAAATTCATTCTGATGAACGAGTTCGAACAGGAGAGTCACGAAAAAAATGCACAGAACAGAGCAAGGCGAGCATTTGAGCTTATCAAACTTAAACTTTTTTTATTTCTTTTTTGAAATGACAGATAGTTTCGCTAGAGAAGACCCTTATCCTGGAATGTTTTCATCAAAAACCTAAACTTCTTTTCGACTGAAGAAAGAAGGACATGGACATCTTGGATGACATGGGGGTGAGTAAATTATCAGCAAAAGTTTTTTTTAAAGTAAACTACTCCTTTAATAACCAGGAAAATTAGGTGTAACAGACTTACATTTACATTTGATATACAGTAGGCTATCTAAAAAAAAAAAAAAGCTTTTGCCTCCTCGTATTAAAACACCACTAGTGTAATATGCACATAAGATTTTTGCATTTAAACAGCATGCCAAAACACGAACTCTTGCTATGCACAGCGGTGTGAAGACTGTGATAGTTGGATAATCGTATGCAAAGTAATAGAAACTGTTAATAAGCTATCTTAATTCAAGTGCCTTTGAGTGATAGTATACTTACATGAATGACTGCAGTCTGAAAGTCTTTTCAAGAGCAGCTCGTCTGGTCAAAGCTGGAAAAGTGAGACGTGTTTGGAGAGTCTTCTGCTTAAATAGAGCTCTGAAGGGGACATGCAGTGCCTAAAACACACCCCGAGTTAGTGTAATCACACTTAAAACACACCTAAAACACCCCAAGGTGATTTACTGCTAATCAAGGAACAGAACCGGCTTTACTGATTTGATGCGGATAACAATATCGTGCCCAGCCCTACCCCAAGACAGTGTCATTCCTCCCTCCAACTCACCCAACACAATCTTTTGAATTCTTTTGACCATTTCACAAAATGTGCATGGCCCCCAGAATATGTACGGATATCTGAACATGCAAAATATCAAAAGAAAGAACCAACTCTCTCCAGTTTTATTCTAGCTTAATGCATTCTATTTTATCAACACTTGAATGTGGATATTAATAATAAAGCAGCATTTTGATTAAAAAGCTGAGACAACAGAACCGGAACACAATGCAATGTTTAATAAAGTCGTAGTTTTTGTTATTTTTGGACCAAATATTTTTTTGATTCTGACTTATTTCATTTTGCAATTTTATTTATTAGAAAGGTATATTCTGTTCTAACTTAATTCTGTAAAGTAATTGTTTATTTTTTCGGTGCATCGATGTTGCGCTGTACTTAGAGTTTGCTCGCACAGGCAATTCAGACGATTTCATTGATTTGCATATATCACTGTAAAAAATTATTGATGGTTTAACTTAAAAAAGTAAGTAAGCTGGTTGCCTTAAAATTTTAAGTTGATTGAACTGGAAAAAGTGAGTTAATACAATGAAGGAGATTCATTTAACAATCAGAAACTCAAAATGATATGTTATCTGAACTAAATAAATTATTATAAAGTTGATTTGACAAAAGAAAATATGTTGTGATAACTACACTGTAAAAAAATATTGTTGGTTTAATTTAAAAAAGTAAGTAACCTGGGTTGCCTTAACATTTTAAGTTGATTGAACTGGAAAAAGTGAGTTAATACAATGAAGCAGATTCATTTAACCATCAGAAACTCAAAATAAGTTATCTCAACTAAATAAATTATTATAAAGTTGATTTGACAAAAGAAAATATGTTGTGATAACAAATCTTGAAAATATTTTTTTGCAAATCCTGTCTGCAGTGTGGCCTTTCTGCAGTTATTTATGTTATTTCTTAGTTTTATTGATCCGAATTGTTTTTATATTTTATTCTATATCTTTGTGTGATGTTATGTGCATTGTGGCTTTACATACATAGATGTATTCATTTTACACTGTCACAAAAAATTATTTGAGTACAAAAATAACTAGAAAACCATCATGTCACTTGTGAAATTCCACTAGCTGGACTGAGTCGCTGTCTCGATGGGGATTTGGGCCAGGGACGTACATTTACAACCGTTCAAAAGCACAGATTTCGACTCACTGTTTGTATTTTCTAATCCTGATATTTAAGCTCCACAATTGAAGAACCTGGATCGATGGCATAATTCAGCTTCCCGAATGTGCTGTCAGCGCCAGCAGGCCTGTAAATCATGCACACGATTTGGCCAACTATTATTATTTTCATTTTGTTTCATGAAAGCTGTATGTACAATATTTTCACCTGGTAATGTAACTGCAATTGCCATTAGGCCATGCAACTGATGATATCCCATGATAAACTCTTTAAACTCAAACTCAAAAAAAAAATAATAATTCAAGAGTCTGTTTAGTAATATAAGTATTCTAATAAAAGTTTAGGTCTGAGTTCAAGTATGCATGCAAAAATATGCAAGAGTTGAAGTATTTTTTTAACAAGTCACCAGATAAGCAGAGGTCAGCCTCGCCTAACCATCAATCACTACAATAACTATAACTCCAGAGTCCAACTATGGCCACAGTCACTCCTGAACCAGATGAACTTCATATTCAACATCACATAAACATCCTGACAGGGGGAAGATGGAGATACGATCTGCCGTCGGGACTAGGAGCAGGTTTCAACACATCTTTCTATAACTTGCATTGTTACTAACACAATCATTCACCAAGCAGTCAAACACTTTGAGGAAACTTGTTTGCAGCAAAGATGACCTGAGATATGAATGTGTCCTGAAAGTTTAAGTAACCACTTCACAAGAGTTATTTCACATTATTTCACAACAAGACAAGGGACATTTCACCCAAAATAAACATTCTGTCGTCATGTATTCTCTCCCTTATGTCATTACAAAAACCAAATCTATTTTTTCAGTGGGCTCCAATAAACACACATTTCTTATGATTATGCCTAAAATGTGTTTTAATATTACTATCAATAATGATTGTATGATATGTTTATAATATCAGTCTTTAAAGTTCCACTTTAGCACAATCAATATACTTAAGTATATTGAAGTTTTTTTTTTTTTTTTTTTCAATTTAGCAGATTTTAAGTATATATACATTTAGTAAGCCAAATATATTGCAGGGTATTTTCATTATATTCATTCATTATTATTATTATTATTATTAATATTCAATTGACATTTATTTGTATAGTGCTTTTCACAATGCATATCGTTTTAAAGCAGCGTTACAGAAAATACTTGAGTCCACATTACAGTTTACAGAGGAGACTTTCTGCACGTTATGTATTTCAGAAATGTACATATACAAATCACAAAGTTAGTTAACAATGTATTCATTTAAACAGTAGGCCTTGTCCTCACCTCGTTACTGTGTGTGTGTGTGTGTGTGTGTGTGTGTCTGTTTGTGTTATTAGTAAAAGTTTGTATTGGAGACTTTGGATTCAGCATCTTGTTCAATCCACACCGAGGCAATATAGCACAATAAATGGTTTTATTTTTAATTTTTATTTTACTCCATTCTTGTGAAATTCTAAATGTTTACTTTTTGATTTATGAATTATAACAGACTGTTACTTTTTTTAATATTGGTTTTATAATTTAATAATTTCTTGCTTTTTGTTAGTTTTTATTCGTTGTAATTTCTATATAAACATTTTACTTTTAAAATATAGGTTTTACAAGATCACCATCTTCTGTTATATGTGTAGTGACGGGCAGCTCGAGGCTTCGTGAAGCAATGAAACAGTTGAACCAAATGTGCCATATTGTGTCGAGGCTTCGAATTGATCTGACACCCTTCTCCACTGGGACACCTAGTGGTCACTTGCAGGTGTTGATCTGAAACAACCTTGACAACTAGCGAATAAAAATGTGTTTTTTTTTTTAAATTTTTATTTTTAATTGTAGCTATTTTTCTAATATGTAAAGCTTGTAACCATAGGCTCCTCACTGTGCAGAATATCATTTTGGTCCTGATAAATGAATAATAAAAGAAATCAAGCCACAATCTCTCACTTTTTATTAAATCGTCACTATGCAAACATAAACATATAAAAACATACCAACATCATATCATATCAAACCTGTTTCAGCTTATTAAAAAATAAGTAGTATTTTTAACGAGGTAAAATAACGAGTTTTCAGTCCCAAAGACGAAATATAAGTTGTGAACGACCAAATAAATGACAAACTATAAGAGAGAAACTACTTTAAACAGAAAAAAAACACTTTGACAGCTTTGACACTTCAGAGCGTCTCCAAAGTCACATCTGTTCCAAAAATGATAATTAAGGTAAATTAATTAATTGACTATACACAGATCAGTATTATTACTCGCATCGTCACAACAGCTATTTTTCAGATATCTGAAAGATGATAAAATGCTGAATGGTTTTATCTTCACTCATGGAGGTTGATTTGTCTATGGTGCATACTAGGGATATTTAGACCCCAGTTTCATATATATATATATATCCAACTCGACCCGCTCCGAGCGGGCCTCGAACCCGGGTCTGAGGGGTTACATTGGTGCCGTGACCCGGATGAGAGTGAGGTTTAGGGGGGTGAGTGTAACGGAGGCCAGCTAGTAGTTGTTGTGCGAGTAAACCTCACTCCCCTGGTTTTAAAAGGCGCTCTAGCGACAGATAAGAGGCTGCAGTCTTTAGCCTCCTTGTTAGAGCGCCCGACTCTCACGCCGGAGACCCGGGTTCAAGGCCCGCTCGGAGCGGGTCAAGTTGTACCCGGGTGGAGGGGTTACATATATATATATACTTAAACACATGTAACCTACTATTTTAAACACTTTATTATCTTTTACCTCTTAAAGAGATAGACTAAATTGAGTTCAAAGAAGATCTAGTCTACATTTCTCTTTTTCATTCCTGGAGTTATGGTAAATATTCCATGCTTTAGTTTAGTGGAAGATTTCTGTTCCCTAGATGAAAACAAAGACCTTTAACATGAAAATGACATCATGAAACGCCCACTATAACCAGTAGATGGCAGCAGAGGACTGGTTCGCTCAAGGATGATGTCACTTTGTAGGCCAACCAGCAGTTCGCATCACACTGGTTCCCTCAAAAACTTAACAGGCTTTTGAATTATTGCTAAAATAAGCTCTGTAATTAACAAAAGTTTATGATACTTGCACATTTTGTACAACCAAAACCCCATTCAAAAACCCATTGCTTCGGCACAATGGATTCAGAAGTGCTAAAATGCTAAACTCTACAAAGTGATGTCACCTGAACCACTCTATTTGCCATTGCCACTAGTTTCTTTCATGTTTTGCTTTTAGATTTATTATAAAAAAAAAAAAGCTTCAATAACAAATTAGTAATGCTAATAAGTAAATACTCCATAAATACTCTTTTTTTTATTTAACAAAAAATAAAATTAAACCCATGTTTAGTCTGCATTGACTCTATGGCACTTAAAGGGTTAGTTCACCCAAAAATGAAATTTTTTTCCCAAACCTCTATGTGTATATTTGTTCTGCTGAACACAAAGGAAGATATTTGGAAGAATGTTTTAATCAAACAGATCTCAATCCCCATTGACTACCATAGTATGTATTTTTTTCCCCTTGATTGACTACCTATTGCCTATTAGAAAGGCATTGACTCCACTTTTAATTAGATGCATATTTGATCTGAGATTTGCTTCTTTCCATATGGATTTTTCACTGTGACAACATTGCCAATCAGTCAAACATTATACACATTCAACAAAAAAAAAAAAATTAATATGAACTGTAATAGTTATATTTTATTTGATTACATATTAAGTATTAAGATAACATCAAATTCAATCAGTTGCATCTCAATCTGCAGTCATTTATTTGATGTGTTCGAGTTTGTCAGATACATTTTGCTCAGCTCAGGGGTCAGTGATCATCAGAACAACCATCAGTTTTGCATTTTGATTCAACTCAAGAAAAGGAAGAGGAAGAGGAAGAGGAATCGCTGCTGTCGTCTTCGCTGCAACTTTGATTCCTTTCTTCTCTGAGTTTATTTCTACGCTTTTTTCCAAACTGTGAATGATCCACCGGGTAAGGTTGAGGCTCAGTGTTGGGATACTGATACCCAGGCGTACGACGAGGTTGACGCCCAGCCATCATAGGGAATAATGTTTAAGTTGCCAGTGAAGTTAGCTGTAAGTACATGTGTAAGCACACACATTTAATTTTATGTTTTGTCCATTTACAATCTCAGATTCAACACGTTCAAAAATACTCACAAATACAAGTTTAACAGTAATGAGGTCTGTTTAATATACCTAAACATTTTGTTGGAACATCCATTCTGCAATATAATAGATATTAAAAATTAAAGGGTTAGTTCACCCAAAAATTAAGTCATTAATTACTCACCCCCATGCTGTACCAACCCCGTGACCTTCGTTCATCTTCGGAACACAAATGAGTAACGCTCTGCGTGATTGCGTCGTGAAGCCTCTGTTTTTTTGTTTGTTTTTTTTTTATTGCAGAAAGGTAACATATACAGACAATAATAGAACATAAACAACCAAAACAAAAATAAATACATAAATAAATAAATAATAGAGCATAGTTCACATTCAATTTTAACAAATAAGAGTATTACAAAACACCAGGGGTATTGAAGAGTGCATCATAGCATTGTAAATATTTCACAGATTTTTCATTTTTTAACAATCTTATTGAAGAAATGTAGGAATCAAAGTCATAACAAGATAAATTTAACATAGGAGATGAATTAAGGAATTTTTGTTTATGTATGTGAAATTTTGCTAATAAGATAAAAAGGTTAACAATAAATTCCAGATCCTTATTACTTTTATTTCCATAATACAAGGTAACATCCTTTAAGTTTAAAGTAAAGCAATAATTAGTATTCAACAAATTAAATATAAAGTCTGCCAAATCAGTCCAAAACTGGCTCACGACTTCACAGTCAAAAAATAAGTGAGTCAGTGTCTCTTTCTCATTATTACAAAAACAGCACATATCATCAATATCAAGAAATCTTGATATTAAAGATTTAGAAGGATAAATGGTATGTAGAATTTTGTAGTGTATTTCTTTTATTTTGTTATTAATACAGTATTTGAATGGAATTAACCAAGCTCTTCTCCATTCAATATTTTCAATCTTAGAGTTCCAGAAAAATTTCCCTCTGGGAGATGTTTTGTTTTGTTTTTGGAAGATATTACAAAATATGTTTGTTATTACATTTTTTCTCAAGTAACCCAACACCTTCTAAAATTAAATTTGGGTTTGTCACAGATAGAGAATTGTAACAAATATGACATTTGACAAGTTTCGTGAAGCCTCTGTCCAATCAGTCCAATGAGAGAGTATGACGTCATAGACCAGGAAACTATAAAGCACCCTTGAAATCAGACCGCGACAGCTTCTGTTTACTTCAGTAAGCGCTCTCTGTTCTCTGTCCTTGTCTATTTATTGTTGTTTGTCAAAGCCCATTATATATCACCAACTATATTTATGATAAGCAAGAAAGCAAGTTTATAGACGTTGTGTTGTTCCCTGCTCTCGTTACATCACGGGTGGGGACACACATCAGCTATTATTTTGCTGTTTGGGAGTGGAGCATGCCTGAAGTCAGTTCTCGAGGGAGCTGACTGTGGGCATTGCGTGACGCTGTCCGCGAGGACGCTCCGCTCCCGCCGGGCGTTCTCCGAGGAGGACCGTTCGGTTCGGTTCGGGTTCCCCCCGCGGGTCTCTCTGTTGCCGAGGCACGGAGACGACTCGCATTCCGGGGTTCGCAAATGGATCTGACAGCGGGGGTTCGTTCAGCTTTCACATGCCAGATCTAGTGTGACTGCGATTTCCAGTTCCGAGGAATTGGTATTGTTAGTGTTTTGTTTTAAAAAGAAAGAGTACAAACCAATTAAAAATATTAAGAGAGAGGCAGATGTTTGAATTTTCAATGAATAAGCTCATATCTCTGCTGAATAAAGAGGAGCTTTTAAAGGAAGGTTTTATTTGTGCTGTTGCCAGTTAAAATTTTACTGGCTAGCTGAACATTATGAGATTGAAAATAACAAGGAGTTTTTAGATATACTAAACTCTAAAACTCTGGATCTCAGCCTCCTCGTCGGGGTCTGCGTTTTTGTTTTGTTTTTTCCTTATCTCGAGCTCTCAAACACACCAAACCAATAATTGCTAAACACACACAGAAAAAAAAAAAAAATTTGCACGGGCATTTTGCACTAGTTTTATGTTTAATTCCCAGATGTCTAATTATAGTAATGTTTGGGTATTAAGTGTTATGATATGTCAGTGCCTAGGGTTAAATAGACGCTTGAGTCGGTGTCATTGTTATTAACCCTGACATTACCCAACAGCCATCATAAATAATAAACACATTTTTATTATGCAGCCCTGGTGGGTAAGGTATAGAGGACATGGATGAGTGTGTGTGAGGAGCGATTCGATTACGATTATTGACGTCCTGATTCGATTACAGCCGATTTTCGATTATTAACGATTCTTGATTAGCAATTATTGATTTTCCATTTCACAACAGTAAAATACACTAGACCAACATATTAGCAGGAGCAAAATTTTGGTATTAATTGCACTTTTTATTTGTTTGATATTCAATGAAAATGTATTGATGGTTAGTGAGGTTAGTGTTCTCCACTATAGGCAACCCATTATCTTCAAATTATTATTATTATTTTTTTTTTTCAAAAGCAATTGTGTTGCATTACAATGCAAAAGCACTTGGTTCTAATAATTGAAAGCATTAAAATGCATTTTTTTTTTATTTCGTTCAATTGAAAATCTTTGAAGCAAGTTTGAGGGACTTGAAGGGCAACCGATTCAGAGAATCACCCAGATATTCAAAAGAACAGCATTTATCTGAAATAGAAAGCTTTTGTAACATTAAACAAAAGTTCAGAAGTTTGGAGTCGGTAATAATTTTTATTAAATTTTTTGGGCGAAAGAAAAAAAGAAATCTTTACTTTTATTCATCATTGATTTTTTTTTTTTTTTTTTTTTTTTTTTTACATTTGTGAATCGATTCAGGATCATCCGCATCGTGATGCATCGAAGAATCGATTTTGCGAAGAATGCTTTTTTTTTTCCCCCACCCCTAATATATATAAGTATATTTCATTTTTATTTATTTATTTATTTACCAGGACAATGCATATTAACAACAGTACACCTGTAACATGCCAGAGTTAGCCAAGGGCTAGTTTTCATCTGTAGTCCTGTTTGCCAGTTGTACAAAGGCACCCTAGGGAAAGTACACATTTAAAAGTTTAATGTAAATACAGCTGTATTGGTCTGCTGTATTTATTTATATTTGTATTTATATTTGTCAATGCATTATATATAAATAATGCATTGCTCTATTTGGTTCTCCCTCACACATCCAGCTCTGCTCTGGTGTGGTTAACGCTACACTAGTACGCATTTCCCGATATCTTTGCTCCCGGGAGTTCAGCCTCATTGGAGTTTTGGATACTACTGTGGCTTGGCCTCTGAGGGCTCATAGAGTCCGGTCTCTCGATTGAGGTCGTTGAAACCATTCTCCAATTCAAAGCTCCTTCCACGAGAGAAACTATATGCATTGAAATGGAAATTCTTCTCCATCTGGTGTGGTGAACGTCACCAAGATCCCGTTAACTGCCCTGTTGGTACAGTTCTTGATTTCTTGCAAGACCGTTTCTCTGCTGGATTATCTCCTTCTACCTTAATGGTTTACGTGGCGGCTGTATCTGCCTACCACACCCCTCTGGGGGCCACTTCTATCGGGAGAGATCCTCTAATTACTAGTTTTTCTCGGTGGTACGTGAGGTTGAGACCTGCACTGCACTCAAACCACCGGCTTGGGATTTGGCTCCCTTCGAGCCCATTGAAGAGGTTTCAGGAAAATTACTCACTTTGAAAACATTTATTCTCCTTGCTGTTACATTTATCGAAGATTAGGAGATTTGCATGCCCTGTCGGTTGCTTATTTATGCCTGGAATTTGCAGCTGGTATGGTGAAAGCATTTCTATACCCTAGACCGGGTTATACTCCTGGTCCCAGTTAATGTTGAGGGCCTTAGTGCTGCAGGCCTTTAATCCTCCACCTTTTAATACCCCAGATCATAAATAACCTACACTGAAACTGAAAAGACGAAGGTCTCCAGTAAAATTCTTTCATTTGCTTGACACGCAACGTAAAGCATTCGTATGATTTTTCACTCTTTCTATGCCCTAAAACGTGTAAAACGAAATGTGACACAGTGATGTCTTTAAGCAGAGGCTTGCTGTACTTATTACAGAGAATAACCGGAGGCCGGATTCAAGAATCAAGAACAACCTGAAGTTACATGTTTAGAAGTTTTGTACAGGTTTGCATTGAATTACACCCTGGGCGAGACCCCCTTCGAGCGAAAGAAGTTTCACAGAAGAGCGAAATCAATTCACCAAGTTGATATCGTTAAAGATGATGGCCCAGTTTTAAAGGAGTGTGTTTTATGTCATCGACTAACATGCCCATGTTCAAATAAACTTTTGATAAAAAGATAAACCTCACATATATCAGCATTTAAATCATCTTTAATCATAAAAATAATGAGTCAATGAAGATGCATCCCTGACATAATGCACAGTAGCTTATCTTTTATTATTGATAGTAAAATTCGGTCTGATTTTCCTATGGTGGTCGTTGCTATACACAACCATGCACTGCGCTCTCCACAACGACAAACGAGTTTTAGTAGCTAATGTATTTCAACCACAGAAAAACGCTTGCTGAAGCTCTGCTAAAAGATTTATTTGCGGAGAAGAAAAAAACACCCTCGTGTTTGGGTGCACATGCACTCCCATACTGTAAAAATATATATATATATTTTCTAGATTTGTTATCACAACATATTTTCTTTTGTCAAATCAACTTTATAATAATTTATTTAGTTGAGATATCTTATTATTTTAAGTTTCTGATTATTAAATTAATCTACTTCATTGTATTAACTCACTTTTTCCAGTTCAATCAACTTAAAATTTTAAGGCAACCAGGTTACTTACTTTTTTTTAAGTTAAACCAAGAATATTTTTTCACAGTGTAGTAATCACAAAATTTTTCTTTTGTCAAATCAACTTAAATAATTTATTTAGTTCAGATAAGATATAATTTTGAGTTTCTGATGATTAAATGAATCTCCTTCATTGTATTAACTCACTTTTTCCAGTTCAAACAACTTAAAATTTTAAGGCAACCAGGTTACTTACTTTTTTAAGTTAAACCATCAATAATTTTTTACAGTAGTTCTCCTGGAAAAAAAGTAGTGCTCGCTTCAATATTGAGCATAATTTTTCACCATTAACTATTATATCTGGGCGGTTTTCCGAACATTTAATGTTAAACAACACTGGGTACGCCAGTCAAAGATTTTGGACATAGAATTTGCGAAATAATTTTTTTGCCACTTGTTCATTTGTTTTATCATGTACATAAATCACAGTGTCATCGGTGTACATTTGAATATCTACATCAGGACAAACATTAACTTTAAACTTGTTTTTATAAAATACACTTAAATACAGGACACACTGACTACACTGAAAAATAAAAGTCTCCAAGTAAAATTCCTTCATTTGCTTGACACGCAATGTCAATCATAAAGCATTCATATAATTTTTCACTCTTTCTATGCCCTAAAACGTGTAAAACGAAATATGACATTGTTATAGTTATGTCCACGTGTAGTCTTTAGCGATTTCAACGTTCACCTAGAGAAGCTTTACGTAAAAGACTTCATCTCTCTCCTAGTCTTATTTGATCTCAAACGGCTCAACACCAAAGGTACTCCCGAATTTACACACATGCCTTTATTTTGGTGAATCCTGTTAAGGCAAAAATTCAATAAACAGACATCACTTCGTAAGAGACACTCTGAGTCAAATTAATAAAGGGAAAGGTTTATTATTCTTGCAAGAACAATAAGGCTCAATCACCAACACAGATCACTGCGAAGTGGAGTGACGCCCAGAACACAGGCCGGGGTGAAGACTAAATAGCCCTCCCCAAGGTTATTTACTGCAAGCCGAGCCTTCTCTGTAAATTTCCACAAAGTTATAGGATTCATGATGCCAGGTTAGATTTACTAACCCCCTCAACCCCTCCCAGTCTAAGATGACCCCTGACCCGGCCGGTCCTCTGGTGCCTAGCTCCACTCTTGATAAGGGAGAACAATTAATACATGTGAGATTAAAATTTCCACAACAATTCCCCCCTGTTTATCATTAGGTTACCCATAATCATAGTAATAAACAAAGACAAATTTTAAGCCCAACATCACATTTATACCCTTCAATTGATTTTCGCATAAATGATCACTCTGCTTAAACATCTGTTGAAAAAATAGTATTTGTAAAAGAAGAAAGCTTAAGGCTGTTTTTGCGGAGTAAAGCTCCATTAATTGTCTAGCAAGCAAGTAAAGCATTTTATTTGAAGCCGGGCTAAATGAATAATCACTGTTATTGCACTCCTGATAAAAATCAGACCCTCAGTCACTCCAAATATATAAGAAATAGGTTATAGATTAGCAAGAAAAACAACCAACAAAACCCCATAATTGTTCCAATATGATATTAAAATACACCAAAATGCAGCAGTCCTATATCGCTACAATTGGCAGTACCGTCTGGATTATCCAGTACACCCATCCTCCCCACATAGACATGAACCACCCAACCCATGCCCCATTAGCATGTTCAGGCTCCTTTACCGCCTGTCTCATGTGTTCAATCAAATTTGTGATGTTGTCGCTGTAATCTGGAATATTGAAACAAGACCAGATAAGTCTTATAATTTTATCCTTTCCTGTAACCAAATTAGTTGTTCAAAATGAACTCTAATATCTCTAGTACAGACACATCGATCAATACATTTCCTATATTTGCACCAATCAAATCAATACTTAGTTTGATTCAAACAAAATCATCACAGAAACAGATTCTCCTGTTAAACTTAAACCATCAGTTAGCAGGTGGTTCCTCCAGGTGTGTTGATCATCTCGTTCGCCCCATGGACGTTCCATGTTCACCAGGGTGACACTTTGCGTGCCGTCGCAATGGTCTTCCCACGTCGGGAGGGAGGCTGTTACTAGCACTAGCCTTTGACCCCTCACTTTATGCTCTATTGGATGGTTGAGGCCTGCTGGTGTTGTCTTAAGGTGAGAGGCTTGGACCCAGTTGTCACATTCTCTGATCCTTTCAAGGTTTCCCTTAATTCACGACCGCACCCCCACTGGAGTGAACCATTTCTTGCCTGCTTTCACCTGCGAACAGAGACCTTAACTATTCTTGTTAGTGACAACATCTATTAACTCATCTGCTTGTCTGGCCGGTCTTCCCCTTTTAATGTGACCTGTGGAATCAATAACCTGAAACATTATCACTGGATCTTAATATCATTCAGAGTCCTTTTTCCTCTGGGAAACATTCAACTCATATTGCTCATGTCCTCAGCATAACGTTTACATTTGAAACAGAATCAGTTCTGTTTGCTGCAATCCATCCTGAGATTCTGTAAAAGGAAAATCTTAGTTATGCGCTGCGCAGGTGTGACACCGTTCCGTCACACTAATAACCCAGGCCAGGGTAGTTAGCCAAATTCATCCCTAGCCATTATTTTATTAGACACATTCTGCTCATGTCTTAAAAGTCTGCATGATCTGTAGAGAAAAACAAATGGCGAGGTTATTTTCAGATAGTAAAGTACACTTAGTTTCTTTTGTCCGCTGTGCTGCCATGGCCTTCGCTGCTGCCTCTGCCCTGGCGTCTCCTGTTGAAACAGTCCTGAAATTGTGTTATCAGCGTGTGCAGCCCACTTATAGACAGCAACATTGCCCCACCTGTGCAATGGCTTTCAGCAAATTTGAACCCCTCAGTAAACCCATATTTGGCAATTGTTACCATCCCCCTTTTGATTCATGACCCAGCTCATGCATCAATTCAAATTAATCTAATTCTCCAATCAACACTAACCCAAACATCATCCTTCAACCAATTTTCGCCCAGACATCTTTCTCTGCCTCTGAAACAAAAATATTACTTAAAGGCCCAATCTCACCTTCTTATCGAAGTTTTTTTTAAAGGGCAACGGCCCTGAGTCTCACAGCGAATCCTGCTTTTCAGTCCTGTTGTTTGGTCTCTCAAGTCAGTTATCTACAAACATTTCCAAAGTCATCAATTGTTTCTATCAGGTCAGGTCGTGCTGTACAGACTTAGTCTATGTCAGTCAAACATGTCCCCCTCAGTTCATAATTGTTAAGGACTCTCTTAATAATTCGATATTAACTTAGCCATTTTTCTTTGTTGTTGCCGTCAAATCTACAATTCCAATTTACAACTACATCATGAATGACAAAACTATTACTGCTAGACAGAGCTTGATGACCAATCAACTTAAAGCTCGTCAGAATTTTCCTTTAAAGTTTGTCATTTGCCTTGGCCCATCTGTGATGATAAAACTCACAAAAGCATAAAATGCTTTCACTATTAAACACTCATACCTGACTATGAACTGCATATTTTCATATTCAAATCTTTCGAATAAGATTTTAAACTTTACATTTTCTTGTAACCTTTACCTAAATTTACATGGTTTCTGAACCATCTTTCAAAGCATGTCTGTTCATTATTCATTCGAATTTAACAAGGTCAGCTGGTTGTTTTGGTTCATTATCATTATTTTGCTTTAGCAGGCCAATAACAGAAAGACAGACACAGTTCCTTCCTCCACTCAAGTCTCTCTCACTATAACAAAATAATCTTTTCAACAGCCTCCTAAGACTGTAACTTAGACAACATTTAAACTCATTACAATATCCTTTGACCATTCACCTTTGTTATCCAGACTTTTCTTAAATCTACAAAAGCTGTCTTTATCTTTAGTCACCACCATGTCTAACGACCTCCAGGAGTCAAAATTATGTTAGACATATTCTAAATCTACACTATAATTTTCCTTGCCCATAAGGTAACCGACATCCAAAGGTTTTGTTACTGTCTCCACAACAACAAATGGGAATCACTTCATGGCCCCGACTGAACCCCAAAAGCCCATTTCCTGTTAGCTCTTTATCTATAATCTCCATCAGGGTGTGGTCCCCTGGCATACATAGAGCTTGTCATAATGAGAAACAAGCCATACAGTGAATGCGGTTTCTGGTGAGTGGGATAGAGGGACTTACGTTCCTGGGGCAGACTGCCGTGACTCCTCACAGCTCCATCCCCCTTAACGATACAGGATGCTGTTGGCCTCGCAGACACCCGTCCACTCTCATACCCAACCTCACATAAACACCTCCATCAGGAGATGCCCAGTGTCTGCGTGATCCCCCTGCCTTAGGTTGCCTCCTATTTGGCCAAAGAAGGTCTTACCCGTCATCGAGATGACCACTCGTGCACACATGGTAACCGCCATTTTCTCAAAACCGTTTTCTTCAAACAAAATCTGTTGTTTCTGGAGCTTAGGAAAAATATTCGAGAGTCACCAGGGCCATTCGGATTGCCTAATAGTTGTAACACAGGGAGACAGGTTAATAACAACAGTATTTAATCACTTAAATCCATTAACCATCTTAAAAGCAGCAACTAGCTACTCAGTGGATTTAGATCACAACTGTACATTCCGTGCACTTCATCTGTAGGCGGAGCCATCGGCCCCGCCCCCGTTTCATGGTGGGGACTAAGATTTTCAGACAAATAAGTTATTGGTTCACAACCTAGTCAAAGATGTATCTAGTTTCGTCTATTATTATTTTAATGACTTCTTGAAAGTCCTTCAGTTTTGCTTTTAAAACATTTAAAATACAAATTGCCTCTAAATGGCAATGATTTCTCTTAACATCTCTGTGTCTATGATCTTCAACTGAAACACTGTGTTTTAATACAAATAGCTTATTATCACTAATGACACAGGCTCAGATAACATCTGTAGCTGACATTGAATGAGAGAGAGACTGTGAGGTATTCAGGACTGGTACTGCGCGCTCATAAACTTCTAACATCATTATTATTGACAGATCATTAATTTTCATAAGCCGCATCGAAATGCTCAAAATATTCTAAGTTGTTTTCACAAAGTTTCTTGACTGTACTCCCAGCATAGCTGGACCCTTTAGGTTCAAACAATGGTTGTCAAACCAAAATTAAACATAATTTCAATCATTATTTTACCACTAAAATATAAAATTGTTCCCCATTCTGCTTAATGAAACATTCCTTATCTTTATATAACTGTTAATCATACATATAAGTTCAACTTAACCTGACTTAACAGTCGCTCATAAATAGTTCCATGAATTCTTTCAGAATTTTCTTTTCTCTCTACCAGCTTCCTCAAGCCAAATGTCCACTGTCTGTTCACATTTTTACATTCATGATGAACGCAGCCACAACAGCCTGTTTGCTTTTCGCTGTCCTGTTCCACTGATTCCTTCACTACTTTAGTCTGGTAGCGCTCAGTGTTCCCTCACTGGGAAAATCATGATACTTTATCAATTTTTCTATATCCACACACTTCTGCCCATAATGTTTTCTCATTTGACCAAAACACTGGTGTATCATATCTGGCAAGCTTGCTCTGAGATTTCCCCATACTGGCTGTTTCTATTTCCCCCGTGGATTTTCCTTTCGACGCGTCTAATAATCTGTCGGACGTCTCCAACAGATCCGATCTCTTAACCCAAGATCGGTCAAGGTGCACTACCAGCGCTTTATCTACTGGAAATCTTTTGACCCCGCTGCAGATCTTCAATTACCCCACAGATTAGAGCCCACCTGAAATCTCTTGACCTGCTTTCAGCTCTCAAGTGATCTCGGACCGTAATCTGGGCGAAATCTCTGACCTGACAAATGTCAATTAATTTCAGATTTACGAAAACTCAGTGTCCATATGAAATTTCTTGACCTGCCAACAGGTCTCAATTAATCTTGGACTACTCTCTTATTCGCAACCACCGAAATAGACCCCAGCCAGTACAGTTCCTCTCAATTATATACCCAATATAAAATGAATTTAGCTGTGTCTTACCAGGATGTCTTTTCTCTGTGCCTCGGGTTCTTTTTGATTCCAGTGGAGCCTCTCCTGGGCCTGATAGCGGTCGGCCCCTCTCTCTCAAGCTTACGAGGTAGAGCTGGAACTGCTCAGTCCAGGTGGCCAAACACCGTCCGCTCTCAGGTCCAGAAGGCACTTCCAAGGAATCCCATTCTTCTGACACCAATTGTTAAGGCAAAAATTCAATAAACAGACATCACTTCGTAAGAGACACTCTGAGTCAAATTAATAAAGGGAAAGGTTTATTATTCTTGCAAGAACAATAAGGCTCAATCACCAACACAGATCACTGCGAAGTGGAGTGACGCCCAGAACACAGGCCGGGGTGAAGACTAAATAGCCCTCCCCAAGGTTATTTACTGCAAGCCGAGCCTTCTCTGTAAATTTCCACAAAGTTATAGGATTCATGATGCCAGGTTAGATTTAATAACCCCCTCAACCCCTCCCAGTCTAAGATGACCCCTGACCCGGCCGGTCCTCTGGTGCCTAGCTCCACTCTTGATAAGGGAGAACAATTAATACATGTGAGATTAAAATTTCCACAACAATCCTCTCCACATTTCGGATCACTTCTTCATTACATTTAATCTACAACTTACTTTTTGTGCGCCACCAACCCCTTTATCAATTACTTTCAGACGAAACTTGCGCTCACATTCTCCTTACCATCTTCTCGTCCCTCAGCCGCACAATTCTCATCTTTGGATGTGAATTATGGCTGGGCGATATGGAGCCAAAAATATATCTCGATATACGATATATATTTCGATTATCTTTACAGAAAAAATAACCCCCCAAACACTACTGCAAAAACAAATATGCCAAATACCACAGTCTTTTTTTATTGAAGTGCGGCAGTTCATGTAGGAACAAAGAAAAAATCCTTGTATACAAAGACAATAATTAAAGGACTGCAACGGGTAGGGTTGCCACATGTCCTTCTTTTTAAGAACTTTTTCTCGACTTCTTGGTTTTCGAAAGGCTGCAGGAATATGTATGTTCAAACCGTGTAGCGCGCACACGACAGAGAGCGAGAGACCTTGAGTGTGTTTGCTAGTGTGACTCATGAAGAGCACGTAAAACAGCAATTAAGGCCACGTTTACACAGTCGGGTATTTAGCAAAACGATTATTTTCCTCCTCTCCGTTTTCAAAAATAACATAGTTCACAGTCACACACTCGCATAAATACGCCGCCAAGCGCTTTCATAACTATGTCAAACCTATTGGCGGCAGTGTAGGGGTTAAAGATAAAGCCATGCAAGCCAATCAGAATCGACAAGAGTACCTAAAACGCCGTTTCTCCCAGTTCACACGACAACACATAACCGGAGTTTTCAGAAATCTCCACTTTTTAGAAATAATCGTTTTCTGCGATAAAAACGGGGTTTTCGTGTAAACGAGAGGCCAATCCGCAGGGAAATATCTGCGTTTTCCCTTCATGTAAACGGGGCCAAGACCTTTTTTTTAGATGAGTTATGTAGCCTCCGGCCTGCGGGCGCCGCCATGTTTAATGAGAGAGACAACACGTGAGGCGAGGGGGAACAAAAGCAATATTGCTTTTATAATCAAAATCCATATTGAGTTTAAAAATATCTCGATATATTTTAAATATCAAGATATCGCCCACCACTAATGTGAATAACGCAATGGACACTTTGTTCCACTTGAACATTTATTAACATTTATCGCTCTAACTCGCATTCGGATCTCCACCTCGCCGGATCTTCACCTTCTCTCCTCTACCTCAGCTCCTGGACTTTTGCTTAGTTTTTTCCTCATAGGCAGAATGAGGTTTGGAAACTTTCCACCCACATGTCTGCTTCTTATTGATTTATGTTTATTTCCACACCTGCACTAGTTTTAAAGCTTCTTAAATATTAAAAAAATGTGAACCGACAGAACACAAACCCAAAACCCTTCATTCCTGTGAGAGCTGTAGGACATGTCTTGTCAAAAAGTGAAATATCTGGGAGATGTTCTTTGTCAGGAAGCAGTTGAAAGAGTGAAACTAAAGAAGACGTTCCAAATAACAGTACAGTTAAGGAAACATCACTTACTTAAACAAACTATCAAAAACATGTGCATGTGGCGAATGAGTTTGAGAACCTGATTTCTGTAAATAATATCTATTTGATCAGGTTTAGTTCAGTCAGGTGACTAACATTTCCAAAAAAAATATTTCAATATTTTATAACAGAGGTCAAATTACTGATCATCTTCTAGAGAAGTAGTCACTCAAAAAAATGACAAGTTGGCTTTAACTTTTGTCAACCGGTTCCACATAAATGGGTTATGTTAAACAAACATAATTTGTAAATGTAACTTCAACATAATGGAATTAAGTCATCCAATTAAAGTACACCGCAAAATCCCCAGTGTTAAATTAACACTGAGAGTGTGAAATATATAAGTTAATGAGATAATTAAGTGATGATTGGGCATTATTGAAGACACCTGATGTTAACAAGCAATCACAAAAGGAGAAAACCGGAATTTAAGTCACCATTGTGGAGATCAGTGTGTGTGTTTTAGTTGGTCTTTAGACCTTTAGATTTTACATTAGATTTTATTGGGCTGCTGTACAAAAGTTGAAACAGGCAATGACCAATGTTTGTTTAACGTAACCCAGTTATGTGGAACTTGTTGACTTAAAGTTAATTAAAGCAAACATATATTTTGTTTGAGTATAGAAAAACATTTCAAGTCAAAAAACGCAATTATTATAAGAAATCTAAATATATTATGTAAAAGTGCACAACCTTCATCATTCATTTTTTTTTTTTTTTTTTTGAGTGAACCAGTTTTGGATGTTTGTGGGAGTGTCTTTTCAAAAGTAAAGTATCCTGCTTGTATAAAAGACAGCTTTTCCACTCAAAAAGAAACCTCACAGGATTCAGAGAGGGGGGAAAAGAAGGTAGGTGTTCACATTTCTTTCTATGAAGATCAATGTTTATAAAAATGAAATTTATATTTACTGTACAATGACCAACTTCGCAAATATTTCTAATGAATTTTATCTTGTGCATGTGTGTGCTTACAGCTAACTTCACTAGAAACTTAAAAATTATACTGAATAATGGCTGGGCATCAACCTTACCACCCTTCTGGGAATCATTATCACCCCACTGTGCGTCAACATCGCCAGGTGCCTGGGAATCAGTATCACCCAACTGAGCGTCAACCTCCTCAGTATCACCCAACTGCGTATCAACCTCGCCAGGTGCCTGGGAATCAGTATCACCCAACTGCACGTCAACCTCACCAGGTGCCTGGGAATCAATACAAGAACAACCGTACGGGAAATGATTCTGTTCAGCGATTTGCAGAAGAGGTGGGAGAAGAGCTGGGAGAAGAGCTGGCAGAAGAAATTTATCAATATAGCAGCGAGGACGAGAACCAGGGAGAAGACAACTATGGTGTTGAGGATTACTAGAGTTTAATCAAAATGAAATAATGACTGTTGCATTTATAATCACAAACACCTGAGATAATTGGTTCCAAACTTGCATTCAAACAGCAGAGGTGTTGCGCTCCTGGTAAGGGAAGGTGAAGATCAACATGGACCTCACAATGAATAATTTTAAATAAATTAAATAAATAACTGCAGATTGAGATGCAACTGATTGACTTTCATGTAATTGTAATACTCTGTAATTTGAAATCCAATAAAATTGAACAACATTAGTTTCATATGACTATTTTTTTTATCAAGGTCATGCTCAAAGGGGAATGTGTATAATGTGTGACTGGCAAAATTTTCTCAGTGAAATTAAGCCTATTTAAATGCAAATTTATTTTAAAGTGGATTTTAATTAATTTCTTGTACTGCACTGTAATGCTCTTAATTGGTAAGACCAGACCCAAAGGGCATGAGGTAGGCCTGCACGCTATGAGGAAAATATTCAATTTAATTATTGAGATGATTGAGATGAATTATTGTTGATTTTTTTTTTAAATTAATTATAGGATTAGACTTTAATGTTTTTAATACAGCTACTACGGGTTCGGGACGAATTCCAAGCTCGCCAAATGCGCATTAAACTTTCTACCTATAATTTTATGTAAGTGTGAACTAGTGAAATTATGTTTTATTTACAAAGTTAGGCAGGAGCATGCACAGAGAATTAACAGGATCTACATCTGCATCCGAGAGAGACTTACCGATGTTACAGACCGAGGCAAACCCCTTATTCAGAGACCAAGAAACGGCCTCCACAGACCGCAAATCCATAATACTGCGGGTATGAAGGTATTGAGGGAAAAATAAGTTCACTACAATGAAACATCAATAACTGATACCATTCGTCTCGCACGACACAACTGTCTGGGGTACCATTGCTGTGTGGTTATCATGTGTTAAATGAACTCTCCTCAGAGTCTGAGTCCACACACATGAGTGTTAAAATGAGCACTGAAGTGATTAATTGAGTAATGAACTGCCTGACGTAAACACAGCTAAAGATGTTTTAAACATGACTGAAATGATATTTGAGTTACCTTTGTTCTTCAAGCCATGGCAGGTATTTTCATAATAATACATTATATTTGTAATGTAATGCTAATCGATATAGATTTTTTCATTGTGCACAATACAATAAATAATATATATTTTCTGTCTGATTTTTTTTATCTGAAGCCAAACTAGATCACAGAAGATTATTTAAAACACCCGACTTATGTTATAAAAGTAAGTTTGGAGCACAAACATGGATTTAATCTCATAAATTGTTGTGTATTGATGGTGTGCTAAGCTAACATGCTAGCTAGCCCAGTTGCACCTGCCTCCAGAAGGTATTATTTTTTTCTAAATAGGAATGCTTACTGAAATGCTATTTATCTCAAAGATTTTAGATAAAACTGATGCTATGCATACCTGTCTGGCTGCACTCAGTTTGTACAACTTAAAAACAACAACATTTTTCCTGTTTCGTGACGTTCAGAATGTGTATTTTTGTGTTAGTTGGTTTGATTGTCACCATTGTTGAGATTCATGTACTGATTTTTGATGTCTGTGAATTAGTATATGTGAATGACAAGCTTTAAATCCCTCGTTGTTGTTGTTGTTTCACAGTGGTGGTAATATAGAATTTAAGTGTGTTAACAATATAACACATGTTTGATAACTGATTAAAGACTGGATTTGATCAGTTAAAGTTGACAAAACCAATCCGGTGTGTTGGTACCATGACTATGGCGATGAACACCGCTAAAAGCCGAGCCACTTTCACAGTGCAGAAAATCCAGGGTTGGTGCAAACTAAACTGAAACACCTTGTTAGCCACCAAAACCGGCTTCAGGGTTTAGGCCTCAGGCCACTACATGCCATCATCAATACGTCATAATCATCTACATAATCATTTTCTCACTGTTTTTTTTTTCTATAACAAATGTGCTTTATAACAGCCAGAGAATAACAAATGTTAAGGAGTGTAACTTAATAAAACTAGCAGATGAGTAAGACTGAATGAAACATTGGAATATGTCTAGAACAATAACACACTGTTTCTGCTTCTGTTTCACGTCAGATATGTAAATATTGTCCTCCATGAACGTCTAAATGTGGATCTAAACAAATGAGTGATGAGACTGTGTTTACATGTTCTAGTTCTATAAACAAACAGTAAACAGCAGGAGTATGAAACAAAGAATTTTCTTAAATGCTTATTTCTTAAAAATGCAACAATTTTTTAATGAAAACATTTCAGCCAATCACAATCAAGTATTTAGATGAAGGAAATAAAGATGCATTTGTTCTGAACCAGCAGTCAATCAACTGACCTTTATTTATATAGAGCTTTTTACAATACAGAGTGTTTCAAAGCAGCTTTATAGAAAGAACAGGAAAAATAATGCAACAAAGTTTGTTTCTGTACAGCAGATCTAGAAGAAAATAGTCTCAGTCCAGGTTTAGTGAGTTCATATGATGGTGTCAATGCAGAGAGATCAATAATATTGTAGAATATGAAATGTCCCCAACTAAGCAAGCCAAAAGCCAAGGCAACAGCGGCAATGAACCAAAACTCCATCATGGAGAAATAAACCTTGGGAGAACCCAGGCTCAGACATCATCTGGGATGAGTGTGTATTTCCACTGTCTACCAACAGGTTTGCAGGACTGACTCAATTAATTCATCTCACATACTTAAAAATTAAACCATTAATTATTTTAACATGCAAACCGTTCTATGAGCTGAACTCAGCAGGACAGCGACCTCAAGGACTGGCGTTGCCTATCCCTAGCTGAGCTAGAAGACATATTTTGTTTTATTAGTGTTATATTGCTCATATTTTTAAAAACAATATCTAATATCCATGTGTAATACATGAGTCGAATAACAACCTAAAGTTGCCTTCTTCAAATGTATACTTAAATACAGAGTAAATGTATTTCGTCACATTCCACCGTTGGTTATTTGGAAAATGACACCAACAAAATGTATTGTCACATTAACAAATTGTTGCCAGCTGTGTCCTGTGAGTTGTTCAATGGGGCGGTCTGGTTTTTGTCGTCGACGAGCGGCAGAAACATTTGTACGGGACTTTTTAAAATTATGAAAATGTCAATTAATGTATAATAAAGTCTAAAGAGTATAAACCAGCCTATATTACATCACATGCAGGCCAGGAAATTTCGTCTCCGGCACGCAATGAATTCTGGGTTAGGCAAGGCTGCGAAGGATCCTTCTGATGTATCCTGTATCCTGATGAGCCTTCTAAGGACCTTAGACTTGGGACATCCTTCGTCGCGGCGCCACAATCGGCTATACTTTCCACATTTTATACGAGTCTCGGCCCGTCCTTTGAAGGCAGCGTCGGATGCGCACTTCGAAGGACGGGGGAATGCAGCCCCTGAATTGGGACACAGTTTTGGCCTGTCCAAATACCCACACTTGCAGTCTTGGCCACTAGAGAGTATATGTGCACGCAAGTATGTTTATTTTTTAAATTGTACAATATTTGCAACTGCTTTTTTTATCACTTATTTAGAAGAACCATCATTACCAGTAAGTCCAGTCTGAACAGACTTTTAGAGGTTTCTTTTAAAATGCAAAGCTTTGAAAATCTAAATAAAGCCATGTAAGCCATGTTTTACTCACACTTGATCCTTTGAGCCAAACACCAGAAAACATTTAATGCAAGTAGACAAATGGGGAAGCGCAAACATCACAAGTGTTGGTGGACAGGCCGAAGATGATCAGGGATATATCACGAGTTATACAGTCCAGCAATATCATTGATTGAAGCAGCGGTTTAGTTGTCAATGTTCAAATATAAATTATGAATGTTCATATTACTTTTTTTTATTAAGGTTAAGGTCAGGACTAATACTAACTGACATAGATGCCAATATGCAAATATATAGAAACAGTGGTAGACAGACACAAATAAGGAGGAAGTCAAATTGGAAATAGGGGTTTTCAGAGAAATAAACAAATGATGTTTTGATCTGAATGAGGGATGAGAGCAGATATAATAATCACGTAGTGCAAATCTGCAGACAGAAACATCAGACTCAGGACAGAAACACACGACCTCTGAAGTAAGAACATGTTCATTCTTCAAACACAATTACACTTTCAGATTCAATATTATCTCAATGATTATGTACAGTTAATTAATACTGCTGTTAAAATACTAAGTGAAATTGTCATATTTTACTCCAAAATGAATCTGGGAATGTTTGATTTCTGAGTTTGTCAATGTGTTTTTTTCTCCTCAGAAATGGACCAAACTCTATATTTGATTCTTCTTCTCATTGGTGAGTGTGTTTGTGGTTTATAGTTTGATCAGGTTTGACCCTGTTATGAAAAGCATTAAATCAAACGCTCTCTTTCACAGCTCTCTGCTCCGTATCTGAATGTGTTCAGCGTCGGTATCACTTTATAAACGTGAGGAAGACCTGGACTGAAGCTCAGATATTCTGCAGAGAGAATTACACAGATCTGGCCACCGTTGACAACATGAACGACATGAACGAGCTGAAGAAGAGTGTGCATGATAGAGGTGATCAGTTTATCTGGATTGGGCTGCAGAGGAAATGGCAGTGGTCTTCAGGTGGACCTGCGCTCTATCTGAACTGGGAACGTACACAACCTGATGGAAAAGATGAGTGTGCTGTGATGAAAAATGGAAAATGGCATGATAGGCCATGTAGTAACAGGAGGAGTTTCATCTGCAATTCATCTAACAACAGTAAGTGCAGCTGAAAACAAAGACCTTTATAAGGAAAATGACGTCATGAAATGCCCACTAACCAGTAGATTGCAGCAAAGGACTGGTTTGCTCATACAGTGGTGCAAGGATGATGTCACTTTGTAGGCCAACCGACAGTTCACATCACACTGGTTTCCTCGAGAGAAAAAAAAACAAACAATAGGATTTTTATAGGGGGGGCTCTTGGATTATCGAAAAAAAAAAAGCTCTGTAATTAACAAAAGTGTATGATACTAGCACATTTTGTCCATTAAGATAATTACCCACATATTCAAAGCTATCATCACTAAATCTTCCAACAACTCTCTCAGTTTTTATCTATGAACATTTTCCCAGAATGTTTGATGAAGAGTAGTTTATAAGAGTAGTAAGCATCCTGAGGCAGTAAAGTCGACTGATTTTACCTGTTTGGCGAGATGACGTTTAATCTCCGACAGTGTCTGGAGTCCCATTTACATTTACCATTTACCAGACTAATAACGCTTTAAAAAAATCCCGAATGGGGTAATATTGATGTATTTTATATCATAGAAAAAAGAAAAAGAAAAAACCTGAAAGTGTCTTGAGCTTGTGTTCACCACAGACCTTATTTCCGCCATTTAACCGAAACTCCATTCAAAAACCCATTGACTTCTTTATTAATTTAGCTGACGCTTTTATCCAAAGCGACTTACAATTGCTATATCCTCCTAAGACCTGGTTGTCCACATACGTGGACATCACATTATTGGTTGTGTGTCCAGGGGTCAGAAAGTAAAAGTCCTGCCATAAGTTTATTCCACCCACAGCAAAAACTCCAGTGTTAAATGAACTTTACTGGGAGTTTCTTTGGATCCAGACTCAAGAGTGTTAAAGTTAATGAGATAATTAAGTGAATAATTGAGTGATGATTGGGATATTATTGAAAACACCTGAGAAAAAAATCTATATTTTTAGTCACCGTTATGGTGATCAGTGTTTGCTTTAGTTGGGCAGGTGACCTTTAAATGCTTTACTAAAGATTTTGTTTAGCTGTTTTAACAGCAGGATGAACAAAGAGATCAGATCAGATGTTCAAGATCATGTTAGGACATAATCATCATTAGATCTGAATCACTGAACTCATTTAAAGCCTACTCTCTGATTAAAAGTACAATGATCATAACAGCATCACTGTGATTTTATAACATTAGATCCAGATTTTTCAAAATAAACCAAATGATATCTTAAACGTTGTTCTGAAAAATAAAAATCTTTCTTTTAGGCACGCACAGACATCAAGATTCAGTGTATGAATCTCAACAATGGTTACAAGCAGAATATTCAAATAGGGAAAGGAAATTACTAAGACAATTCAGATCATTATTTATTCATACCGCAATGCATGATGGGAGCCATGAATGAGTTTTGATTGGTGGCACCCAGAATGAACTGCAACATGCTTTATAATTGTCACCATTGTTGAGAATCACAGGCTGATTCTTGATGTCTGTGTGTCCCCAAAAAAAAATTTAGAATAAAACAGCTTTTAAGAAATTTTTTGGATAATATTTACATTTTTGAAAATGTTATACTGTGTAATCAAAAAGGTTAAACTCTACAAATGAGTTTCCTGACAAATGATGATTATGTCAAAACATAACCAACCTCAGCGCATCAGCTTTCCTTGTTGTTCATCTGGCTGTTATAACTCATGTACAGCAGCCAAACAACATCTAAAATTAATGATTTAAGAGTCAAGAGCCCAACTAAAGCAGACACTGATCTCCATAATGGTGACTTTAAAAATGTGACATTCTCCTTCAGTGATTCTGCTGTTTATCATCAGGTGTCTTCAATAATGCTCAATCATCACTCAATTATTCACTTAATTATCTCATTAACTTTAACACTCTTGAGTCTGTATCCAAAGAAACTCCCAGAAAAGTTCATTTAACACTGGAGTTTTTGCTGTGGGTGGAATAAAAATGTGGCAGTAATTTTACTTTCTGGACTTTTCCAACCAAAACTCGGGTCTTAGGAGGTTAAATATATATCAGAGGTCGCAAATATTAAAATATTAAATATATCAGCAGCTGTAGAATCAGTCTTTAAATGTCACGAGTTTCTGAAGCTTTCAGTGCTCTTATTAACATACAAACCGTAAAGAAGTGTGAGAATAATGAACAAACTGATTTTTTTTAAATTTTATTTTCTTAAAGTGAACACAGGACTCGTCTTTGTCAATCAGAGGAAGAACTGGAGAGGCGCTCAGAGTTTCTGCAGACAGAGACACATTGATCTGGTCAGTGTGAGGAACCAGAATGAGAGTCAACAGGTTCAGAAGTTCATCAATGATAATCACAGATCTACTGAAGAGATCTGGATCGGTCTGTTCAGAGACTCATGGCAGTGGTCAGATCAGAGTAACTACTCATTTACATACTGGTATACTGGTGAACCTAATAATGATGGAGGAAATGAAAACTGTACAGTGATCAGACCAAACGCTCAGAGTCGATGGTATGACATCTCTTGCAACCGTCAATTTCCTTTTGTGTGTCACGAAGGTGAGCAGATCCTCACACACACACACACACACACACTCCACCCATCACCTCCAGATATCTTAAAGTTCACGCTACATGTGTGACATGACAGATTCCTCCACAGTGTGTGTTCTGCATGTTGTTTTTGATCAGTCTCTCTCTAGTGTTTGCTTGTGGTGTGTTTTGTGTCCAGATAAACTGATTCTGATCACTGAGACTCTGACGTGGACTGAAGCTCTGAGATACTGCAGACAGAATTATACGGATCTGGTCTCGGTTCATTCAGTCCAGATGCAGCGTCGTGTGATGAATGTGGTTAAACGTGCGTCTACTGAGGCGGTGTGGTTGGGTTTACGTCACTCCCGTATTCTGGACATCTGGTACTGGGTGAGCGGAGACACCGTGTGCTATCAGAACTGGGCTTCAGGGAACGGCACAGACGAGGACTGTGAGCGTACAGTGAGATTTGGAGCAGTTCAGACTGGAGGAGATCAGCGCTGGATCAGCCTTCCTGAACACGATAAACTCAACTTCATCTGCAGCAGATATTAGGAGTGAAGGATGTTTGGGTTGTTCTTATTCAAATGTTTTTTAGCTGGCAAACATCATCAGATATTGTGCTTATAAGTTCTATAATTTAAAAGAATCACATGAGTCTTTTTACTATCAATGTAATTTTCTTTGGGCATTTCAAATACTAATGTGCACTATATGTTTTAAAGACCCCATCACATCAAAATGAGTTTTCATCGGTGTGGCTTTTACAAAAATGTAGATTATGAATTTGTATTTATTCTCTTCTGAAAAAAAACCCCAACTCATTATGTTTAGCAAACATACTCACCATTAAATAGAAAGTAGAAGATCATGATTGGAGGATGTACATATTTAAAAGAAAAAGCAAAGCCCAAGTCTGTTGATTTCATGGGATCTCGATATTCTGGTGGTGTGGTTTCTTTCTTCTCCTCACTCGTGTTTTGCACTAGTCATATATTTACTTAGTTACTTATACTTACATGTACTTACTAGTTTAAAATATGATTGTTAACAATCAGACATCAAAAATCAGCATAGTAATCTCAAAAATAGTTTTGCTGTTTTTCTTATTTAGTTATGAGTTGTAAACTTTTTATTTTTATAAATACTTTTTGATTCACATTTGTTCTCGTTGCCTCCATTTTTCACGGATCTGAGCCGGCCATGACATGGTACAAAACTCCCAGCATGCACTGCAGCATGAATAAATGATGCAGCTGAATGGACTGACTATTTTGTTTATTTGCTTTCATTTTTCCTGTTTTTTGATGTTCAGAGTGTGTTTTTTGTTTGTTACTTGGTTTGATTGTCACCATTGTTGAGATGCATGTGCTGATTTTTGATGTCTTGTGTTTTTTTTTATTTTTTATGAATGATAAGTCTAAAATCCCTGGTTGTTGTAGTTTCACAGTGGTGGTAATGTAGAATTTAAGTCTGTTAACAATAAAACACATGTTTGATAATTGATTAAAGACTGGATTAGATCAGTAAATCAGAGGCTGTACCATGATGGTAGTTGAGCAAACTCAGGGTTACAGGATTAGTTTAAAGTTGACAAAACCAAACCAATCCGGTGTGTTGGTACCATGACTATGGCGATGAACACCGCTAAAAGCCGAGCCACTTTCACAGTGCCTAAAATCCAGGGTTGGTGCAAACTAAACTGAAACACCTTGTTAGCCACCAAAACCGGCTTCAGGGTTTAGGCCTCAGGCCACAACATGTCATCATCAATACGTCATAATCATCCACTACATAATCGTTCCTCACTGCTTTTTCTATAACAAATGTGCTTCTATAACAGCTTGAGAATAACTAATGTTAAGGAGTGTAACTTAATAAAACTAGCAGATGAGTAAGACTGAATGAAACACTGGAATATGTCTAGAACAATAACACACTGTTTCTGCTTTTGTTTCACGTCAGATATGTAAATATTGTCCTCCATGAAAGTCTAAATGTACATCTAAACAAATCAGTGATGAGAATGTGTTTACATGTCCATGTAAATAATAATAAACAAATTCTATAAACAAACAGCAGGAGTATGAAGCAAAGAATTTTCTTAAATGTTTAATTCTTAAAAATGCAACAATGTTTTAATGAAAACAATCCAGCCAATCACAAGCAATCACAATCTCCATTTCGATGGAGGAAATAAAGACACATTTGTTCTAAACCAGCAGTCAATCATTTAACCTTTATTTATATAGAGCTTTTTACAACACAGAGTGTTTCAAAGCAGCTTTACAGAGATACAAGGAAAATAATGCAACAGTGTTTCTGTACAGGAGATTTAGAAGAAAATAGTCTCAGTCAGGGCCGCAACTACCCAGTTTCAGAGGGGTATGCAGCAACAATTTTAGCGCCCCCCCCCCCCCCAAAAAAAAAAAATGTAAATAAATGTAATGTAAGTGTGCTATGTAATAACTGAGTAGGAAGAAATGAGAGCTAACAGAAAAAAATAAGTGCAAAATTGTCGTTTATTAACACAATTAAACTATAGCTACTCCACCTTGATGACCCCCCCCACCCCCCCCCCTAAAGAAACTAAGCTCCATTGTAAAAGCAATAGCAGTGTTTCTCACAGGATTTTAGGTAAAACTGTGGTAGGTGGACCTCTGTTTCTCTAGGGGGGTTCGGGGGTATGCTCCCCCGTAAGAAAATTTGGTGTTCTGTAATGTTAAATTCAGCAGTCTGGTGCACTTTGAGAGTTCAAAATTAAAAGCTCCAACCCATATTCAGGGTGCAAATTAAACAAAGAAAAATTTGAACCTCTTTTAGTTAGTGTCTGTCTACATTACACTACTACATAATAATAGTTATAATATTAATCCCATGATAGTAATTGCCATTAAGGCTATTGTAAAACAAATGCACTGAAAAATAAAGGAAACTTTCATAATTAGTTTTGCACTAATTTCTGTACTTGAAAGATACTTGCGCATAATGATATATTTCATGGGCCAGTGTGTCAGAAAAAAAAACTAAAGCTGACTTTTTTGACCAATGCATTACACCAGCACAGCGCCGCCAATTAAGCAAACAAAACAAAAACAAACAACAAACAAACAAATGGGCCGCCGATGTATGAGTTTTGTGGGCCGTTAAGACAAATAAATTAAAAAAGGAAAAGCACGTCGGCCCAGCGGGAATCTCCCGGTAGTCCCGATGGCCACCGAGATATAGATAGCCTATGCCTGGATGTCACATTTTAAATCCTACCTGTTGGCTTTCAGCAATGCATGCAGTTATTTAGCTGCTGTCGCATCAATTGACATGCCATCTCCTTTTCTCTCTTTCTTTTTCTATTTTTAGCCCCACAGCATTTTGTTTTATCCATCTTTTTCGACGACAACTAACTACTCGTACCTGCTCGCTCAGCGCTCACGGCGCCCCCGCCCGCTCGCGATATTACCCGCCCCCCTTCTCCATGAGGGCGCCTACTCTAGCCTGGCTGTTAGTCCTCTAAAATTTTATATAACATTGAAGGAATGCAGAAATGATTTAGAAACGGACAACGGCAGCTACATCTAGAAATACAATATAGCCTATATATAATTTTTTTTTTTTTTTTTTTTTTTTTTACCATCGCTTTGGCGCCCCCCATTGTGCTGCGCCCCTATGCGCCGCATATAGCGCATACCCACTTTTTGCGCCACTGGTCTCAGTCCAGGTTAAGTGAGTTCATATGATGGTGTCAATGCAGACAGATCAATAATATTGTAAAATATGAAATGTCTCCAACTAAGCAAGCCAAAAGCCAAGGCAACAGCGGCAATGAACCAAAACTCCATCAGGGACAGAATGGAGAAAAAAACCTTGGGAGAACCCAGGCTCAGACATCATCTGGGATGAGTGTGTATTTCCACTGTCTACCAACAGGTTTGCAGGACTGACTCAATTAATTCATCTCACATACTTAAAAATTAAACCATTAATTATTTTAACATGCAAAACCGTTCTATGAGCTGAACTCAGCAGGACAGCGACCTCAAGGACTGGCGTTGCCTATCCCTAGCTGAGCTAGAAGACATTTTGTTTTATTAGTGTTATATTGTTCATATTTCTTAAAACAATATCTAATATCATAATCTAATATATATGTGTAATACATGAGTTGAATAATAATCTAAAGTTGCCTTCTTCAAATGTATACTTAAATACAGAGTAAATGTATTTCGTCACATTCCACCATTGGTTATTTGGAAAATGACACCAACAAAATGTATTGTCACATTAACAAATTGTTGCCAGCTGTGTCCCGTGAGTTGTTCAATGGGACGGTCTGTTTTTTGTCGTTTTGACGAGTGACAGAATCATTTGTACGGGACTTTTTAAAATTATAACTGCCTACAAGAAACATGGTCAATTAAAGTCTTAATATAAGTATAAACAAGCCTATATAACATCACATCCAGGCAACATACATTTATAAGTCAACATTTTAACATGTATTATATTTTTTTCTTTCGTTTTTGTCATTAAATATATTAGATTACTCAATTAAATTGAAATTCAATATTTGCATTTAAAAGGGTAATCTGGAAATTTCGTCTCTGGGACGCATTTTTGAAAATCTAAATAAAGCCATGTAAGCTTGTATGTTTTTCGCACACTTGATCCTTTGGGCCAAATACCAGAACACATGTAATGTAAGTAGACAAATGGGGAAGTGCAAACATCGCAAGTGTTGGTGGACAGGCCGATACATGCAAGATGATCAGGGATATATCACGAGTTATACAGTCTAGCAATATCATTGATTGAAGCAGCAGTTTAGGTGTCAATGTTCAAATGTAAACGGTGAATGTTCTTTTTTTTTTTTTAATTTTTATTAAGGTTAAGGTTAGGACTAATACTAACTGACATATACGTAGATGTCAATATGCAAATATATAGAAACAGTGGTAGACTGACACAAATAAGGCGGGAAGGAAAATATGAAAATATGTTATAGAGAAATAAACAAATGATGTGATGATCTGAATGAGGGATAAGAGCAGATATAATAATCACGTAGTGTAAATCTACAAACAGAAACATCCGACTCAGGACAGAAACACACGACCTCTAAAGTAAGAACATGCTCATTCTTCAAACACAATTACACTTTCAGATGCTAATATTGTCTTAATGATTCATTCATGTTGCTGTCAGAAATGCATGTCTCCTCAGAAATGGAGCAAACTCAATATTTGATTCTTCTTCTCATTGGTGAGTGTGTTTGTGGTTTATAGTTTGATCAGGTTTGACCCTGTTATGAAAAGCATTAAATCAAACGCTCTCTTTCACAGCTCTCTGCTCCGTATCTGAATGTGTTCAGCGTCGGTATCACTTTATAAACGTGAGGAAGACCTGGACTGAAGCTCAGATATTCTGCAGAGAGAATTACACAGATCTGGCCACCGTTGACAACATGAACGACATGAACGAGCTGAAGAAGACTGTGAATGATAAAGGTGTTGAGAATATCTGGATTGGGCTGCAGAAGACGGGTGTTGATAAATGGCAGTGGTCTTCAGGTGGACCTGCGCTCTATCTGAACTGGGGATCTGGACAACCTGATGGCAGAGATGAGTGTGCCTTCATGAGAAATGGAGAATGGCATGATTGGCCATGTAGTAGCAGCCTGACTTTCATCTGTAGTTCATCTAACAACAGTAAGTGCAGCTCCATTCAATCTCAATAAACATGACACTCTATGAACATGTCTCTATGACACTGAAGCTTCAAAGTGTGCATCAAGTTCGCAGCACAATTTCTCGTGAAGCTCCATTTAGGACTGTGTATTGTTTTCAGAGAAACACGTGATCAACAAAAAAAGAAACCTCATGTCCAGTCGCGTGATTCACTTTGCGTGTCTGACTGTTTTAATCCATCAGCTGGAAGATGAAGCTTCGCGGGAGCCGCCATTATAGCAGAACTTCACCTGCTGTTAGCATCCCATTGACTCCCATTAATTTTGGCGTCACTTTGACAGCGAATAACTTTACATCTGAGGTGTCCAAAAACTCAGTTTGTCCATTATTTATTTCTAAAGAAACACGAAATGAATAAAAGGCTCCATTACTTTGTATCTTGCGTTATGGCCCCGTAGAAGCAGTTTTTGTAAAAATAGGCTAACGATTGCGTCATACCGTATCGACTCTCCTTCGCACAGTACAGAAATGACCGTATATTTCGCTGCTTTATTAAAAGGGGGGATCCCACTATAATGAATAATTACAAACCCATCTCAAAGCTCTGCGTTTTATCTAAGATATTAGAAAGCCTCATCAGTGAACAGTTGACATGCTATTTGAATGCAAGAGGGGTGTTGTCTATCAGTAAGAATAATGAACAAACTAATTTTTTTTTTATTTTTTTTTCTTAAAGTGAGCACAGGGCTCGCCTTTATCAATCAGATGAAGAACTGGAGAGACGCTCAGAGTTTCTGCAGACAGAATAACACTGATCTGGTCAGTGTGAGGAACCAGAATGAGAATCAACAGATTCAGAAGTTCATCAATCATAATCACATATCTACTGATGTCTGGATCGGTCTGTTCAGAGTCAGAGACTCATGGCAGTGGTCAGATCAGAGTGACTCCTCTTTCAGAAACTGGGATACTGGTGAACCTAATAATGTTGGAGGAAATGAAAACTGCGCAGTGATCAAACCAAACGCTCAGAGTCAATGGCATGACATCTCTTGCAACCACCAGTTTCCTTTTGTGTGTCATGAAGGTGAGCAGATCTTCACACACACACACACACGCACACACACACACACACACACACACACACACGTAACGGAGGCGGAGGCCAGCTAGTAGTTGCTGTGTGAGTAAACCTCACTCCCCTGATCTCAATAAGGGCTCTAGCGACAGATGCTAGAGGCTGCAGTTTTTAGCCTCCTTGTTAGAGTGCCCGACTCTCACGCCGGAGACCAGGGTTCGAGACCCGCTCGGAGCAGGTCGAGTTGGACCCGGTTGGAGGGGTTACACACACACACACACACACACTCTTAAAGTTCACGCTACATGTCTGACATGACAGATTCCTCCACAGTGTGTGTTCTGCATGTTGTTTGTGATCAGTCTCTCTCTAGTGTTTGCTTGTGGTGTGTTTTGTGTCCAGATAAACTGATTCTGATCAATGAGACTCTGACGTGGACTGAAGCTCTGAGATACTGCAGACAGAATTATACGGATCTGGTCTCGGTTCATTCAGGCCAGATGCAGGAGGAGGTGATGAATGTGGTTAAACGTGCGTCTACTGAGGCGGTGTGGTTGGGTTTACGTCACTCCCGTATTCTGGACATCTGGTACTGGGTGAGCGGAGAGATCGTGTGCTATAAGAACTGGGCTTCAGGGAACGGCACAGACGAGGACTGTCAGGGTACAGGGAGATCTGGAGCAGTTCAGACTAGAGGAGATCAGAGCTGGATCAGCCGTCCTGAAGACGATAAACTCAACTTCATCTGCAGCAGATATTAGGAGTGAAGGAGATGTTGGGGTTGTTCTTATTCAAATGTTTTTTAGCTGGCAAACATCAGATAATGTGCTTATAAGTTCTAGAATTTAAAAGAATCACACGAGTCTTTTTACTATCAGTGTAATTTTCTTTGGGCATTTCAAATACTAATGTGCACTATATGTTTTAAAGGGGGGGGGGGTGACTGCGATTTCACTTTTTTGATTTTAAATAGTGTGTAATGTTGCTGTTGGTGCATGAACAGTATCTGCAAAGTTGCAGCGCTGAAAGTTCAGTGTATGCAGAGATATCGTCTTTTAAAAATCAGGAAGTATATTGCAAAAACGACTGGATTGGGACTACAGATGGGTTATGGTACGTCACTAACCCACACATTTGCATCAACCCTTCCCTCCGGAATAAGGAGAAAAGGGCATGGCCATATTTCTGAGGCACGTCAACTCGTCGAGTGTTGTGTTCACGCAGCTGTCAGGTCTTCTGTGTTCGAGCTTCCCACGGATGCTGTACTTCGTCAACAATGGATACAATTTATGTTTCATTATGTTCCTGAAAATGACGATGGTAATCTAGCTCTCTGTGCTGCACATTTTACGGAAGACAGCTTCCAGAAACTCCACGAGTTCAACACCGGATTCAACAAGAAACTGATACTAAAACATGAAGCAGTTCCAACTTTAAAACCAGAGGCAGCCGTTGTTGGACCACAACCTGTAAGTAGGCTAAGACTTCATCATTTTAAATGTATTTGCATGTATAATTCCTTTTATTTTATTTTGTTTCAAATGCCAGCACTGGCTTTGTGTCTACGACAAACGCGTACAAACATTATGGACCTGAGTTTTGTATAAGTACTAATGTTGTAAATTTATTTTTCATATATGCTTTATGACGTTATTTCCGATTTGATCAAGAACGTAAACTTGCCAACGCTGTTTGTGTTTAACATTAGTAGCCAGTCAGCTATCATTGCCAGTCAGATGCTATTGTGTATATGGTTAAAAAATGTGGCAAATTATCATTCAGAAATGTTTAAGAGTGTGTGGTGAGGTTCTGCTTGACACGATTCATTGCGGCTTTCTCGTACTGATTCTGCAGTCTCGACATCATTATTTACGTGTATCCACCGTCTATGCATAGTATCCACCTTTGGCATGCCCGTTTCGCCAGTAAAGGGAATGGGCGTTAACCTTCCGGACAAAGTGAGCAACTGTTTAGCCAATCACAGCACACCGGGCCAAACTAACCAATCTGAGCCCACGGCGTGTTTCTGAGGGAGTGGTTTCATAGAATCGTGAACCGCTCGTTCGAGGACAGAGGAGAGCGCAGCTGACAATAAAGGTGAAGTTTATGAAAAATAAGACTTTTAAAAAAAGAAAAACCACGAATACATGTTATATTGCACCCTATAAACACAATCATGCAAAGAAAAAAAGCAGTCAACCCCCCTTTAAAAACCCCATGACATTAAAATGAGTTTTCATCTGTGGCTTTTACAAAAATGTAGATTATGAATTTGCATTTATTCTCTTCTGAAAAAAAAAAAAAAAAACATTATTTTTACCAAACATACTTGCTGTTAAATAGAAAGTAGAAGATCATGATTGGAGGATGTAAATATTTAAAAGAAAAAAGCAAAGCCCAAGTCTGTTGATTTTATGGGATCTCTGTATTCTGGTGGTGTGCTTTCTTTCTCCTCCTCACTCCTGTGTTTTGCACTAGTCATATATTTACTTAGTTACTTATATTTACATGTAATTACTAGTTTAAAATATGATTGTGAGCATCTATATGTGTCTCAATGAAATAGAAATAAAGTATCTTGCAACCTGTAATAAATGTAAATAAACTCATTTACAAACGGCATTTTTGTGTTGTGACATTTATAAAACACACACTTGCTCGTAAAGATAGCCACGAACATCGGATTCGAGTAGCAGACTTTCAAAGTCCTCTTCTTCCATATCATCTTTAGTATCTTCCATCATTATCATTTATATCTCCACAGCACTTGTTAGCTTAGCTTCCAATCAAGATGGCGGATATTGATTCAGTTTCTGTAAGTGAAGCCCCGCCCACTGATCTGTAATAGGCCTGTAGGGTGAGTGGGTCCAACACCCTGGAATAATAATGAGCTAATGTTTGTAGTCTCTACACATTTTAATAAAATATGACTTCCTGCTTATTATGACGCAAAATGACGATTTTTACGTTATAATAAGCAGGAAGTAAAACCCTTAAATCCTTTTTTCTCCCATCTCAGGGGAAAATAAGGGAATAAACCATGACCATTCAAAAATATGACTGGGTTTCTAAAGATACAAAACTTAATGCAAATGGGTGGAGTGACCCTTTAACCGTCAAATAACATTGACTCCGAATTTTATCCATTAATTGAACTTCCATAGTGCATGGGTCTGCCTTAAAGGAGTAATTCACTTAAAAAAAAAAAAAAATGCTGATAATTTACTCACCCCATGTCATCCAATATGTCCATGTCATTCTTTCTTCTTTTCTGTTTAAGAACAGTCCGATAAACACAGTAAATCCTTTCTTTGTCATCACACAGTTTTGGTCAATGTGTATGATCCTTAGACCAATACATTTACATTCTGGATTCACTCGGCACAGGACAGAAATATGACATCTTAAAATACTGTAGTAATGAATTTAAAGCAATGTAGATTAATAGAAAAATATTGCAACATATTTTTGAAATTCTATGTTAATTATTGGTTAAACTGTAGTCCCATAGTCAAATTAGCCAACAATACTGGATGGAAAAATAATGTTGTTTCTTTCTCTCTCTGTTTTCCCTGCGTCAACAGGAGCTAACTACAGCTCAAAGTCTCTTCAAGAGCCACAGCACTGAGCATCTTTGGCTTTGTATATGTTTTGACTACCAGCTGCATTATGTGATTAACATATTGTAATGTATAACTTGCAAGGGCTCAACACTTACATTTTATTTTAGGAACACTTTTGTGAATCAAGAAACATTTCAGAATTCTTTGAATAGAAAGTTCAAAAGAACAGCATTTAATTTATCTGAAATAAATAAAAGCACTATTGTTCAGCCAGTAACTAATTAAATTAACACTTTTATTCAGCAATGATGCATTAAAGTGACGAAAAGTGACAGTAAAAACATTTGTGATGCTACAAAAGCTTTTTATTTCAGATTTAAGTTTGAGTTTCAGTTACTCAGTGGACCTCTTACGTAATTGTACATTCAGGCAATCAAAGTGATAGTTCACCCAAGAATAAAAATTCTGTCCATCATTTTTAGTGTCAGTAACCCTCATGTTGTAAACCCATGACCATTTCTCACACATTATCTCTGTTTTTGTTTTGTTTTTTCAGATCAGCCATCTGTGGTTTACCGCCGGTACGGAGGCCAGTCAAGACCAACTGGGATGCTTTTTCATGCTTCATGCTTTTTTTTTTCATATTGTCATGATCTCTGCTTTGATTTGTTATGAATTCAGTTTTGAATTCTCCTTTTGATTCTAAACTGAACTCAATGGCACTATGAATCAATGGCAATCCTCCTGTCTATACGGTATCTTGTGCGACAGAAAGTCCTGTGGTTATGACGCAATCGTTAGCCTATTTTCTACAAAAACGTTTTCTACGGGGCCATAACATAAGATACAAAGTAATGGAGCCTTTTATACATTGTGGTATTTCTTTAGAAATAAATACTGGACAAATGAAGTCTTTGGACGCCTCAGATGTAAAGTTATTCGCTGTCAAAGTGACGCCAAAATGAATGGGAGTCAATGGGATGCTAACAGCAGGTGAAGTTCTGCTACATTGGCGGCACCCGCGCGGCTTCAACTTCCGGCTAATGGATTACCCGCTTGATTTAGATGCATCAAAGATGCATAAATAAACAGTTTACTTGCCCCTTTCCCCTTAATATTCATTTGCACATCACCACATTTTTCAATGATTCTCAAACTACTCGTCAGATGAATCTATCTCTCTAATCCCTGGATTTTTTACGATAGTCACTGTGTCAGATTACGCGATTTTGACTCCTAAAATCTTGTCGTGTCGTGGACAAGACCAATGTCAGACTACATGTTGCTTCTTGACCAGTCATCGTCCCATGTCGTCTTTAAAAGCACGCGTGATGTCATCGAGAAGGCGAAACTAGTAGCAAGTGACTTCCGGAAACGAATGTAAACAAGCAATGGATGAAGCGGTGAGTGTTGAATTGGCTGTCCTGTGTTCAGAAAAAAATAAGAAAAGAAAGAAAACCCGACAATGGACACGTTCCTGGATTCTTCGAAGAGGACGGTATGGGCTGTCAATCCTCCAAAGAGTTATAGTTGTTATAGTTTTAACGTTAGCACCATCGTCACTCTTTCGTTTCGCCATCTTTGAAAGTTGTGTACGGAAAAGCTTCTGTGTTCCTATTGGTCAATATAGGTTGTGGACGACCGTTAAAAAAATTAAACATGCGAGTCTTTTTGTCGTGATGTGGTGAAGCATCGCAGACGCGACGTAGTTTGTCGCCCACTATGACACACTATACGAGATGATACAATCGAATCTTGTGTCCCGACGCTCGTTGTCATCTACGAATCCCCACGACACCCTCCGTCAAACGGATTGTGCCAAAATCGGGCTAAAATCGAGTAATCTGAACCAGGCATAAATCCCTCCTTTTCACAAGCTACTCTGCTCTGATTGGCCAGACAGCTGAGTTGTGAATGGTTTACAACAGCGATTCCCAAACTGTGGTCCGCGGACCACTAGTGGTCCGTGAGGGTACTGCAGGTGGTCCGTGAAAAGGCTAAATAAAATATAAAATATTTTACCAAGAAATTCCTATTTAAAAAAAGTAAAAAGAATATGTACCCTATATTTATGTAAAATGTCAATTAAATTGTCAAGCTATTGTGTCAAGCTATTGTACTCGAAGTTGGCTTTCTAAACGAACCCCCATCAGTCGTCATCCAACGGGACTGAGACAAATGGTGACATTTGCAAAGGTCACAAGAATTGAACGGCCATTTATGTCAAGATGAATGGGGATGTAGTCCAGCAATATCTGTTTAGTTGTGAATGTTCAAATGTAAACTGTAAATGTTCATATCATTTTTTGAACAAGGTTCATATTAATATATTACTAACTGACACAGACGTCAATATGCAAATATAGACATACGGAGGTAGACAAACACACATGGGGAGGAAGTAATATATGAAAATTAGTTTTAGGACCATACACAAATGATGTGATGTGGGGATGAGAGCAGATATAATAATCACATAGTTAAAAACTGCAGACAGAAACATCAGATTAAGGACAGAAACACACGACCTCTAAAGTAAGAATTCTTCAAAGACAATTAGACTGAATTAATACTGCTGTTTTGACACTAAATGAAATTGTCATATTTTACTCCAAAATCAATCTGGAAATGTGTGATTTCTGAGTTTGTCAATGTGTTTTTTCCTCAGAAATGGACCAAACTCTATATTTGATTCTTCTTCTCATTGGTGAGTGTGTTTGTGGTTTATAGTTTGATCAGGTTTGACCCTGTTATGAAAAGCATTAAATCAAACGCTCTCTTTCACAGCTCTCTGCTCCGTATCTGAATGTGTTCAGCGTCGGTATCACTTTATAAACGAGGAGAAGACCTGGACTGAAGCTCAGAGAATCTGCAGAGAGAATTACACAGATCTGGCCACCGTTGACAACATGAACGACATGGACGAGCTGAAGAGGATTGTGAAAGATGAACATAATAATCTGTATATCTGGATTGGGCTGAAGAAGACTGGTAATAATAAATGGCAGTGGTCTTCAGGTGAACCTGCGCTCTATCTGAACTGGACTACTGGACAACCTGAAGATAACGACGAGATGTGTGCTATAATGAGAAATGGAGAATGGCATGATGTGTCATGTGGGGAGAGCCTGACTTTCATCTGCAGTTCATCTAACAACAGTAAGTGCAGCTCCATACAATCACAATAAACACGCATTTATAAAAGATACACCAAATACTGCAATGTAAAATCTAAGGATTACTTTTAAAAAAGCAAAAAAAAAAGCTTTTATATATATATATATATATATATATATATATATATATATATATATATATATATATATATATATGTATATATATTAGGGCTGTGCAAAAATGAATTGCGATTAATCGCATCCAAAATAAAAGTCTGTGTTTACATAAAATATTTGTGTGTGCTGTGTATAATTATTTTGTATTTATAAATACCTATGCATGCATGTATATATTTAAGAAAATGTGTTATTCAGATATAAAATATTTATATTTATATAATATAGAATTTACAGAATTTAAGCGCAATTTAAGCGCAAATAATTCTTAAATATATACACGCATGCATAGGTATTTATATATACAAAATAATTATACACAGCACAAAAAAATATATTATGTAAACACAGACTTTTATTTTGGATGCGATTAATCGCAATTCATTTTTGCACAGCCCTAATATATATATATATATATATATATATATATATATATATTATAAACAAGCCTATGACCTATGCTACATGATCATATATTCTGCCATATAGACAGCATAGAAATCATAATTTTATTAGACCACCATTTACTTGCATCAAGCGCCCCTTTTGGTATTTTTTATTTGTATTAATGTGATTGTTAAATTTAATTTACTGCCACACTTTAATATGAGAATTATTTTATCAGAAAACTGAACATTAAGCATTGCCAGGCTTTTATTTGTGCTCAATAGGTAAAACAACAGCGCTGCACACTGCTATGCATTTGTCCTGTTACCTGTTTCTGATGCTTCCACTGTTTATTAACATACAAACCATAAAGCAGCGTGCGAATATTTATTTATTTTTTTATTTCATTGTCTTAAAGTGAGCACAGGACTCGTCTTTGTCAATGAGAAGAAGAACTGGAGAGACGCTCAGAGTTTCTGCAGACAGAATAAAACTGAACTGGTCAGTGTGAGGAACGAGGATGAGAATCAACAGGTTCAGAAGTTCATCAATGATAACACTCACAGATCTACTAATGATGTCTGGATCGGTCTGTTCAGAGACTCATGGGAGTGGTCAGATCAGAGTAACTCCTCTTTCAGAAACTGGGATACTGGTGAACCTAATAATGGTGTAGATTTTGAAAACAGTGCAACATTCAGATCAAACCCTCAGGGTCAATGGCTTGACGACTCTGTCAATGAGGAACGCACTTTTATGTGTCATGAAGGTGAGCAGATCCACACACACACACACACACACACACACACACTCCATCCATCACCTCCAGATATCCCTCTGGGATAAAAAAATCTAATCATACACCATATTCCATACCAGATGGGGGCAGTATACCTCCAGAAAAATACCTCCGCGGCCGCGCACACTCATGTCTTCAAACAACACGGGCGAGCGGGTCTCCCTCGTGCATATTAATCAGTAAAACTAATAGTAAAAGGTTGGAAGGCCGCAGTTTCACGTGGATCATTTGGAGATTTTCAGAGATTAGAGACTAAATGAACAACATCTCAATACTAAATTATAAAGGCCGTCTCATAGACAAGTCGGTGCACAAGTCGGTGCATGTTCATGTTACATTTTTTTATCATTAGTTTGAATTAATTTGACAGACAGCATTCCCTGATGTGGACCAAACTAGCGTCTTTCAGAGCCGCCAACTCTCACAACACTCTCACGCCACATCCATTTTGTAATGCACAGAAAAGGACACGGAGACCGATGTCAGCTCTCAGATTCTGTTCGTTGTATTACGCAATTCAAACAATAAATACAGTTTTGGCGCTTTACACGACAGATCCCTAGCGCACGTGAACCGATCATCTCTACTAGCTAATGGTAAAAGAATACGAACACTGTTGAAAGATACAATATGTTACAACTTACCAAAATGTATTCCTCATGAATAATATCGACCAATCATTTATTGAACTCTTCCCTGAACTGAAATGTAGTAGTGGACTGTATTTCCACACGACTGACTGACATCAGGTTCAAGTACACGCAAGCCGCCGACTCACTCGTGTACTGCAGTTTGGCTGGTGGTAATGTTGCCCGCCCGCACACCGCCTCCCATGGCCGAAACTGGTATTACGACACCTGCCGGGCCGGGGCTAGTAATTTAGCATGCTAATTTAGGTTATATCTCGGCAGCACTATAACTTGCCAGTTTTTTAATGACATCATTGCACTTATTTCTTCTCATTCTTTTGATGTGTGTAGCTCATTTTTTGGATGTTTTTACCTCAATTATTCCATATGGCACCTTTAAAGTTCACGCTACATGTGTGACATGACAGATTCCTCCACCCCACATAGCAAAATTTTTCTGGCCCAGCTCCGGCCCACACAATCACTTTTCCCTCGGCCCAAATACCGCAAAGAATGACGGTACTGAAGTGGCCCAGAACTGGATTATAGACAAGGGTCACACATGGGCCATAACTGGCCCGAATCTCAGCCAGTTAATCACCCTTAACTGGCCCTGAACTGGGCCAAAACAGGTTTTATTATTTGTACCAATTCTCAGCCATAAGTTAACCATATCGACACCACTCTTTAACCAGAAACCCCAAAACTGAGCCATAACCCAGCCTAATCTTACCCAAACCATATGAACCCAATCCTCGGCCCAAGTACCGCAAAGAATGACGGCGCTGAGGTGGCCCAGAACTGGATTAAAGACAAGGGTCACACATGGGCCATAACTGGCCCGAATCTCAGCCAGTTAATCACCCTTAACTGCCCCTGAATTGGGCCAAAACAGGTTTTATTATTGGTACCAATTCTCAGCCATACGTTAACCATATCGACACCACCCTTTAACCAGAAACCCCAAAACTGAGCCATAACCCAGCCTAATCTTACCCAAACCATGTGAACCCAATCCTCGGCCCAAGTACCGCAAAGAATGACGGCGCTGAAGTGGCCCAGAACTGGATTAAATACAAGGGTCACACATGGGCCATAACTGGCCCGAATCTCAGCCAGTAAATCACCCTTAACTAGCCCTGAACTGGGCCAAAACTGGTTTTATTATTGGTACCAATTCTAAGCTAACTGTTTCAATACCACCTTTTCAAACCCCCAAACTGAACCATATCCCAGCCTAACCTTACCCAAACCATGTGAACAAATAAGTCACAGAAAAATTCTATATTTTATTCAATTAAAATTTTATTTAACAATAATACCACAAATAAATATTACACCTAGAATTGTGTAACAGTGTGAAGGCTATTTTATTTTGTACATTCCAAGTGTAACATCTTATTACAACCTGTAAAAGCCCTTCTTCTCACATTGCTCCTCTCATTGTAACTCCAATTACCAGCCATACCAACAGTCTGTCAAGTTTTCTGGCCCAACCAGTCCTGTAAAAAAAAAAAAAAAAAATTAACATTGAAAATGCATCAACTATTCCAGATTTACCAATATAGGATACTAATGTAGCTCTAAAACTCATTTGTATTAATCATCTTGTTAGATCATGGAAAGAGTGCCTTAGGCCAGAGTTTCAACTCCTTATAGTCTTTAGAAATAAAATAACATCCACTCAAACAAACAGACAGGAATGGGGGAGCAACTTACAGTACATATCATCAATAATTAAACAATATGAAAGGAGGGGAAAAAGACAACTTTATAGAGTCGTTCATTCCTTATAATGCCCAATATGTTGGAAGAAAAACATTGCCATGCGTCAATGGTTAGCAAATTGAAAAGTTGCCAATTGTTTATTGCATTTAAATTAACCTCTAAACATTACCCAGGTTGAGAACTATTGTTTTAGACAAAAAATAAAAATTATGTGATCAATTTCATTCATTCAATGTAGATATTTTAATAGTACAGTATTATTATTTTCTCTCAATCGCCTACGAATATAGCATACTGAAATGACTAGCAATACATGACAAGCAAAAATAAATAAGCAGTCTGTGATCACAAATAAAAAAAACATGTACTTTTCATGTGAAACAAGCCACGATTAGATTTAGATATCATACAATTATACAACCACTGAATCACTTTCAGCTTTATAAGTCAATTGCGGTTGCTGGATTTGCTGTGATCTTCCTATAATTTTAAAAGCATTAACATTACATTGTTTCGCACACATGAAGCACACGACATTTCGCAGGGCCGGTCTATCGCACATGATCGCACCCCGTTCGCGTCTGTAGGCATTCTCATGTTCAGGGGCAACTGAATCAGCTACCAGGGGAAAAGTTCACTTCAATAAAGAAAAAAGTGGCATCCGAGTTTGAAATCAGGTATTAAAAAAGCGCCAAAAAGAGAGTGAACTTCACTTACCCGTACAGCGGTTGTCTGAGATGTCGTCTTCTTCTTCAATCTTCAGCGGGAGAAATTTCAAAAGACGCATCACGTGAACCAACCAGAAAAGCTGCTGTTACCATGGAGATCGCGCCGAAATAAAACAATAGTTGACTGCTGTTTTAAATAAACTGTTATTTCGAAAAAAAAATCCAGATATTACATTTTTAACATGATTTTGTGGTGCTTAAAATAAAAAGTATGGAAAACTTAGACTTGGATGTGGATTTTTATTTTTTATTTTATTACAAATTTATAAAAAAAAAACACATTCAAATAAATAATAGGTTTAATACTTAAAAAAAATCATAGGTCTAATACTTATCATGTTAGTAAATGTATATTTTTTTAATGATACAGCATTTTGTAAACATTGCTGAAAACTAAATACTATATTTATTCATTATTAATCATTTTTTAAACAATTGGACATATATTTTTTCACTGACTCATTTAAGTCAATTTATATTATAATTATTTATTATTAAAATCTTAACACCTTTTTCAGAGGGGTCGGGGTGGGGTATAATCTTGCCTTGAAAAAATAGTAGCAGGCTTATTGTCCAGTACACAGAATATGGCCCACAATCGCTACACTGATCTGGGCCACATACCTCCCATCCACAATCGGCCCAAAAGTTGTCTGCCGTCATGCACTGCCATCATTGCCACACTTGGCCCACAGTTGGCTGACAAGATGTGGGCCACACACCTCCCATCCACAATCGGCCCAGAAGTTGTCTGCCGTCATGCACGCAGTGCCATCATTGCCACACTTGGCCCACAGTTGGCTGACATGATGCATGCCATTGCCGGCAACACGCCAGCAGTGCCATGATGAGGCCACATTTGGGCCAAGTCTGTTTGCTATGTGGGACAGTGTGTGTTCTGCATGTTGTTTTTGATCAGTCTCTCTCTAGTGTTTGCTTGTGGTGTGTTTTGTGTCCAGATAAACTGATTCTGATCAATGAGACTCTGACGTGGACTGAAGCTCTGAGATACTGCAGACAGAATTATACGGATCTGGTCTTGGTTTATTCAGCCGAGACGCAGCGTCGTGTGATGAATGTGGTTAAACGTGCGTCTACTGAGGCGGTGTGGTTGGGTTTACGTCACTCCCGTATTCTGGACATCTGGTACTGGGTGAGCGGAGAGACCGTGTGCTATAAGAACTGGGCTTCAGGGAACGGCACAGACGAGGACTGTCAGGGTACAGGGAGATCTGGAGCAGTTCAGACTGGAGGAGATCAGAGATGGATCAGCCTTCCTGAAGACCGAAAACTCAACTTCATCTGCAGCAGATATTAGGAGTGAAGGAGATGTGTGTGTTCTTACATAACCATTTAACTGGCAAACGCTTTTTTTAATCATCAGATTATGTGCTTATATCAGTACAATTAAATTAATTTCTATCATCTAAAATAATCATTTGAGTATGTTTACTGTCAATGTATTGTTCTTTGGGCATTTCAAATACTAATGTGCACTATATGTGTCAAAACCCATTTCATTTGTGGCTTTTACAAACATTTACATTTTAAATCCACATTTGTTCTCTGAAAAAAACATATACTTGCTGTTAAATAGAAAGTAGAAGATCATGATTGGAGGATGTAAATATTTAAAAGAAAAAGCAAAGCCCAAGTCTGTTGATTTCATGGGATCTCTGTATTCTGGTGGTGTGTTTTCTTTCTCCTCCTCATGCCTGTGTTTTGCACTAGTCATATATTTACAAATAATTGTTTGAAATATGATTGTGAGCATCTATATGTGCCTCAATTAAATTTGGTTTATACTTAAAGAAAAATTAAAGTTGAGTGTAAAGTATCTTGCAACCTGTAATTGTGCTTAACAACACCAGCTCAAATAAATATATTTACACACAGCATTTTTCTGTTGTGACATTTATAAAACACAAATATACAATTTTAATAATACAAAATGTTGAATGTTGTAATAATTATTTTTAAATTAATTTTAATCAACATTCTACTGTTAAATGGACACTACTCACTGCCTGTTTTATTATTGAGGAAAGAAAAGAGAGTCTGCTGGTAAAAAGAGAGTCTGACAAAGCTTGTAATAAAACAAGAATCAACATAAGTTTGGCTTTTTGAAGGATGGCGAGAACTGAAGGATTTGAAATGTTGTAAAAGTGATACAGAGATTGTGTTTTTATTACTCAACGGCCAATTGGCATATGTACTGTAGCTCTAACAGAGTTCACTATTAAAACCAGTGTTGTAGTCGAGACCACCTCACTCGAAACCGAGACCAGAGAGAGTCGAGTCCGAGTCGAGTTCGAGACCAGTGAGGGTTGATTACCTAATTTACTTTTATTTACTTAGAGAAATCCTTTTTTTATTACTGAATTTACTTAGAGTTTAAAAAATATGATCAGTTTAGGGTAAAAAGGCCACATAGTAGGTGGTGTTAGGCGTGTCAATCAATTTAAAGAAATATTTTATTAACATACATTAATAATCATGAAAAATATTTTGAATAGCTTGTTTTCACGTGACGTCACGCCACTGCGTTGCCATGGTGCAAAATGCAAATGGAGGGCAGGAAGTGATTTTCTATATTTAGGAAGCACTATAACACACTCAAAATGCAAAATGTTTTGCGTCGTTTATGGTTTCTCAAATCGATCAAACCACGAGGAGTTTTTCGTGTGGCCAAAGTTGTTGTTCATAAGAGGGGAAAAAATACAAGAAATTGACAGAAAAACACCGGGAAAAATGCCTTGCAAACCTACGTCTGTGGTCGGGAGGAGCCGAATGGGAAAATGCCTGTGTGTGTGTGCAGTGATCACTTCGTCAAATGTGAGTTAATACATTATTTATGTGGCTTATAATTACATTATTCAGGTGTTTAAATACACTTATGTGGCTGTTTGTGTAACGCAGGGGTTCTCAACTCCAGTCCTCGCGACCCACTGCTCTGCATATTGTGTATGTCTCCCTTATTTAACACACCTGATTCAGATCCTTAGCTTGTTAGGATAGCCGTAGAGTCTTTCTTAACGAGCTGAGGATCTGAATCAGGTGTGTTAAGTAAGGGAGACATACACAATATGCAGAGCAGTGGGTCGCGAGGACTGGAGTTGAGTGTAACGTACCAGTTTCCGAACTTTGTAAAGTCAAAGTATGTCTGTAAGACGAGTTGATATCTACAGCCTCGATGGCAGGCAAATCTCTCAATTCAGTTGAAAATCGGTCCTCTTCATAACCTAAGGATCACGTCCAACAAATGTTTCGATTTTCTGTTGATATATTTCTCTTGTAATAGCGTCTAAAGTAGTACAGTACGGATTTTCCTCCATCTCGTCCATTGCGCTCTTCACTCCTTGCCCTCCATCTGCATTCCGCGCGTCAACACAATCACGTGACTGCAAACCACCTATTGAACTCGAGTGGACTCGGGAATAAGTCCGAGTCCTAAAAAAAAAAAAAAATGTTCGAGTACGAGTCAATTCCGAGTCCAAATGCACACGAGTCCATGACAAGACCAAGACCATTAAAATATGGTCTCGAGACCGAGTCCGAGACGAGTCCGAGTCTCGAGTACTACAACACTGATTAAAACATCGTCTATTTTACTGAGTAAAGCTTTCTAGTCAGCTTAAGATCCTTTTTGTTGATATTGATTTATCATTTGATAAAACTTATATTTGGTTAAATGAACTGCAGGTGAAGTGTAGGCGGTTAGATCAAGAACACTGGAAATGCCCTCATTACATTAGACTGGTTTGTTCCCCGCATTGAGCGGAGGACTGACAAAACACAGTTCTCACTTTTAGTAATGGATCAGATCAGAGTCAAGATCAAAAGTGGATATTTGCGCGATGTGCTTTAATAACCTGGATGAAATTTAAGTTTATAATAGACAACAGACATTTATAATACGTTGCATAGATTGGATCTTACGATTATTTCTCGAATGTGTGAACGTGTGATTCAAAGTATGAACATACTCACAAAAAAACGTGTACATCTGTCTTCCAGACGTGAAATTTATAAATAGTAAAATAATCTTGAAATTACGTGCAGCTGTTTACAATCTCTTTGTAAATGCTGCCTATAATTACTGTCATTAACATATGCTGTTAAAAATATCCAGATGCTTTACTTGAGAACGGCGAGAAGTGCTTAAATATCCAAATGCCTGCAGTTCTCCGACTCTGCCACAAGGAAAAGTGTGTACACAACATTTTTGTTCACGGTTACTTGCTTGTGGAATGATCCCATTTATGATCTCCCTATTCTAGCGTATGCTTACTATATTACTCATTTGTAAGTCACTTACAAGAGTCTACAAAATGAATAAATGTAAATGTCCTGTTTAGCGGATCATAATTTTGCATGAAATTATCTTTTTGGGTATAATTTTCTTAGCTTGACATATGATTTAAGTCACTTTTTTTTTTTTTTTACATTCTGATATGCTGAAGTGGCACATTTATTTCAGGTTATAATTATTTCAAGACCACACCTGATTTTAACTTGTATTCAGTGATCGCCGCTGCAAACGCTGGAATCATGTCAGACATGTTCAGTTATACATTAAAAAACATTAAAGAAGTTTAAAGACACATTACAATAATTTTTTCAGCAATGTTCACATTCATGTGTTTGTTTCAGTTCAAGTGCATTATACAAACACAGTAGAATTAAAATTACATTTAGCAACTCACAAAGACAGGAAACGTTTTTTTGCTAACATTTTCAAAACAAAAAGGCCACATCCCAAAGTACATGTAATGTATTCTAAATGTTGATATTGATTAAGTGACTTCATTATGAAAACCTGAATATGGACCATTTTGCTACTAGTATAATACATATATCTACTATGAAAGAATATACTGAACATTACAAACTGCCAGCTCATATAATCATTAGTTATACGTGTTTCTCAGTTTGAGTGCATCTCGTAGTGCATCCAGGATCGCTTGAAGCTCGTCTGTTGTCTCCTTTATTTTTGTGACAAATTTCATGGTCTCAGACTTCAGCTTTTCTGTGTGTTGGTTGCTGGTGGATTTTGACTCTCGTCGACTCTCTCTTAAAGCGTAATCTTTGCGGATTTTGTGGATTTCTCTGGAGTCGAGGAAAACAAAAAAGACGTCAACAGCTACAAAAAGTGCAGATAAAACTCCAGTAGCTGTTTCAGCCATACGGACGGCTCTCGCGGTCTGAGCTGCAACTCTCCCAACACTCGCGAATTTAGTTAAACGGATAAGCTCTGAAATTCCTCCCAGTCCTCGTCCAAGTCGAGCTCCAGCATTGGCCCCGGGTTTTGCATTGGAAAACGAGCCATTGCTGGTGGAAAACTCTTTTTCTAAAGTTTCCGCGGCTATTTGGATGTTTTGGATGCAGCAAATTGTGGATGTAATTTTTTCTTGGAACTCTTTTATGATCATTTTAATACATTTAAATATTTAAGTTCAGTAATTTCACTTAAATGGAAATGATAATTACCTATTAATTGCCATTTAAGTGAAATTACTGAACTTAAATATACAAGCTTGATAAAAATGACCATTCTAGACGAAAATTTCAAATGGCATTTAGAGGCTTTTGCATCTGAACTCTTCATATATATATATATATTGTGTCCGTCTTACCTGGCCAACACTGAACTTTTTAATGACGAACTGATCTCCACCTTCATTTTTCACCAGGATCCTCTGCTTATGTTCTCTCACTGATGTGTAGCCAGGACATTTGATATCCGACTGATCGTTGCCCATTTTTTAAACTTCTGGAAAGCGTAATGTTTGAGACGAGAAGGATTGTAATTCTGTGTATATATATAAGGACATCACATGCTTTCTGTCACGTCTGTGGTTAATGGTTAATCATGCTTTCTTCTTTTCTTCTTTCAAATTTGCCACAGTCATGTTTCGTGTCGTGTCATGTAAATCCCTCGTTCCTCATGTGATCAGAACATAATGATGAAAATAGATGTTCTTACACCACCATGAACCTCATAGGTCTAAAGTAACGCAGTACGTTTCAACCAAGAAAAGAAACCGTCTTACCTTATTTTCAATAATATCTGCGTGTCTCAAAACTCTCGAAAGTTACTGAACAAGAGTGCCGATGGTCAATCATTTATAACAATCACACGAGAAAGCAGAGATCCAGTTAGAAATTTTTAGCCACACACTGGTCAAATGCAGATACATTTACTGTACAGGCCTTTAATAATTTCATACATTGCATTATTATGATTTCCTCTTTGTAAGTTATTCCATAAAGATGTCAGAAAATAAAAACGTTTAGGCATTTGCCAACTTTTGAAGGCACATTTTCCACAGGTGAGGGTTAAGTTTTCTTTAGTAGATGCTTTGATTTGAGTCTCATTATTCCATCAGTATCGGTCATTCCTTGCAGTTCATGTAAACATGTGTTATGTTGCAGTTGTGCAGAATAAATGCATTTTACTTGATTTAACTTTAGACCCTGAAGGAAATTGAAAGCATTCAGAGGCGTCTGGAAGCACTATTATATTTCAATATGAACCTTAGAACTGTTATCATTTTTATCAGCTTTATTTATTTAACTTATCTGACATTTTTTTTTATTATTATTCACAAAATGAGTCATCCATGGAGCCCTAATTACCAAAATGCCTATTGCATTTTTTTTTTCACAATGACTTAACATAAGTTAACTTCGTTTTTTTTTTTTTTTGCAATCGGTTTGCAAGCTTTTGTTTATTAGTAAGGTTAAGCAATACAATTTTACAGTGTCTATGTGCAAGATGCAATATTGCAGAAGAGGTATTTATGGCTAATTTGCTGAGGGTGAATTTACCAACACAGTCTCATGAAGATGCGTATCTATACCATGAATGTCATTTCTCATGGCATTTATACGCCAAAAATATATATTTTTTTGGGGTCACTAAAACCCTGGGGTAGGGTTTAGGGGGGATGGGTGTGGGGAGTTTGTGCGTATTATACGCCAAAAAGTGCGTATAATATGCACACGAAAAACGCGTACCATATACACGCAAAAACTGTTTTTGGCGTATAAATGCCACGAGAAATGACATTCGTGCTATACACTGTAAAAAAATATTTTCAAGATTTGTTATCACAGCATATTTTCTTTTGTCAAATCAACTTTATAATAATTTATTTAGTTGAGATAACTTATTATTTTGAGTTTCTGATGATTAAATTAATCTCCTTCATTGTATTAACTCACTTTTTCCAGTTCAATCAACTTAAAATCAACTTCAAAAAACTTAAAAGGCAACCCAGGTTGCTTACTTTTTTAAGTTGAAACAACAATATTTTTTACAGTGTACAAACTTTCATGAGATCGGGCTCAAATTTACATACTGTGTTGATGAAGTATTGATGCACATATTAATGAAGTGCATAGACTTCATCAAGGTGAGGGGAGTCTCTGAAGTTGCTGACGATGGGTAAAGTTAGGCTGGTTAGTGGTCCAATCAGAAGTCGTTACTACTGTAAAAAAAATATATATTTTCAAGATTTGTTATCACAACATATTTTCTTTAGTCAAATCAACTTAAATCATTTATTTAGTTCAGACAACTTATTATTTTGAGTTTCTGATGATTAACCCCCTGAGCCCGACGGCGTCGTCGACGATGCCACACGTCACCTCCGATAAATGTTTACATAACTCGATGACAGATTTATCGATTTTCTTACCGTTTTTTCCAGCAGAAAGCTAACGAGCTAGCCATCACGGGGGTGTCTTTCGGGTCTTTCTAGCCTTTACAGAAGGTTTTCTATCCAGCCTGGAACTTGTGCTTCCTTTCAGAGGTTTTCAGCAATAAATCCAAACGCTTTATGTCAAACTTTGATAATCTTGAAGCCCATAATTCATAAATATTCGGTCATTTTTGCCGCTAGCTCGATGCTAGCGGACATCCTGGATATCACGTGATGTTTTCACGTGATGGTTTTTGACCAATTACAGGCTGATCCGTTGTAAACATTGGTGTGCGTCATTACGCATGAACCAAGCGCTGATATAGTGTAGAGAGATAGAGAGACTCACGGAGACGCGCGATTCACAGAGAAACACAGCGAAATGGACGTAAATAAAGCGCTGGTCTATTTTGGTGCATTGCAGGATGAAGGATTTTCAGGAGAACAGAGCTTTTTGACAGATGAGGAACTAGATTACCAGGATAGACCCAGCTGAAGTGCCATTTATTTATTTACTGTAAAAAGTATTATAGTAGTATAAATGTATTATAAAAGAATAAAAAGAACATAATAAATAAAAGAATAAATAAAATAGAAATGCAAAACCTGTGATGTGGCCCTGTGTGTGATTGCTGATAGGAGCTGTTTTGAGGCTTGGCACCAGTGAATTTCATGAGGCCCCAAACGCCTGGACTTCTTTTGGAAAAATGTCAATATTTTTTGTTCTGTACAAGTTATAATGTTTATTCCTGTGCTCCAGGACTCCAAAGACATGAACAAACTATTTTCCAGAGGAAAATTGCTTAGCTTTTATTTATTTGTGTGTGATTTCAATAAATAATTGAGTGATTCCATTTCCGATTTATTTTTTCATTTGTCTTTATGGTCCCATAACTTATTTTACATTCAGGTGACATCAATGTAACACAAATATGCTGAAAGTTCAATTTGTCCTGAAAAAAAAGAGGTGTGTCAATTGTCTGTGCACCAAAGGGTTGATATTTTACAAGCTTTTTTAGTAAATGACACCAGACGGAAAATTTATTGTAAAAATACCCTTAGGTCTCAGAGGGTTAAATCAATCTCCTTCATTGCATTAACTCACTTTTTCCAGTTCAACCAACTTAAAATTTTAAGGCAACCAGGTTACTTAATTTAAGTTAAACCAACAATATTTTTTACAGTGATATAGCCGCAATGATTTCTCTCTACTGGCCAAGGTAGTGTTGTAGTGCACCATTTTCACTGCACTGAAAGTATTGTAGTTTCAGAAATAAACCGGATCAAAGCGGTTTTCAGTACCAGGAAGATGGTAAAACTCTCTGGAGTTGAAAAATAATTCTCAAACACCACACACACACACACCCTGTGACGAGTACAAAGGTTGTTTTCATCAAATGAAACTGTGATGTACTGTTTGAGCACCTTCTAATGTCCTTTTGCCTTATATCTTTCTGAAACACTTGTACATCTGTATGCCTATAATAATCATCGTTGGTCCTCTGACTGAAAATATCTGGATTATTCTCCATCCTGACCCAGGAGTGTTTTCTCTGAGGAGGTAAGGGTTGTGTATGTTATGGCCGGTGAATAATTTGTGTATTTACCCTTGATATGTGTGGCGTTTGAAGGCATAGTTTGTTATTGACATGTGGAAAATGAGAACATTAAGGAAAACATCCTAAAAATGCATAAAAAAGCAACATTTGAACAATGACTGCATTCAGTTTTCCCTTTTCTAGAGGACTGGAAAAAGATCTGGAAGTTGCTGAGAATTTATCCATGTTGTTTCAGAGCAGTGATGGAGTTCGTGAAGTCGACGCTGTGTGTTTTGTGTTTCCAGCGTCTAAGAATCGTCTCTCGGACAGACAGCATTACATCATCAGTTCAGTTCTGTCTTTGTTTGGAAAAGACATTGTGAACAACATTGTGTTTCTGATCACACACTCTGATGGTCTGCCACCCAAAAACGTCCTCGGCGCCATTAATAAAGCTAGAATCCCCTGCAGACGAGACCACAAGAACCAGCCTGTTCATTTCTTATTCAACAACCGGCAGGCGGACGCCCGTCACACTGGAGAGCGTGGAAGAGATTAAGCATTTCCCATTTACCGTGTGCAACTTACAGCTGCGAGTTCACGAGAAAGAGCTGAAAAGGGCTGAAAAACTTCAGATTCAGCGGGCATTGATGGAAAACAGGGAAAAGATTGAGGAATGTAAAAACTTCAACATTAAAGTCAAAAAGACTGTCAAAGAGAAGGTTCCCATTGAAAGCGCTTCATGGAAGAGCAGGAAGGCGACGACCTGCACCGTCTGTGAGGAAAACTGCCATGAGTTTGACTGCTGGTGGGCTTTTAGTCCCAGCAAATGTGAAGTCATGCAAAACGGCTACTGTACCGTGTGCACAGGGAAGTGTCACCACAGCAAACACGTCAGAGAAAACAAAAAATACATCATCAAAAACGCGAGTTTGACGATAGATTTTGATGATTTTAGAAAGGAATATGAAAGAGCCCAAGTACAATCCAAGAGATTTTCAGTTGTAATGGATGATCTCGACAAAGATCTACAGGATATTGATGACCAAAAGTCAATTCTTCTGTTTAATGCCTACAAGACCATTAGGCAACTGTCTCGGATCGCATTAAAGCCAGACTCGGCCTTCACTCTTCAGCATCTGGACTTCTTCATCCCTAAACTGAGGGAGGCTGGGAAAAAAGACTGGGTCCGAGAGCTGGAGGAACTGAGGAAAACTGCTGAAGCTGAAGAAGCCAATAAAGATGCTCTGAGTTATCTGAGAGCTGGTCTGGCAAACTGGAACATTTCTTTGGAGGGCAAGTGAAGAAAAGAGATTAATTATTTAAAATGAAGAAGACAGGTTAAAATGAGAAATCAATGCAGCTAGATCTGAAAGTAGTAAGATATTTTGTTTTATTAGAGAATCAGGCTAATCTCCATTTATTTTTAGTATTAAAAGGCAAGCCAATCAGTTTGTTCATGATTCATTTTGGGGTAATGGTCTGGATGTTTTAACACAAGTTTTCACATATGAAAGTTGATGTGTTCACTCTTGTGTTAATCCTTTGTGGGGAACTCTTCTACATCTACATCATTTTCTGGAATCTTACCTTTCTTTGTTTTTTGCTTTTATTATGTTATTTCCCTCAGATTGTCTTTCTTTACATAATTATTGTTAAATAAAATGACTAAAATAAGTACAAAAAACATTGTAAGTGTTTACAATGCAATATTTAAAAAATGCATTTAATGATCCAACACTGTTTTGATCAGTGATATATTCAATGCTGATTATGTCATCATCAATAAACAGATTATCCAAAGCATTTCTTTTGGCATGTTTGCCACAATGACTATATCTTACAAGAACAGTCACAGCAGCCAGAAAATAAAACAAGCTGAAAAAAAAAAACACAGAACACCATAATGGTGACTTCCAACTTTAATATTTTCAAACATTCATAAACATCTAAACCTCTGTTGATTCTCAATAAGAATGTCTGTAGACTTATACAGAAATAAAGTCAATCTGTTTAGTAATAACTGAAATTGTAATGCTTTTTGTTGCTGTTTAATCCTCGTCTGCTGAGATCTTGAGAGATTTAAAGTGTTTCTGTTGTCTGAGTTTTGTGTTGTAGAGCCTGTGTTTCAGTCTAGGAAGAAACACTGATGATGTGCTGCATTTTGCTTTATTTAAAAGGCAGTAATTCTTGCAGTGATGTTTTTTAACTACTTTATTAAGTTGATTTTAAGTTGACGCTTTTTATTTATTTATTTATTTAAGTTTCAGACATGCACAAAATAATTGCAGTTTAATATATTAAAATTAAAGCAGATGTAGTGTTTTTAATTTTGTGATTGGTCCAGCAAACTTTGTCATCCTCCTTGAATTTATTTCTATTGTATTTTATTTTATTAATTTTTTTTTTGTTTCTTTGCATATTGCTGTTCATGTTCTGTATAGAATATGGGAAAATGTTCGTTTTTTGTTTTAAAATAGTTTATCGAGTTTTATGGCTGAGTGACGTCATCTCCACTTGCTGAGTCCTCCAATCGTGTCTCGCTCAAATCTTAGAACAGCTTTGGATTTGAGCGAGACAGGTATGTTGTAAATGAGCTCTGAAGTAAAGCGTTGAAATATAATAGATTAGGTCAAGATTCTAATCAATATCAGTGGATTACATGTTTTAATGCTGAGATGAGTCACTTAACGTGCTTGAATGTCCATATTTTTGTATATATTCCGAGTTTTGTGTTAATACGTTTTTAATGCGTTGGTTTAAATTGCCGCCCGCGCGCCATTTTGTACGGTGGGTTTCTATAGTTGATTAAAGAGCCCCTATCATACAGCATTCGAAATGTTCCTATTTTTGTTTTAGGAGTTCCCAAAAACAGTTTAACGTGCATGCAAGGATAAAAAAACACTTTATTGGTCTTATAATGTGCATTTATTTTTAACTGATTTGCTCAACGACTCCCAAATGAATGAATGAATGAATGAATGAAGGTTTATTCAGTTACTAAACATAAAACACAATATATATATATATACGTCAAATTCATTACAAACTAAACAAAAAGGTAACCGAACAGGTGTAGGCTGAAGCTGTGGCTTGTTACGCCTACCCTAATTACAAGACAACATCTACCCATCAAAATTTGAACATAAACATATGCATACACACATATACTCGTATATGCATACGTACAAACCTCTGCACTTGATGACAAATATTTATTACTTATATTATTGAAATCTAAGCACAACAATTATGCATAAACTTGTCTTAGACAATTTTTCTTAAGCGTCCGAATATTTGTTAAAAATTCGGATTTTAAACTGTTTTTTAAAGTAATTAATGATTCGTTCGACGAGTCGTTGATTCGTTCGAGTAACAAATGATTCGTTCGACGATTCATTTTCCCAAACACCTCCTTTGAGTGACGCGAATCTGTGGCGATTGGTCAAATGACCCAGTCAGTTGTTATTGGTAAACCGTAGGCAGAGACTGTCCTGAATAAACTGCAGATATGTCATGCTGTAACAAACATTACAACAATACGATCATATGTAATCGTCGTGTTAGACTGAGACCTATTTTCATGTATTTTCAAAGTATATTACAAAGTATTTTATTATATATGCATTTATTATATCTATTTACCTGATTGTGAGTGTGTTTAAGATGTGTTGTGTGTTTAATTCATTTGTGGTATATGTGGTAATGTTTTATGTGGTGCTGAGTGAAATCTGCTACACAGAGCCTATCAAAGTTCCAGCATTCAATACAAACAACTTACAACTTTGAGTAAAACATTCTTAATATTTTGTACATGAATTCAATTAAATTAAAATTTATAAATTTAAGGCAATTGTTTTCCATGTGTTTTCTATTAAATTTAATAAAAACATTTTTCAATATTTGAAAAGTGGCTATTCCTGATGTATTCAGTATATTGTGAAATATTAAGACAATATTCAATTCAATTCAAAGCACTTTATTTGTCCCCAGGGTGAAATTTGAAGGCACATAACAGTAGCTTACATAGACACATTGCACAACCAACACTACATACCACATATCATTATACATAAATCAAATTTGATCAAAAAATTTAATTAAAAAAAACCCATAGAAATCATTAATATATTATTTAATATGTTTTTATGTTGGGTTTTTTTCAGTATATTTAAATCATTTAATATATTGATCATAAATATATGGAAACATATTATCGTTCCTTAACGGCTAATAGAGAAATCCACAATCAGTTGTTTTGCATAGAGACATCAGATAAATTAATTAGTACACCATTCTGTGTAATGATATCGCTGTTTGGCTGATGTCACCATGTGGAAACACACCATTCACACTAAATCTGCATGCACAAAGACTGTGAAGATGAATCAACATCAGCTTTTTCCAAGTGTGCTCTCACAAATGCGATACTGTGAGACATAATAATAAAAAGAACAATGTAAGTAGACTTCATCAAGGTGAGGTGAGCCTCTGAAGTTGCTGCCAAAGGGAAAAGTTGGAAGTTGTTACTACACCATCCGGCCACAATGATGCCATATAACTAATTAAACATTTTGTGTGTAAATGGCAGATATTCTGTTATACAAATATGGGGGATTGTTTGGATATTTTAACTGCAAAATAAAATAAAATGAATTCTGAAATGTGAGAAATGTTATATTTCAGTAAATACTGAAGTCCACTTTGTGTACAGACAGAAGCCATCTTTGGAAAACAGTCTTGACTATTTAAACCACAAATGACGTGCCAAGTGAGCTGAACTGTATGAAGTTCAGCAAACTTCTGAACTGTATGAACGGCATTCGTGGTTTTACTTGTCGAGACTGTCTTCCAAGATGGCTCCTGCCTGTATACAAAGTGGACTGTCTTTATAAAGTATATACACTTACAAAGTTCTCAATGCTTCGTTTTGCTTGTAGGGACCCTCATTATGTTACTGTGTTAGTGTGGGGCTATTTTGAGCCTTGTTAGTGGTATAAACTAGCGAAACTTCTTTTTAATTAGTAAATGCCCCCATTACTAGTTAGTGTTGTCAAAAAACTCGGTACTTCGGTACCAAGTCGGTACTAAAAAAAAAAAAAAATGTTACGGTACCAGCTTTTCTAGGTACCGAGTACCAGGTTAATCCAGTTCTGTTCTAGACGCGATGTCTGAAACGTGCACAGTTGCGTCCTCTTTATAACGCTGATATGGCTCTCTCTCTCTCTGAATCCACTTGTTGAAATGAAAGAAGGAAAGAGCCACATATGGAAATATTTTGGATTAGGCTAATGTCACGTTGCCATAAGAGGCCGATTACATGCAAATTCGCAATTTCAAATATAGGCGTGATTCAAGCGCGCTCCTAATAAAAACTCGTTGGCGTTGCATAGCAACGACAGACGCCGCGTGAGAGCAAGCGCTTTGGAAAGAATAAGCATGCGCAAAAATATAATAAAAAACACGCGCGACATGTGAACGGCCTCTAAAGTGCTTTCGGGGTAGTTTTACGAGTACATGAGCACAGTAGTATCTACCCGACACCAGAGTACTATGGTATTAGTATTGTCATTTAATGTCAGTGCCAGTTCTAGGCGTATTCTTGCCTTTATAACTCAGCAGGTTTAAAAAGCCTTTTTAAAATTAAATATGAATGCAGTTTTAGATTAATAAAAGGACAGTCAAGTCAAATAAAACATGTTTTATGGTAATGCTACAAAGATACCATTCATAAACATTACTTAGTTATCAACACATTGAGTGAACAATATATTTTTACAACATTAATTAATGTTTGAAAATGTTATTTATTACAAACACCTGATTGTTCATGTTTGTTCACTTAATTCATTGTGCATTAAATAAATAATGGATTAAAACTTTACAAACAACTTTAAAAATGTGTTAGTGTATACTATTGTTTATTTTAGGTCATTTTATCTAATCTTTTTCTAAAGTGTTTATAATACAAATGTACAGTTTCCATACTTGTAACCGTGATAAACACTTAAATATATGTAAATTTAAACTAAGCTTTGGTACCGAAATTGGTACCGAGAACCGTGAATTTTAACGGGTATCGGTACCGAATACTGAAATTTTGGTACCGTGACAACACTATTACTAGTGTTATATGCTAAACAGTGAAAGTTTTTAGAGATAAAACTCTTTACATTCGATTATCATGAAAACAAATCTCAGAGAACGGTTGACTAGGTCCCAATGTTTTATTAGACCAAAGGTTCATTGTTCGCCGGAGTTCTCCTTTAAGTAAACTGGATTAAAATAGTTATCAGAGCCAGGAAGATTGTAAAACTCTCTGTAATCTTATCTGTAGGATAATTATCAAAAATCATGCGCGCCCTATGACAAGTACAAAGGTTGTTTTCAACCAATAGCCTATTATAATGCGAAATCACTAAGGATGAATATGATTTCATGTTGGTTGAGCACATTCTTATGCCTTTATGCCTACATTTTTCTGAGGATTCAAAAAGTATCGATAAAACTTGTACATCTGTAGGCCCACAATAGTCGTCGCTGGTTCTCTGACTGAAAAAATCTCTGCTTTTCTGGATTATTCTCTATCCTGGCTGACCCAGGAGTGTTTTCTCTGATGAGGTAAGGGAGATTGTTCATTCGTATTCCTCTAGCCAGTGAATAATCTGTGTATTTTGATATGTGTGGCTTTTGAAGCCATTCAGTAGTTTGTATTTTATGAGACCATTTTTTGTGAAAAGTAATGTTCCGGACTATCCTGCCCCGTCGGTCAAGATAAATGGGGAAATGGATTTTAATTATGAAATGTAATATTTTAAAAAATATAGGAATTCTAGCATTAATATTATGACACTTTAGCAACATTTTAGTTAAGGACAGTCTGTTTTGCAAAGTCATATTTTATTGGGACATTTGACACATTAACCTATGAACTTACCGCGCCCTGAAGAACGGATCTCTACTCAGTCAGTCCCTCCAGGATTTCACGATTTTTTTTTTGTGATTTTTGCGATCAAAATGACTGATTTTGTAGTGGTAATTTCCAAAAATTTGTGAAAAAATGTGCGATTTATATATAACATTTACCATAATAGAATTCAGTCCTTCCAGAAAAACGCGTTCCAGTTTTTTTGTGATTGTTGCGGGCAAAAATTGATTGATTACGCGGCCCGTTTTCTTTAAAAATGCGATGGAATATGCGGGATATTTATGCAATTTTACGCGATGAAATTGCGGGAATTTGCAAAAATTGCGGTTTGATGAAAAAGAGAAAAAAAGTGATTCCCCCAACATCCTGTTCTCACTAGGCTAATGTAAGAGTCATTTCTTATTACTTTTATAAGAAAGCATACTACATCATAGAAAGTGCTGGGAATATTTCATTTCTCATCTTGTTTTATTTCAGACTGTAACGAGTGTAAATAAGGTGTGGCCCCTTTAAGAGCTGCACGCTCCCTGTTGAACTCTCTGCAGTGTTATATGTGCGCCTCGAACACCCCATGTGTGCGGGTAATTTTTGTTTGATGCTACTACTGGCGTCGCGTAATTGCGTCACTTCATAACGTTCCCATGGAAACGGGGAAATGGCTGCTCTTGTGTGAAGCAAACGCAACATTTTCAACTTTCTGCTAAGATACATGTGACTTTTTTTGCAACGAAAATGCGAGGATTATGAAATTATGCAAACCCCGCATATTTTGCACGGAAATCGGCAATTTATGCGGCGAAAGTGCTGCGTATTTGAAAAAATGCGGCCCCCGCATAAATATGCGGACTTTGGCTGATTTTGCATTGAATTCATCGATCGCATAATCGCGTTTTTCTGGAGGGACTGACTCAGTAGTCTAAAGGTATGATTTTTTTTTTGTTTTTTTTCATGTTTAGAGGGATATAAAATTGGTTGTAGTTAGTTGATTATTTCACTGTATTTTTTGTTATCGTTGGCAGTTTAGGCTGTTCAAACTTACAAAGTTTTGCATCTGTTAAATGCCAAGAGTGTTAAAAATGGAAACCAAGAGAAAATTTGCTTAGATGTTGTTGGTGGTGTTTTGACATAATCATCATATTGTGACCTGAGATTTATTTTATTGATTACAGCAGTGCTTTGATTCTACTGCATAAGATCTGCCATTTTCAATATAATAAGAGTAATTTTTCAAAAAGTTGTTCTGATCAAAAACAAATGTATCTATTCTAACTTTTAGACATCACACATCATGATTCTCAATGATTTTGTGATGTTCTGACTTGGTCTGTTTATCTCAATATGCTGTTTGTCACCATTGTTGAGATTCAAATGCAGATTTTTGATGTGTGTGTGTGTGTTTAAACAAATCATTTCATTTTTTTTTTCATGTGCAGAATCTCATGCTGTAACATCATAGACCTGCTGTAATCAATGAAGTACATTTAACACATCACCTACATAGCAGATGCTGGGCTCAGAATGATATCAGTTAATCAGATTGTCATTACCATAACATAATAAACACTTGAACATATTTTCTCTGTGGTTTCTTTGCCATAATAAATGTGTTTTATAAACACACAAGCCAGCCAGAAAAAAAAATTGTTTCAATCATCAAGGGTCAAGAGCCAAACTAAACCAAACACTAATCACCACAATGGTGACCTAATAGTGACGAGTCTTTAACATTAACATTACACTGTAAAAAAAAAAATATTAGTTTTTTGCCTCCTGGTTGCCTTAAAATTTAAAGTTGATTGAACTGGAAAAAGTGAGTTAACACAATGAAGGAGATTGATTTAATCATCAGAAACTCAAAATAAGTTATCTCAACTAAATGAATTATTTAAGTTGATTTGACAAAAGAAAAAATGTTGTGATAAATCTTGAAAATATTTTTTTTTTACAGTGTAGGTGTCTTCACGAATGGTTAATCATCACTCAGTTAATTAATTAATTAATTCATTCATTAACTTTAACACTGCTTTAGTGTTACTTTTATCTCGCTTGAGTGTGGACTCTAATAAACTGAGCAGAGTTAATTTAAAACTGGGGTGTTTGTTAGGCGATTTTCGTCTGATTTTGAGCCGAATCCTGACTCGTGCGACTCTTTTTAAGGTCGGGGCAATTTTCATTTGTCGTGCATCATTTGTTGTACAGTGTATAATACGTCTTCCAAAGACCATCATATTCTGAGGAAACTAATGAATTATTTTGTTGTTAACAGACTGGAGAGTGACGGTGAAGGTGTAAGTTGAATCGATCACCATGAATTCCAGGTGAGTTGAAATCGCGCAGGGCAAATTATTTTGGCCACGATAACCATTAATGTGACAGCCCTAGAGAAAATGATCAAAAATGATGGTGGTGAACAGAGTTTAATATCAATCTAATAGTCGCATACTGATGGCCTGTCACAACTCTTGTCTTGGTCAAGCTCCAACCATTATGTCCAAAGAAGGCTAAAGCATTTTTTTTCCAATGGCCGGCATATTGTTTTAGTTGTTGTCAATGCAAATTTACAAAAGGCATCAGCATAAAAAGGGGCTAAATGTCTATTTCACCCGAAGTACTGCAAGCTATTTTCTTTTTTTCTGGTTGCCAAGAGTTGAAAAATATACAAATTTGGGTAAAATAACAGATTTGCGAACCGTATTTTCATTTTTTGAAGAGATTTCAATCATATTTCAAGAAATTAAAAAAACATAAACAGCGCTCAACAAGTGTCTCAGCTGAAGGGAACAATACATTATTTATCGGCTTTAATATATCGGCGACATTTTCTTACCAGGCCGATAACGATAACATTAAAAATGAACATATATCGTCCGATACAGATATGCTGGCCGATATATCGTACATCCCTAATTAATAGATACAAAAACACTAGCATCCAGCCATCTTCTGTATGTTAAACAGTGACATGTCATGAAAAGTCTGCTGACTTCAAGGTAAATTTGAAAATATTTTAAATGTCAACTGTAATTTGAGTAAAATTTTGTTTCTTTACATTATGTTCATGTTTGTAACACAAAATTTCTGATATTTGCCATGTCTTCCACCAAACAGATCAACTCTGATTCATCAAGGTCCTCCAAAACGATACCATCTTCAAACAGAGAGAAAAGTGCTTGATGATCATGGGAAAGTCAGAAAATGGACTTATGGGGTAAAAGACACCAGTAAACCAAATAAAATTGTTCTGCTTGTGGGAGAAACCGGCGCTGGCAAGACGACTCTCATCAACACCATGGTCAACTACTTACTGGGAGTGAAGTTTGAGGATGAAATATGGTACGAAATCACTGAAGAAGAAGCCAGAGACCAATCAGAATCACAAACCTCTGAAATCACCATGTATGAGGTCTGTCCAATAAAGAGTCCCATATCTCTCACCATCATTGATACTCCAGGATATGGAGACACTAGAGGACTGGAAAAAGATCTGGAAGTTGCTGAGAATTTATCCACACTGTTTCAAAGCAATGATGGCGTTCGAGAAGTCGACGCTGTGTGTTTTGTGACTCAAGCGGCTAAGAATCGTCTCTCGGACAGACAGCATTACATCATCAGTTCAATTCTGTCTTTGTTTGGAAAAGACATTGTGAACAACATTGTGTTTCTGATCACACACTCTGATGGTCTGCCACCCCAAAACGTCCTCGGCGCCATTAATAAAGCTAGAATCCCCTGCAGACGAGACCACAAGAACCAGCCTGTTCATTTCTTATTCAACAACCGGCAGGCGGACGCCCGTCACAATGAGCGACGTTACCTTCGTGCTCAAAGAGATGCCTGGGAGGACAGCATGGACGGCATGAAGCATTTACTGCAGTCATTGGATGAAAAGAACAGAAGAAGTTTAGAGTTGACTTCAAATGTCCTGATTGAGCGCATTCAATTTGAAGCGTTTATCTCCAACTTACAGCTGCGAATCGAAGAGAAAGAGTCGAAGAAGTCTGAAAAACTTCAGATCCAGCAGGTAATGAGACAAAACAAGAAAAAGATTGAGGAACGTAAAAACTTCAGCATTAAATTCAACAAGACTGTCAAAATGAAGGTTCCCATTGAAAGCGCTTCATGGAAGAGCAGGAAGGCGACGACCTGCACCGTCTGTGAGGAAAACTGCCATGAGTTTGACTGCTGGTGGGCTTTTAGTCCCAGCAGATGTGAAGTCATGCAAAACGGCTACTGTACCGTGTGCACAGGGAAGTGTCACCACAGCAAACACGTCAGAGAAAACAAAAAATACATCATCAAAAACGCGAGTTTGACGATAGATTTTGATGATTTTAGAAAGGAATATGAAAGAGCCCAAGTACAATCCAAGAGATTTTCAGTTGTAATGGATGATCTCGACAAAGATCTACAGGATATTGATGACCAAAAGTCAATTCTTCTGTTTAATGCCTACAAGACCATTAGGCAACTGTCTCGGATCGCATTAAAGCCAGACTCGGCCTTCACTCTTCAGCATCTGGACTTCTTTATCCCTAAACTGATGGAGGCTGGGAAAAAAGACTGGGTCCGAGAGCTGGAGGAAATGAGGAAAACCGCTGAAGCTGAAGAAGCCAATAAAGACGCTCTGAGTTATTTGAAAGCTGGTCTAACAAAACTTTTCATTGGTGGGCAATCACAGGCATAGCGATAAGGCAGGAAAACAATAAAGAAAACATGTGCTTTTGTAAAAATAAAGAAAACAAAGAGGATGCGCTTTCTGCCATTTCTGTCGAAGTGAACTGGAGCATATCTCGAAAATATATGAAACTCTTGTGTATAGGCAACTTTGCTTAAATCGTTCTTCTTCTTAAATCTTTAGAAATAAATCTTTGGAAAGCTTGAAATGTCTATTAAATCGATTTGAATTGAAAACAAATGATCTTTATTTAACTGAAAAACAACAAACAGTTCACCATTGTGTTAATTCTGGTTGAGCCCTTCTTTATTTTATGTCCATTAAATTCCTGTTAACTCCTTTGCTTTTATGTCGATTATCGGTGCGTCTCTTTGTAAAAACTCTTGTTAAATAAAGCAACAATAAATACAAAAGTAATTTTAAGACATTGCAACTGCATTTTTTTATTGGTTTTGTATTTCAGCCAAGCTATGACCAAGTCAGCAGACCTCCTTATCTTCAGGTTAGTGACAAACAATTAGTGAAAGGATGCAAAAAGCACACACTGGATTGTTTGTGATGTCACAGGAGGAGCGCCAGGAAGTATAATGGTGCGTTCTCTTCTAGCCAATGAACCGACTCGGACCTCGGATGAGACGTCACATCCACACTTCAAGCGTTCTATTATGTTTTGCGCGTCCGAGTCTGAGAAAAAAATGGACGCCACCCGGAAAGCTGTTGTAATGGTAGCACTGGCCGAGTACCTGGTTATGTGTATATGCAATACTTGCCTGCAGTTATATTAAAAGGGTGTAATGTGATACTGTGAAGAGAGAAGAGCCCCTGAAGAAGTGACAGAGAAAGCAGGAAAAGAAAAGAGTGCCCAAATAAATAAAAAATACTTTTTATTAGGTGACATTTATACAGTCTGTCATAATTTACAATACCAACCTGAAATTTCCTTCTGAAAATTATCATTTAAAGAATGAAATGTGTCATGAGGAACAACACAGTATATCTGATTAGATCAGAGTAACAATTCTTCAGACATGAACTATATATAGAAAGGGTGAGATTCATTTTTTACATTTTGTTTATTTAGATATTTTTGAAAACTTTGTCAAATTTCACAAGTTTAAATACTTTTGACAAAAGGCCACTGGCGGAAAAAATGGTGTCTAAAGAAAAAATGTTTTCAAGACCAAATGATATAATGTGTGCTGTCTCCATCGTCAGATCATCTATGAGTCTTGGATAAATGAGCATGATGAGTGCAACCAGAAAAAGTGGGTGTTTTTCAGTAAGGCTCACATCTCCTCCCATGTTTTCAGCCCTCTTCAACTTCATTACAGCGTCTTGAATGTTCATCTTGAGTAGGTCTACAATCACGTACTTCACTCGAAACTGATTAATGAGCACAGCGTCGCCTTCGGTTGTCTGCTCTTGTCTTGATGATTTCATACAAGCAAGGATATTTTCCAGATATGACTTGTATGAGTCTATTGCCTTGTCAGCCTTTTCCAGGTCAGTCAATGCTTGAGCAATATAGCCAGTGTTTTTCTCAGTAATAGTGGCCAGTGCACGATTATAAAGAGGAATGATATTCCCAGATGTACCGCCCTCCAGTGCTTTGGTGTACATCTCAATGCTCTCTGCAAGGCGTCCCCTCTCAAGAAGATTGTTTCCAGACCTGATGTAATAATAGACCATGGAAGATGGGGACTCTCTGCTCAAGAGTTTCTGCTTTGCAATCTTCAAGTCCATCTTCAGCTGTTTCTTCAATGTTTCAATGGGTTTTTCCTCAGCGAAGTGCATCAAGAGCCACAAACCCCAGCACTCGTGAAGACAGGACACAATTACGTCACGCTGGTCAGAGAATACTTTGTTTTCATAAACATCGTCTAAAATGTCAAGGTAATCAGAAAAAAGCTCTTCTTCTTTTAAGATTTTTGGAATGTCTTTTTCAAGGAATCTTGAGAGTCTGATGCTTACCATAATAGTTCTGGCATCCTTTGCCTCTTTCAGATTGCTTTCCATAAATGTCACTGATTTTGTTGTTAAGAGGCCTTTGAGAGCAGAGACCATGGTGTCTTGATTTTGAGAGCTGTTATTTTCCAGGTAGCGATTAACATTTTCCTCAAACAGACTTTCTTTGCAACCACCTGACATCAATATAGTTTTAAGATGGTTCAGACGGCTGAGTAAGCTGGTTAGCGATGTGTTTAAGTCCATCACTAATTTCACCAAGTCAGAGAAATGACTGGCGCACATGATGAGTTGAGCAGATCCTGGACTCCCTTGGCGAGCCGTTCGTCCAAACGCTTGCTGCTCAACACGGATGTTCAGAGGTAAGAAGGTTTGCACCACAAACAGTCCTCCTGCCTCATTTACTCTTTCACAGACCTTTAGGTCTGTACCTCGACCTGCTAGATTAGTTGCAATGATGACGTTCCCAACTTGGACTGTTGAATCTATGATTTTAGAGTTATCCATGTTGTTGTTTACATAGAGTTTTAGTTTGTCTGATGGGATGGTGTCTTCAAGGTTCTCGTAAAATTTTAGTGCACGATTGATTGTCTCACAGATGACGAGAGCTGCTCGAGGACCTCGATAGACTGTGGAGGTCACTTGATCCTGAACGACTTTACAGACAGTCTTGATCCAGTCGTCCTCTTTAGGTACTATCACACCTTCCAATTCATAAAGTTTCCTTCGTTTAAATGAGGGAATCTTGCAGACGTCAATTCCATTGTAGAGCTGCTTCAGCATCTCAAGCTCTGATTGGTCCCCCAAAGTTCCTGTTATCCCATAGATCTGATTTTTGTATTTCTTGAATAAACCCACATTAGACATGAAGTTTGTTACAAGACTCATGTTGGATAGTTTAGTTTGGTGTTTCATCTCCAGGAACTGCTGAAGTCCTTCCCCCCATTTCATGTTGTTCTGCACAATGCCAGTGGAACTGTAATCGACAGGAGCGACTCCATCTCCATGAAGGATGTATTCGTGGCCCAGAGTCATTTTGGTGGCTTGCAGAGCACTTTCAATCCAGGTTTTTACCTTGCCATCGACGAGGTCTTGAAGGCCTGGGATACGAGATTCAGTTTGTTCCCCTGTTGATTCAGACTGATAAACCATTTTTATACGTTTCCCTAGTGCCGTTACTAGTGAGTCTTCTTCAAAGTGCACAACTCGACATTTTCCATTTCCCAGAAGAAGAATTGATATTCCTTGTCTGTCATTTGTACCTGTAGGATTAATTTCATTGAGTTTCCTTAGAGTCCTATCAGGCGCCTGCTGGTAGAGTTTGATTAAATACTCAGGGAAGTTTCCCACAAACATGGTTAAAAATGCCACCATTTGTACAACACTTGCATTATCTAGTCTTTTGAGAACGTTTGTCATGTTTTCTTCCGTTTGCATTGGGTTTAAAGACATTAGTCCTGCATCCACAGCTGTCTGCACAATACTGAGTTGATCAATGTTTTTATTTCCATGCATGATTTCAGACAGAAGCTGAGAGAAGAGCTGAACGTGCCCTAAAATCTCTCCGGTGTCTAAACACTCCATCTGGTTGATGACAAACCAAATTTCAGCCAGTGTCCCATTTAACTGTTCCATGAGAGGCATCCTACTATTCAAGTAGACCACTTCAGGACCTTTGTCCAACATCAGCGAGTCCACCTCATCCACTATAACACACTCAAACTTTCTCTCAGGTCTCACATCTTTTCTGTGGAAACGTTGTCTCAGAAAATCGCCCGCAAAGCCGTCAGTCGTGCCGTAAACCACCTTACATTCATAGCACTCCTTCAGCTCATTGTCTTTTGTTTTATTGGTGTTGGTATCAACTGTAATATTCAGTTCATTATAAAATGCAGACCATTCTTCTTTGTCTCTTTCAGCAAGTACAGGTGAACTGGAGATGATATCAGGGGTTTTTCCCATCATGGCCTGATATGCTGCGAACATCGCCACGATGCACGACTTTCCTTCTCCCGTTCCAACCTGAACCAGCCGACTTGATTTAGAAAGAACGAGAATGCACCAGCTCACCATCTGAGTCACTCGAGGTTTATATTTCATTGACTTTTCTACGGCTTTGCAGAGCTTAAACAAACTTTGTTTGTTTTCTTCTAGATGTGGAGCTGTAGAAGCTGACAGACAATCAGACACAGAGGACACAATATCTTTCACTTGTGCCATAGTTTGTTCATCAATATCGGCTTGGTCACAGATTTCCTTCACAATCTCATCTAGTGTTTTCTCATCAGTGTTTTTGGCTATTTGATTAATTTTGGCCTCGACGTGATCCACAATGTTAGTGTCATTTAATATCAGATCTGATGCACTTATTTTGTGAATCTCCACTTGATGAAGGATTGTCATCATCCATTTTCGAAAATCTTCATCTCTGCCATTAAATTCTTTCACGAGGGCTTTAAACAACTTAACGACATCTTCTATTTCCCATTTTCCATTCTTAAGCAAGGAAAGCAGCCGTGATGAAAGCGATCCATTTCCAGATGCTTCCATTTTCAAAACTCACTCTTAATATTTTTCACATCACACCATCACTGTCTGTGGTTTAAAAAAATACATAATTAAACTTCTGCTTAACTAACAATCAAAAGCAGACAAAATTATTAATACACAGGATAATTAAGATCACTACAACAATAGAGTTTATTTTACTTAAAGAAAAACAGTTTGCTTGTTCTAAAAGTCACAAAGCATTTTTTTTTTATTATTATTCAAACATTTCTCTGTGAAAGCATTAATTTTGAATACTTACACCTTTCGCGACCATGTTGTTTTGGAGTTGTTACAGCAAACTTCTTCTGTTGTCATCTGTGAAAACGTCTCATGGGAGTTTCGTTACCTTAGTATTAGACGACAATGTCTCACATGATCTGGAATTTCCAGTTGGCATAATATCAATCGCCTTCAATTTGTCACGTGATTTGAAAGAACACAAAGTGCATGCTATTCTTCATTCATTAAAAAGAGAACTGAAACTAAGAACACTTGATTTTAAATTATGACTAAAAAAAATCAATGATAGCCTAATTCAAATTTTAAACAATTGTGCATGCAAAGTAATTGCAGGCTAAACTAAAACTTAGTTTTACCTTCTTAGTTTGCTCACTGAATTTATTGTGATGCTAACTGTCAGCACATTCTTTCACTTTCAGTTGTATTGGTAAGTACCAAAATTCATGTGATACAGTTGATTAGTTGTGTATACAGGACTGCAGTTCAGGTGAGGTGTGGTGTGATGGTGTGTTTCTTCACCGACAGGTTATTATTGGTGTGCAATGACTGCTAGGCTGGTTTCTTTTTCCCCATGTTTTTCAGAATTTCTTCATTCCCAGCAAACAAGCTTCTTTGGGGCCTGAATGGGGCCCTTGCGGGCAGCCCACTGCGGGCCCAGATACCGGCGTGAAATGCGGGGCACGTGTGGGCCCCACACTTCGGGACCCAGGTGGGGCCCCAGTGGGACAGCCCACAAGTGTGGGCTGACTGTGGGCAGCCCATTGGGGCCAGTTGTGGGCCCACGGTAAACCCTTATAGGGGCCCATGTGGGGTCATTGCGGGCAGCCCACTGTGGGCCCAGATACCGGCGTGAAATGCGGGGCACGTGTGGGCCCCACACTTCGGGACCCAGGTGGGGCCCCAGTGGGACAGCCCAAAAGTGTGGGCTGACTGTGGGCAGGCCCACAGTAAGTAGAGTGGACCCCATTGGGGCCAGTTGTGGGCCCACGACAAACCCTTATAGGGGCCCATGTGGGGCCATTGTGGGCAGCCCACTGTGGGCCCAGATACCGGCGTGAAATGCGGGGCACGTGTGGGCCCCACACTTCGGGACCCAGGTGGGGCCCCAGTGGGACAGCCCAAAAGTGTGGGCTGACTATGGGCAGGCCCACGGTAAGTAGAGTGGGCCCCCATTGGGGCCAGTTGTGGGCCCACAGTGGGCTGCCTGCAATGGCCCCAAATGGGCCCCTATAAGGGTTTGCTGTGGGCCCACAACTGGCTCCAATCGGGGCCCACTCTACTTACCGTGGGCCAGCCCAAAGTGTGGGCTGACTTTGGGCTGGCCCACACAAATTATAGCAGGCTGGATGTGGGCACACTGTGGGTGCAGTTGCAAAGTTTGAGCACACAGAGTAGGTACACCCATATTACTATATGCAGTACAATTGGACTTGTTAGCAGCAATAAATCGAGGGTCATGTTTTTTCCCCAAATAATTTATTTATATTTAATAATAATTATAATTAATGATAATACAGTTTAAAACAGCAATAATCACAGAAAACAGGGGATTGAAAATTAAAAATCAATCCTCAGGGGCAACAGTAGTTCTGGCCCTTCCTTGCCTTCCCCCATCTCTGTCCCAGGGATTACGGAGCCATGTCTTCATATTGGCTTCCACCTCACATGCAGTGGCTTGACTGCTTTTTGTCACAGCATCTAAATGAGAAAGGAACAATTGAAATACAAATGTTAAAAACAAAATAAGGGTTGTACTGTTGAACCATTTCAACCTAAGAAAGTTTTCAACCTGCACTTTGAATGAGGAAACGTCTTCTGATTGTTCCAGGTGCTATTTATAAATGCTCAACTAAGAGAATGACTGAATAGGTCAATGAGAGAGCTGCGGTTTATAATAACATTTAGTTGTAAGTCATTTTGGTTGGTTAATGATGAACTAAGCTTTTACAAAATATTCATAAATGATTAGCAAGTGATATACTAACATTTTATGTATGTTTTGTCAAGTCATTTACAAGTCATTAGTAAATGATTAAATGATTTTTTATGAAACATGATTATGCGTTTCATAAATGTTTATAAGTGATGTAAATTATTGTATGTTTTGTAGATTCAGTTATAAATAATTTACAATTGTTTAATAAAGGTTTTTATTTTCTCCCTACTTATTAAAATTTAAATTTAAAATTACAAACAACCACCAGCCTGAAAAACATGTTGTATGAAGACTGTTTAAAATACCCCTCCTAATCCTCACAGAATTTGCAAGACAGAACTGATAACACCTGGGCTTATCGATACTGCGGTCTTCCTTAAAAAAAGCTTGTAATTATTTTTTTTGTACTCGTAATGATTTGTCATTACAAGTGTACAGCTATGTGAGTGGTGTTATTAAGAGTGACCACGGTGAATATATATGAAAGATATTAATAAAAATGATGTTAATTCAGCCAGTGCACATACCTCTATTTGCTTCCTGTTTTCAGGCGAAGCCCACAGTAGTCGATTGTCGAGTTCACGCGCGCGATCATAAGTGAATATCATCTTAAACCTCTGTGTGTTCAACATCTGATTCGGATGAACTATCCATTTGAGCTGATATTCTCAGAACACCACACAGTGGTAGGTTTGAGACGATATAAATGAACTCGCGTGTGAGATCGACAATCGACTACTGTGGGCTTCGACAGAAAACAGGAAGCAGAGGTATGTGCGCTGGCTGAATTAACATCATTTTTATTAATATCTTTCATATCTACTGCAGTCAGATTGACCGTGGTCACTCTTAATAACACCACTCACATGGCTGTACACTCGTAATGACAAATTAAGGATGTTAAGAGGCTAAAAGCAGGTTTAGACCATGCCCCATTGAAGTCAGCAGGGTGTGAATTTTAAAAAGATGATAACACAGTGTAGGCAACACCGATTTTTGTCTGTACTGACAGCACTCCAAATGTACAAAAAAATTAGCTCAATGTTAAAATTGACCGGAGTTGTCCTTTAATTTGGCCCCAGGGCCCGTTTAATGTTTAATACCGGGTTTTGGTTACTATCCCAACGTATGGGTGAGTTCATATGGATGAAGGTCTGTTGTGTTCGGTCTCTTGGTTTGTGGTAGTGGCAGCTATTGTGAAACTCACCTTTGTCATGTACTGGGTGTGGATGGCATCAAGATCTGGTCCTGAAGAATCACAGGGTCAAATGATATCTCATCTGGTAACAAGAGCATAGTAACTTTAGAAACTCCAATGATATCTTTACCCCCTGATATTGCATTGTGGATATAAATTCAAACATTTAAAGGCTAAGAATATGAGCCATGAGTAAACTGGCCAGATATCTGTGAAAAATAACTTGCGTGCCTAAAGTTGCTGACCCCCTGAATTCAGCATTTAAAAGTTAAAAGAACTTTAGTATTTATCATTAAAAAAACACATGAAAATAAATAAATACCTTAGCGCTGGACAGTATGGTGTCTCATTGGCCAACATAATTAAAAACACACCTAGAGAATATACCAATGACCATGATATCCTGTTATCATAATAGTTAAATTAATTATTATAACTTATGACCATTATAACATTATATTATTTTGCCAGCTATTATTATTTAGCCTACAGGCTTCTCAAGGACAATATCACTGAAAAAAAACTGGGGTTAATGAGTGTGAGACTTCATTAAAAAGCATAAATCCTACAGACCCCAAACTTTTGAACAGTATGTTTGAAGTTTTGCTTACTAGTCGAGTTCATAGCCGTGGAGGTTGTCTTGGGACAGGGCTGTAGCAGGACATCATGATGATTTTCTAGACTAGAATATAACATGCAATGTGTCACAGAGCCAACAATGTTACATAGGATTTGCAATAGAACAAAGGGTTTATTACAATGAATCAAGCTAGAGATGCAATGCAGAAAAGAGAAAAATAATATAAAATCTTAACGTAATGTATTGTGCAATAAATGTATGAAATTATTATCATGAAACAATAATTCCCCCTTTGTTGTGGAGGTTTTTTTTCTGTCCCTTCTGAAATCACTTTTATTATCAATCTTTGTAAGTGACGTCACTGATCAACAGTACGTTACAGTGTGAATTCTTTCAGGCTAGCTAGCAATTAGCTAATTTCCAATAACCCATTGACAAATTACCAGCAAAACAAAACTATCAAAAACTGTTATCAACACAAAGATGTGGATAAAACCCCAAACTTATGTAAAACAAGAGCTAACGTTAACTTAACTTAACGTTACCTATTCTGAAAACAGTTGAGATGCTAACGGACTTTTTCGAAGACTCAAAACCTTTTCTACAAAGTAAATATTCAACAGAAGCGTATCAATTATACGTAAGAAAGGTGTTAGGAACGTTTGTATGTATTATTTGTCTGATTTTGTTAACTAAACTTACCTGAAAGCAGTGGAAAAACAGAGAGACGCTATTTTTTGCTGTTTGTCAGTTGAAGAGGTTTCCTCGTTTCCATGGTTTCCATCTGCTCGCGTGCGCTCCTGTCTTTGAACCGGACAACTTTGAATGCGACTCGCACGCGCGTTGAAACCATAACAATTCAAAAGGCACGCAGCATTTAAACATCTAGAATTATAACATGTAACAATTTAAAATATCATTCATTTTATATCATGAATTTAAAAATCATTATGTAGTTCTATGACCCATGTAATATTATTTTTTTCATTAGAATATGAAAGCACTAAAATGCTATATAAATGAAAGTTGGTAATGAAATTACGCCCAGTGACGTCGCAGTTTCGTTTGTGTCTGTTTGGGCTCAGTCGTTACATCAGTGATGTAGGCCTATTTATTAGTATCAATAATATATAATTTTATTATGATAAAATGCATCACTGATGAATACCAAAACAAATCAGTAAACCATTGTATTGTTTTTATTGTGACAAATAAGTTAATTTTATTTAAGAAATATGGAAACACTTTCTGTGCAGTCCATACTTATAATGATTTATAGCACCATTTATACTTATTTATGAGCAATATTACTATTGTATAAATATATTCATAAAGACTCATTAAGACCTACTGCATTACAATATATAGTTACATCTATATTTTTTTATAATTCCTTATAAGTCAAAAATTTGTTTTTAAATGCACATGCTCATAATCCATTATATGCAGTTTTAGTTAATTATGGACTGACATTTCACAGGATCGTTAAATAGTTTGATTAAGCTTCTAATATTAAACCTTCTAATGTTAAAACATTTGACTGTTAAACAACTTAACTTTGCATGGGCTAACTGCCTCGGGCCCCATGTGGGTTTTCTGTGGGCAAACCCACAGTGGGTTGCCAACAGTAAACCCTCATGGGGGCCCAAATGGGCAAAACTGCTATGGGCCCCGCATAGGCTAACCCACTGCGAGCCTGTGTGGATTTTCTGTGGGCAAACCCACAGTGGGTTGCCCACAGTAAACCCTCATGGGGGCTCAAATGGGCAAATCTGCTATGGGCCCCGCATGGGCTTACCCACTGGGGGCCCTTGAGGGGTTTCTGTGGGCAAACCCACAGTGGGTTGCCCACAGTAAACCATCATGGGGGCCCAAATGGGCAAAACTGCTATGGGCCCCGCATGGGCTAACCCACTGGGGGCCCGTGTGGGTTTTCTGTGGGCAAACCCACAGTGGTATAATGCCCTTTTATCAAGATGTAAAATAAATCTCGGTACTGTCCTGTTATCCGGACCCCACGATGACCTACCCCTAACCCCGCCCCTAAACCTACCCGTCACTGGGGTTAAGACCAATCAGGGAGGACTATAGTTCCGAAATGGTTTATGGTGGGGTCTGGATAACAGGAAAGAACCTAAATCTCGGATGTCCTCATAGTGTGTATGTGAAGTTTTAGCTCAACTGTCACTTTTTGAGGGTTAGCAAAATGCATAATTTTGTGCCTGCATGGCCCTTTAAATGCAAATTAGTTGCAGCTCTGACACAATGGGCGGAGGTTCAAGAGTGTTTGTGTTAGCGGCTCCGATTTAGCAGACACAGGCTAAAATGTCAGAAACTGTTCTGCCTTTTATGTTTAAAGGGGAGTTAGACAAAGATGGAGAGACTCAAGAAGAAATGGCAACATGTAGAATACAACAGGACACCTCTGAATGGTTGATGAATGTATGTTGCTGATGTGTGTTAACATATTCTTTCAGGATAATCTATAAATCGCTTGTATAGGACCTGTTGTGAGATGCACAATTGCATGTGAAAAGACCACAGTTTGAGCAGACAAACAAATGTGCTTGACTACACCAGCTCTTCCTCTTCTCACCATGGACTCCGTGTTGCCGGGGGCGGGGCTTATGTAAATTTTGGGGTTTGTGATGTCATTTACCCAGGAGGAAACTTGCATAGTCCCTACCAGCCCTTTGTTGTAGTCCTTAAAAAACGATTTCTTTAAAAGCAAATCTCCCTTTGCTTTGAACTTTGAGCACTGTAACTTTTTCAGATGTTGTTTACTCTCAAGCAGCAACACTATGAACTAACTAAAGCTAGAAAATTAAAATCATAATCAACCACACCTTTAATCACAAAATTGTTAAAGCTACAATGAGTACTTTTCACCGCTAGGGGTGGCTAACTTCTTACGATAACAAAGCCGTAAATTGATGACACGGTGAATAAGCGGAATCACGGAACTTGTGGGATATTACGTCAGTGACAGGTGACAAGTGACCAGGGAGTCCGGGGCGAGCCATTTAAAATGGGAATTTCTCTGAAATTAAAAATCTTTGGGAACTTTTGGGATATTGTAAGTATACAACTGCAGGAAATAATCATATTTACATTTACAGGATTGCAGGATACGTACATTAAGGCAAAACAAGTTTGGTTTTGAGGGTAAATAAAGATAGTCTTTCATTTTGTTGAGTATGAGCCTATATCTTCAGTAGGGTTTTAGCAATTCTGTTAAAGTCTATGTCTGCGCTGTCATCTGTATATAAAATATATACTGACCTGGATTAAACAAGAAACCTAAGAACTGATGAACAATTTGACTGTAAGCTGAATAATGAAGTGGAAAGCAAATCCTGTTTGAACACATTTAAAACTCCAGTGTACTTTAAAACAGAGTTTAGTTATGCCGATTAACTAGTAAACTTTATTCAGTGTCACATTATCAAACATTCAACTGTAATCATGATCATGCAGGATGTGTTGAGGTTAAACAGGCTTTCTTTGTTTTGTTTTGTTTCACTTTCACTGTCATGTGATCTTTCCACGCAAGAATGATAAATGAGGGCCATTCTGACTTGATATAGGCCTTTGTTCCTTCAACTTATGTTTCCTTGTAATATGGCTCAATGTCCACTAGACTAGAGGGTAAAATGAGAGAGCAGAATGAGTTTCAAAATGGGAACAGGACCGAAAAAAATGGGGATTTCAAAAGCTTTTTAATGGCACTTTGTGTTTTTATTTTATAAATGCCCATCCTATACCTATCATTGAAAATTACTCCCCCTAAAAAGTAAAAAAAATAATTAGTATAAAGGTATGTGATAATTTGGCATTTTAAGATTTCTTGCGTGTTTCGTCATGCCCAGCTAGTAAATGTCCTGGACTAGTTACACTCTCTCTGTAATACTTGTATTTAACTCTAAATATTTTCACCAGCTAGAGTGTGCGGTTTACACTAGCAGTGTTAATCCCTTGAAATTCAACACCAGGAAATTAACACTTTACTCTAAGAGTCCTTAACACCAGGATTTCAACTGGGAGATGTTTTGACATGCTCTGACATTTGTGCTTTTTTCAGTTGCTTATAAACCTATTAATGGCACGGGTAAAATTGCACTCTATTTAGCACAAACAGGTCTACCATAATATGTGAGCAACATGTACATGTTTGTATTTTTAAGAGCATCTTGTTTATGCATGGTTTTTGAAAAAAAATAAAGATTCTGAATTATAAAGTATCGTTTTTTTTAAAGTAGATTAATCAATTTTATCATATTTCGAAGTTAAGGATTCATTATTATTAATTTTATTTAGCTTGCATTGGAACAAACACTATAACAGTTGATTAGTTTATCTTTGATAAAACACGCTATGTATTTAACTTATGAGCAGAAACTGTCTAACAAAAGCTTATTTGATGTCTATTTTAGAGGAAAAACTTTATAATGTATCCAAAACTAGTCAATGAAAGGTTGTCATTACAGACGCTATTCTATATCGTGATCAGAGCAAATTTCAGTAGGCTATAGCAATATAGTTTGGATGTGTTCATGTAAAATAACGTTTACTAATGTTGGAGCGAGAGTGAATGAACACACAGATGCAATGTACATCTGTAGTAAAAAAAACATTGCACGGGCGTCTGCCATTCATTCATTCATTCATTCATACACAGACACACAATTCAATTCGCATTTCTGAGGTAACTTCCAGGTACTTCATTTAAACGAAGAGAATTTCAGCTTCAAAATGAGAAATCTTTTGTGTCTCTGTGACAAGTATTTGCTGAGGTACAGCTCATTTTCAGACCCGTTTCAGAATGAACTTCACTGACAGAGAAAAGGCAAAATGAGCTTTTTAGAACTGTATATATACTGTATAATATGAATCCCCTCAAGTTTAATAAAATGACTTAAGCGTCACACTCGTCCGCACACAAAACGTATATAAATAAACATTCAACTCTAGTCACAAATATAAAGGGAAATAAAATAAAGAGTACAAAAGTTGGTAGAACGGTTATCTCTTCTCTTCACTTGTCAAATCTATGCAGTTCTCAGTGTACCTCAAATTACCATAAAAGCTCAAAGTGACCGTTACCCTGTTCATGCAAACATTCCCGAGATGTGATGTCCACCGATGGTGTTGGCGGGCTCAAACTCTGGCCGAATTCGTAAACCCCCAATGAATGCACGCACACAAATTCTGGTTGATGTAAATCTGTTTACTGTTATATGACAAACGTCCTCCTAGTGGCTGTGTTTCACAGTGCAGGCATAACTCAGCCACAGTGTGACTACACAATGCAACTGCAGTGTTTCTTCTAACTAAACATTTCTACAGTCCCCACACAAACCACGCTACAACATGGAATTAACAACTGCTGCTGATTTCAGAAGAATTCACAATTAAAATCCTAACTTTGTTACACATATAGGCTACAGTACTTCAAAATTCAAAATTTTCCTTGATTCACCTCTTATCTTCTATGCATTCGTTCATTGTCCACCAAAGAAAAGTTTAGACAGACCAGCTCTCAGATAACTCAGAGCGTCTTTATTGGCTTCTTCAGCTTCAGCGGTTCTCTTCATTTCCTCCAGCTCTCGGACCCAGTCTTCTTTCCCAGCCTCCCTCACTCTGGGGATGAAGAAGTCCAGATGCTGAAGAGTGAAGGCCGAGTCTGGCTTTAATGCGATCTGAGACAGATGCTTGATGTTCTTGTAAGCATCGAACAAAAGAATTGACTTTTGGTCCTCAAGCTCCTTCAGATCTTGACTGAGATAATCCATCACAACTGAAAATCTCTTGGACAGTCTTTGAGCTTGTTCATATTCCTTTTTTATGGAGTCAAATTCCAACTGCATGCTTGAGGATTTGATGATGTATTTCTTGTTTTCTTTGACGTGTTTGCTGTGGTGACACTTCCCTGTGCACACGGTACAGTAGCCTTTTTGCATGACTTCACATTTGCTGGGATTAGAAACCCACCAGCAGTCAAACTCATGGCAGTTTTCCTCACAGACGGTGCAGGTCGTCGCCTTCCTGCTCTTCCATGAAGCGCTTTCAATGGTAACCTTCTCTTTGACAGTCTTTTTGACGTTAATGGTAAAGTTTTTACACTCATCAATCTTTTCCTTGTTTTGTCTCATTGCCTGCTGGATCTGAAGTTTTTCAGACTTCTTTGACTCTTTCTCGTGAACTCGCAGCTTTAAGTTGCAGATGGACGCTTCTAATCGAATGCGCTCAATCAGGACATTTGAAGTCAACTCCAAACTTCTTCTGTTCTTTTTATCCAATGACTGCATTAAATGCTTCATGCCGTCCATGCTGTCCTCCCAGGCGTCTCTCTGTGCACGAACGTGACGCTCTCCAGTGTGACGGGCGTCCGCCTGCCGGTTGTTGAATAAGAAATGAACAGGCTGGTTCTTGTGGTCTCGTCTGCAGGGGATTCTAGCTTTATTAATGGCGCCGAGGACGTTTTGGGGTGGCAGACCATCAGAGTGTGTGATTAGAAACACAATGTTGTTCACAATGTCTTTTCCAAACAAAGACAGAATTGAACTGATGATGTAATGCTGTCTGTCCGAAAGGCGATTCTTAGACGCTTGAGTCACAAAACACACAGCGTCGACTACATGAACTCCGTCATTGCTCTGAAAGAGCATAGATAAATTCTCAGCAACTTCCAGATCTTTTTCCAGTCCTCGAGTGTCTCCGTATCCTGGAGTATCAATGATGGTGAGAGATATGGGACTATTTATTGGACAGACCTCATACATGGTGATTTCAGAGGTTTGTGATTGTGATTGGTCTCTGGCTTCTTCTTCTGTGATTTCATACCACAGTTTTTCCTCAAACTTCACTCCCAGTAAGTAGTTGACCATGGTGTTGATGAGAGTCGTCTTCCCAACGCCGGTCTCTCCCACCAGCAGAACAATTTTGTTTGGTTTTGTGTTGTCTTTCACCCCATAAGTCCATTTTCTGACTTTTCCATGATCATCAAGCACTTTTCTCTCTGTGTGTAGAAGGAATCGCTTTGGAGGACCTCCATGAATCAGAGTTAGTCTGCGTGGTGGAAGACACGGCCTTCTGTAAAATGCAGATGGAGGACAATATTCATCAGAATATTTATATAGGAAGAATTTAAGATTAAATACCCATCAACCATTTTGTGATTGTCAAATGTAAATATTTATTTAATACTTTTTTAACATGAACATATGAAATTAAGGGGTCAAGTACAAAGAATCTACAACAAATCAGGACATCATGGCATGAGACCAATTGCTAAATCTATCAACACGAAATCCATTTGTCGGCACAGTCTGAAGATGATAATATTACGTATTGGTGAAAATCAAACAATAGGTCTAGGAGGCGTTCAAAAAGCAGGTTTTTGAAGAAAATCAAATCGGCCGACAGGAAGTTCGGCCTACTATGGCAAAATTGGTAAGACTCAAGGGATAAATTAAGACCAGTTTCATTGTGATAAGGTAATATAATCAAAAGTTGTTATCATTTAGAAAATTTGAAAAGTTCCTTTAGCGCGTGGTGCCGATGGAAAATACTGAGTTTTGTAATGATACACCAATGCATTTGTAAAATATAGCAATTTATGTCAGAATACTGTATTGTAGTTAGTGTCAATTTCATGTATTGTTTAATTTTAGCACTTTTCCACTGCTCGGTACCCCAATACATAAGCGTGTGAAATTTGATGAAAATTTCTCATTTTGGTTTGGAGTTATAGACATTTATATCTATGAGAACATAAACAAAGACCCATGGCCAACTTTGTTTGCATTTTTTGCCACTTACCATAAAAATATTATATGGTCAACGACATATGTTTCCGATTTTCCTACGGTGCTTTCATCTCGTTTAGACTAAAGTTTTCGAAGATATTCCCGAACGTTGTTTAAGTGCTCAATCACAATGTTGCACAAACCATAAGGCGAAACCAAGCATGTTGGTATCATTGGACTTAGCAATGATTCTGGATTTTAAGGAGATGAATACCATGAAAATAAATCAACCAAATTCAAAGTTATTGACCAGATAATTTTGCCGTGCTTACAGCACCACTACTGGTGCGGAGATATGAGAAATGGCTATTTTTGCTTAACTTCTGAACGGTTTGTCCATAAAAGTGGTCTTGTTTGATTAGGGTGGAATGCCAAATCTAATGATATCCAATTTTCCCATATTGGTCATCAGCCATTTTAAATATTTTAGTAAAATGCTGCATTTCATGAACGCAATAGCGTATTGTTACGAAACTCATTATCAGCACGATGCCCTTAGAGGGCACAAAAATTTTAGAGCCAGCGCCACCTAGTAGTAAAATCAAATATTCATATGGTTAAAATTGGAGCAACGGCCTAGGAGGAGAATTTTTTATTTTTTTTGAAAATTCAAAATGGCAAGAAAAATTCATGATGGAAAATTACGTAATAGGGTGCAATCGAATTGTCTTGAATCAGTGGAAAAAGAGGAACTCCAAATTTGCTATGGTGAAAGTTAAGAACGTCCTCTATCAATGTGCCAAATTTCATAACTTTAAACCAGACAGTTCTATGGGCTGCCATAGACTTAACGGAAGAAGAAGAACGTCAACGGATAATAATCTAATAGTAACATTGTTTTAACCTGGGAAGTTCCTCATAATATTAGCTTATAAAAGATCAACAATTACCTCCATCCAGACCAGCCATAATACAACAATTACATTTTAGTTTAAACCCTTATATTATAATAATTGAGAACATTCTCTTACGGCGAATTGGGACCTTGATTGAAGCTCGTGACGCGCTTACAGGGTTTTCTGGGTAATGCCATTGTGACCGGGGTTAAAGGGACCATCCACCAAAAAGGAAAATTCTTTCTTCATTTACTCTCCCTCATCTTAACTTGCTCTGTGGAACACAAAAGAAGATATTTTGAAGAAAATTGGAAAACAAGCAACACTCATTGACTTTCTTTGCACGGACAAACACAAATGTTGTGCCTAATTCTGAGGTTTTTGATCAAATAATAAAATTAGCTTACTTTCTTAGTCTGTTTTCATGTAATAGTGCACGAATAGCCTAAAAGATTCAGTTAGCTAGCTAAATTCAACTAATTAAAGTAAACCATTCACATTAATACAAACATTCACGCTTTGCTGATTTTGTCTGTTGAGTTGAATCTCTTTTAAATGTGAAGAATAATTAATGTAATATAGCCTGTATAGTGGTATTTTGAATTAGTTGCATTTGTTTTCTCAAATTGAACCTATGCTCATACCGGTTGACACGATTAACCGGTAAATACTATGCATTGTTTTGTTGTTTTTTTTATTACACATTTGATGTAATATTTCTACGTTTTGTGTCTTTTCCCTGTTGTAGTTTGTTTTCTTTGCTCTTTCTTTATCAATGTTCACTTGTCTTCAGCAAGAGTTTTTTTAGGCTAGTATTGTTTTTTTTAAATGATTATGAAAATAGTGATAAGAATTATGAAATTTCAAAGGCATCAAAAAATTGTATACCATAAAAACCTTATTTAAAGCAAAAATAACTATATTGTGATTTATATATACTGTTAGCGTGAAATAAAATGACTTATACGATTTTTGGTCATATCGCCCACCCCTATACACACACACACACACATATATAAATTATACATACAACAAAATTAAGGTAACAACAACGATAGATTGCTTTAAAATGTATTAATAGTTTTAAAAATGTTCTTTTTTTTCTGAGAGAGAATTTCTTTGATACTTACACAATTCGAGACCATGTTGTTGTGGAGTTTCACAAACCTCTTCATGAGTCATGAACCAGTCTCAAGAGTGATTTTTTTTTTAAAAGAATGGGACGTCTCTCCTACTTGTCTTTCCAGTAATACCAGTTTGTCACATGATTAAAAGGAACACGAGCGGGGTGGTTTTATTTATCTGATACATTTTGGGAAATCTGTGAAAGCATGCAAAGTTAATTTTAAAATGTACGAAACTGAATTGTGGACTAATTCAACAATTGTACTTTTCTTTTTACATGTGAAACCCATTGTACATGTAGTGAAGGGTTTGAAACTGTGTGTCTAAATTTGTTGCTAATTTATCCGTGGCTTATTATTATGAATTCTGTTTTCGTGGTTTCATCTTCCGCAGTCTGGTCTCTTGACGTCATGTCGCTGCTAGCGTTATTACCGTAAATCAGTCAATTTAATGTCTATGGAATTCTAAGTATGTTTTCCTTGTTGCTTCTTCATTGTTTCAGACTGCACTGCTTATGCGTTTGGTTTAACTCATTCGATTTTCCCGATTTTCTCAATGTTGATTCTTAAACCGTGCATCATCCAGCTGGTTCTGCACATTGGTGGTGATTGAGGAGATTCCCTCCTTCATTGTAAAGCACTTTGAGTGTAGAGAAATGCCCTATATAAATGTAACAACAACAACTCTATTATTTATTTTTGTTTGCTTAAATACAAACACTGTGTCATCCTGATTATGTTTCCTGTCAGCATCTTTCACATTGTTGGTAAGTGCTAAAAATATCTAATGCTATCGGTACAGTTGTTTCCTTGTGCACACAGGTTTCTTTGCGTTTCAGGTGTGGTGGAATTTTCTTCACCAACTGGTTAGTTAAAATGTTTGCCCCTTCATAACTTTGCCCCGGTAGCAAAGACCAGGAGACTTTGTAGTATCTTCACCAGGATTCTTTATTGAGAACACAAGCTGCAGTCATCTTTAAGTCTTACAGTGCTGCAGTCATCGAAATCTCACCCAAGTCTGACTAAGGAATATGCATTGTAGTTGATATACCTTTCAAAGGGGCCCTTACATAGAGGTGGAGACACTCTGAAACAAAGTATGTAAATGAGGTATACAGGTTTAGGACTGCCTAAATGTGTAACACTACAATCCACAGAACCTCATCTGCTTTAGGCTGAAGCTAATTACCTGCTCTGTGTGCACCAACTCTTTCGCTGCTTCATCAGCCTTCTGTTCATCCCTGCCACAGAGGAGATTTATGTTCACATAATACTGCCAGTCCTCTGCTTTCTTCGGTTGCTGATTATTAATGAACTTTCTGTTTGGATTACCATGTGGTCAGACTTCTGAGTACAATAGTGATTCTATTAAAGAACTGGAATTGTCACCCTCACAATTAAAGGGATGCTCCACTTTTTTGGAAATAGGCTCATTTTACAACTCCCTCAGAGTTAAATAGTCGAGTTTTACCGTTTTTGAATCCATTCAGACGATTTTCTGATATTTAGAAGAATATCAGTAACCAGATCGTTTCTGGTCTCATTGACTTCCATAGTAGGAAAAATATATACTATGGTAGTCAATGAGACCAGAAACTGTCTGGTTATAGATATTCTTCTAAATAACAGAAAATCGTCTGAATGGACTCGAAAACGGTAAAACTCGACTGTTTAACTCTGGGGAGTTGTAAAATTAGCCTATTTCCAAAAAAAGTGCAGTATCCCTTTAAGTCCTCTATAACCACATCACACTTATATGCATCATGTCGTCTGTATTCAAATCCCTCGTGTCACTAGATAAGACATTTGCATAGTGACCGCTTATGTTTTATTTTGTCTGTCTGTGAACAATTTTACAATTGCTTCTCACTCCTGAAAGATGGGTCAGTTCCCAGTTTATTTGGACCAGCTTTGCACCACAGAATCACAGCCTGTAAGTATGAATAACTATTGATGTATATATATATTCTACTGGGTGTTCAAAATACATAGTTTTGTGTTTTGTATTGTGTATGTCTCCAGCTAACTCATGTTATTACTGTCTTACTGAAATACTTCTGCTAATTAGCGGTGGGCCACAGAGGAGAATTGGTTACACCCAGCCAGGGGATTCTGAAGGTAAGACATGTAACAAGTACAGTTACATCTCAATGCATAATTGTACGCATTTATAATTAATTTAATACTATGATAACATCATAGAAACCCCAATAGGACATAGCCAACATAAAAACGCATCAAATATATCTTAGTAATGTCTTTATATGAGGAAGTTCATCTACGTTTTGTCTGTGTGAGTGGATCTTCCAGTGACATCTGGTATGACATCTGGTACTTCAAGTTTGAACGTTTGGAAAAAGGTTAAAAATGTACTGTATATATAAAAATGAGGAAGGCTAGATTTTTTTTTCCCCACGGCATCTTTTAATGTGACTTTCATATTGCAAAAACAACAATTAGTTGTCAACTCCTGGGATATACAAGTCCTGTAAAAACAACTATGTACAGAAAGCATTGATTTCTCATTGTAAGCAGCAGTCTTTTACATGTTCTTTGTTTCATTTGCACTAAATCCAATCATTGATGCTCACCAAGGAACAGTTTAGCTAGACCAGCTCTCAGATAACTCAGAGCGTCCTTATTGGCTTCTTCAGCTACAGCGGTTTTCCTCATTTCCTCCAGCTCTCGGACCCAGTCTTCTTTCCCAGCCTCCCTCACTCTGGGGATGAAGAAGTCCAGATGCTGAAGAGTGAAGGCCGAGTCTGGCTTTAATGCGATCTGAGACAGATGCTTGATGGTCTGGTAAGCTTCGGACAAAAGAATTGACTTTTGGGTTTCTATATCCTTCAGATCTTTGTCAAGATGTGCCATTAAAACCAAATATGTCTTTGTTTGTTCTTGAGCTTTTTCATATTCCTTTTTTATAGAGTCAAATTCCATCACGAAGCTCGAGGTGTTGGCGACGTATTTCTTGTTTTCTTTGAGGTGTTTGCTGTGGTGACACTTCCCTGTGCACACGGTACAGTAGCCGTTTTTCATGACTTCACATTTGCTGGGATCAGAAACCCACCAGCAGCCAATCTCATGGCAGTTTTCCTCACAGACGGTGCAGGTCGTCGCCTTCCTGCTCTTCCATGAAGCGCTTTCAATGGAAACCTTCATTTTAACAGTCTTTTTTATTGTAATGTTGAAGTTTTTACGTTCCTCAATCTTTTCCCTGTTTTTCATCAATGCCCGCTGAATCTGAAGTTTTTCAGCCTTTTTTAGCTCTTTCTCGTGAACTCGTAGCTGTAAGTTGCTCATGGACGCTTCTAATATAATGCGCTCTATCAGGACATCTGAAGTCAACTCTAAACTTCTTCTGTTCTTTAGAGTCAGAGACTGAAGGAAGTCCTTCATGCCGTCCATGCTGTCCTCCCAGGCATCTCTTTGAGCACGAACGCGACGCTCTCCAGTGTGGCGGGCGTCCGCCTGCCGGTTGTTGAATAAGAAATGAACAGGCTGGTTCTTGTGGTCTCGTCTGCAGGGGATTCTAGCTTTATTAATGGCGCCGAGGACGTTTTTGGGTGGCAGACCATCAGAGTGTGTGATTAGAAACACAATGTTGTTCACAATGTCTTTTCCAAACAAAGACAGAATTGAACTGATGATGTAATGCTGTCTGTCCGAGAGACGATTTTTAGACCCTTGAGTCACAAAACACACAGCGTCGACTACATGAACTCCGTCATTGCTCTGAAACAACATGGATAAATTCTCAGCAACTTCCAGATCTTTTTCCAGTCCTCTAGTGTCTCCATATCCTGGAGTATCAATGATGGTGAGAGATATGGGATTCTTTATTGGACAGACCTCATACATGGTGATTTCAGAGGTTTGGGATTCTGATTGGTCTCTGGCTTCTTCTTCTGTGATTTCGTACCATATTTCATCCTCAAACTTCACTCCCATTAAGTAGTTGACCATGGTGTTGATGAGAGTCGTCTTGCCAGCGCCGGTTTCTCCCACCAGCAGAACAATTTTATTTGGTTTTTTGTTGTCTTTTACCCCATAAGTCCATTTTCTGACTTTTCCATGATCATCAAGCACTTTTCTCTCTGTTTGAAGACGGTATCGTTTTGGAGGACCTCCATGAATAAGAGTTGGTCTGCGTGGTGGAAGTCTCGGCTTTCTGTAAAAGAAGGAGGTAAATGTTTTTCAACATATTTGCACAGCAAGAATATATGACTGGAAATTTATAATAAAAAACAGAAATTCAAGATTAAAGCAACAATATGATTGTCTATATAACTTTTTCGCTAACCTCTTACAATACCAAAGCCGTAGATTGATGACCCAGTGAATAAGCGGAATCATGGAATTTGCCATTATGCTGATGGATCTAATAATGTTTATCGATGAGTGAATACATTCATGTTTTTATCATAACTGTGGTGTGAAGCAGGGCTCGATTGCTAATGAGAGACAAATTTCAGCGCCACACAAGAGTCACACGGATATAAAGGAATAAAGTTAAAAGTTATAATATTATTCTATGTGATTGTTGGCTAAAAGAGTCTAGCAATAAGCTAGATCAACCTTACAATAACTGATCATATTCTAAAATTTCATCATGTTGAGCGATATAAAATGTAAAAAAGTGCACCTGTCTAATAAAGCCCATGCAAAAGTGGTGTCTCTGTCAAGTCAAAATTAGCCGCGGACGCTAGCTCTCGCCACAAAACACAATGCCAATATTGATCCTCATAATAGTTCTCTTTTTGTCCCGAAGTCTGCTTGCCATGGTTCATAATGTTTGAACAAAACCACAACAGCGTCAGCGTGCCGCAAGATGTCCACATACAGTATGTTGCCATGGTTACTATGACAGTACAAGTGGAAACCAGGGATATCGCGGATATAACGTCCTTGACGAGTGACAAGGGACGGGGACTATTTAAAATTGTGAATATCTCTGAATTTACAAATTCTTGGGAATATTTAGGATAATGTGAGTATATTATTGACAGACACTGTGCACACAATATAACACAAAATATATATTTTCAAGTCAATTTATTTGTATAGCAGATATCATAATTCACAGTTTCATGATGTTACCAATTTCCTAATTGTCCAAATTTAACATTTTAGAACATTGGCAATAGTATAGTTTACATTTGACATTGACAGACTTATAAACATTCAAGCAGTTGTTTTTTCTGTGTTGTGTGATTTGAGAGTAGGCTAGATATATGTGTAATAGACGTAGACCAGTTTGCGTGTAAACCTAAAAAGGTGTGGTAGTGACTGATGCTAGTGGCTGTGGTCTTTAGCGTCCTTATTAGTGCAGAGACCCCCATTAGAATTGGACCGGTTGACTTTGGTGCCGTGACCCGGATGGGTTTAGGGGGTGAGTGTAATGGATGTATGCCCGGAAGAGCTTTGCATGTAAAACCTCACTCCCTTGGTCTCAAGAAGGACCCTAGAGACTCTGATTTTCAGCATCCATGTTAGTGCCTCCCACGCCGGAATACCCGGTTTGAATCCCGACTTCATATACAGATATGAAAATGTACACGTTTAATTGATTCTTTTTTAACACAACCATAATAATGTTCCAAGATACATTGTTTTATACAGGAAAGCCCCTCTAAATACTTATCAAATCACAGGAAAGTCAGTGTAATGAAGGGTTAAAACTGTGTGGCTACATTTTAAATAACATATTAAAATACTACTGCTGTTTTTTCTCCATGGCTTGACTTGAGAGTAGCATGCTACAGTAGGATTTTATTCTGAAATCAGCCTAATCGCGTAGTTTAATCAGCCAAGGTGTGGTGGTATCGACTCTTGACGTCATTTGCGGTTTTTGTGTTATCTGCATTTAGCATTTCCGGTTGGTAGTGGAATTCTGAGTATGTTTTCCTTGTTGCTACTTCATTATTTCGAATTGCACTGCTTATGTGTTTTGATTTATCCAATTTTATTTATTATAGCTTTGCCAAAAATATTGATTAACCAGCCCAATTGCTATTTAACTGCAGATCGGTTACAACAAAAAAGCTAAAAGTTGGAAATGAATAAAATTTTTTTTTTATACATATTTGCCCTATATTTTAAATGCATTATATATTTACTTAACCTAAATAACCTAATTGTTTAATATAGAATAAATCTCTCATAAAGACTTTTTTTCCGATTTTTTTTTTTTTTTTTTTTTTTTTTTTTACAATGTTACATATAATTCAGGACCGAACTAACCTCTTAACAGCCTTTAGTTTTTAAGATTTGGTTTTAAAATAAATCAGATATGACCACTAGATTATTTTCAACACAAATACTGTACTCTAAATTTTCTATTTAAAAATATTAAAATACATTATTAATCACAGCCTCATAATTCATAGCACTGACATGTTTGCTGTTTTTAATCAATGATCTAAGTTAATTAGCCATAAGAAAGTATGTCAAAGCATTTTTTTTTCTGTTTTGTGCAAAGACCATTCCATCCACCAGAGGGCGCCATAAACACATTACAGCCTATGAGAAAATACACACCATTTTAGCGATTAATTATTTTAAAAAAATAATAATTTAAAGTACATGTATCCTGTAGAAAACATGAATTTCATCTCACCCGGTATTCATGGTGATCGCTGGACTAAATGCGTCGACCTCTCAGAAGACTCAAACTGAGCAAAACAATTCAATCCTTTCTGGAAGAATATGATGTTTTTAATTTTTGTATTAAATATTTATTACCAACTAAAGCCAAAATATTTAGAGGCACAATTTTGCTATTAATGCAAATCCCTACACACCAGTCTCTGCTGAATTGTCAGCTTTGACGGAAATACTGGTTTATTTATAAGTCTAACAAGCTAAAGTCCCTCCCAGTGTCTGAGTATCAATCAAATGCTAGGAACGACATATTTATGAGTGTATAAGCAGAAAAGTGTTCTCCCTCTAGTCATTTATTCATACAGTTTATGGATTTGTGTAATTTATAGACTGTGCATGCTTACAGAAATTGACCCGTGTACATATTTGATAAAGTTCAATATAGTTTTCAATGTAAGCAGCATTTGAACAGCAACAGATAGATTAATGTCAATTTTCTTGTTTTTCAAAACATTTTTATAATACATAGCAACCGAAAGTCTAGAGTAAAATAAACAATATATCATTAGAAAGCTACTTTACTGCATGAAACTCTTTTTTTTGTGTGTGTGTTTGAGTGTCAAAGTGATGTCAGTGCCATTGTCTTGTCTCAAGATGCACACCAGTAATGTTTTTGTCCGGCACGTTTTATATGTCGTATTTAAACTAAGGCCTAATTCTGGCGTAATCTAAGCGCTGTCTGTGAAACCAGGCCTTATTTTATATATATATATACATATATATATATATACACTACAGGAATGTCAAAAAATCAGATTTCTTGCTTCTTGAGAAACATAAACTGTTGGATCATCTGGGACTTTCTGACTCTGGGATATTGAAACAACTCATACAAATTTGTGTAACAACTTCCAGTTATTTTTACTTGTTGGAACTTGAGAAATGTAACTTGACGAGTGATGTCGGAATAACCTCAGCGAGTTACAGTAAACACTCAGTGCTTATAAGGAAACACATTTCTTTGATATTAAAGGTGCACATGCAAGTTTTCTCTATTTTTACAGTATGTGCTAAAGAAATGCATATAATGTGGTTTGGTTTCACAGCTGTGATTGTGTATTTCATTACATCAGTGTCCAAAAAAAGTTGTTTTATTCTACATAAAACACATACAGTAAAGTTTGATCAGATCAGACTTAAAATGCACTTTAGTTATGTTGATTTAAACATGATGTCCCCCTTTCTATAACATTAAAGCCGTCCATGCATGTTTTTAGGATTTCAGAATGAAAGTTTTGCAGCTTCAATGTCAATTTTGCAAATAGTTTATTTTCATTTTTAGAACATAATCACATTTAAAATGTACATTACTTTTAAACTAAATGTCCATTTGAAATTTTTAAAGTGAAATATTTAATAAATAACTTTTAAACAAATTGTTATTTAATGTTTTAGACCTACTAACTAACTATAAGTGACCATGCAACTACATGTCAACTAGCAGTGATTCGAGTGTTAGGTTAGGGTTTGTGTAAGTCGACTTGTAGTTAGTGGAATGTCTGTTGAGAGCATCAAAATAAAGTGTCACCTTATTTATTTATTATGTTTTAGCTTCTACCTGAAGGAAGTTCATTCAAGAATATGTTTAGAGAAAACAGGTTACATAAGATTCTTTCGGAAGATTCCTAATGTGTGTCATCAGTCTTGGAAACTAGTTTGCATGTTGATTGTGTGTGTGTGTGTGTGTAAACAGGGAAAAAAAAAAGAGGAAAAAAAAAGTTTGAGAGAAAAAGTTACCACACTGAGAGCAAAAAAAGCATTTCATGAAAGAAAAAAATAATATTTGATAGAAAAAGTTTTCATTACAGTAGCAAAAAATAATATCTGAGACTAAAAAAGGTTTTAAAAAAATATATAAATTTGAAATGTTCAAAATATTTCTCTAAAAAAAAAAGTGTTTCTCAAATGCTTTTCTTAACTCGATGCAATTTCTTGCTCTCCTTTTTTATTTTTTTAAACCCAATTTACAAAATATCTCGTTATGTGCGGAACATAAACAGTTAAATAGAACAAATTTCGATAAAGAAAACAAATACAAATACATTTTTCGCTCTAGTGTCAGGATTTTGCTTTAGCTGTGAAAATTGAGTCATGGGCGTGGCCACATTCCTATTGGGCATCGTCTTGTCTTGGGAGTCGAACTGAATCATTATTACACCATTGTTCGGATCAAAGACGCCGCCTCTGCCTCTATATAATCGGTGGATCGCTGGCTGAGCAAGTTCAGCATCACTGAAGATTAAACATTCAAAAATAGCACTCATATTCATGAATTACTGTGTATTATTTTATTAGCTTGCTAATCGCTAGTAAAGAGTTAGTTCGGTGTAGAAGTCTGCAAGGAGTTTTACTCCTCTTAAGGGAGCTGGTCTCAACCACAACACTGCTTATTCTTATAATGTAATGTTTTCCAATGCAGTTCATTTGATTGTAAACTTGTTTGTTAGAGGAAGTGAAGAGAGAAAACCTTGTGTTGATTTAAAGATGCAAAATTATCCATCTGGACACACAGACACTGATTTCCATTTGGACTTTGTTTCTTTATTTGAATAGCATCGCTGAGCATGAAAATAACCAGTAACTGAGCTCATCCAGAAGCCCATATTAACTATATGGCATTTGTGTATACTTTTATAGGAAGAACATGACAAAAAAACGCAAATTTCTATTAAAACTTTTGGTGGCACATTTCAGCCTCTTTGATCACAGTAACTTGTAAGAGTTTAAAGTTTGTATGCATTCAGGTTGTCTTCCTGTGGCACCTTCCCCATCACGATCTGTCCCTTCTTGATCACTCCTGTCTCCTCCAATGGTGCGTTTGTCTGGGCAGACCATAGTGGATGATGGGGTTCTCCTTGGTTCCACACCACTTTGTGAGAGACATCTTCAATGTCCACTTCACGATTGAGCACTTCAGATCTTAAAGGTGCCATCTGTAAAACTTGAGATTAAAATATCCCAAAAATGAGCTACACGCATCAAAAGAATGAGAAGAAATAAGGTTGATGATGTCATTAAAAAAATGACAAGTTATAGTGCTGCCGAGATATTAACCTGAATCGAGAGCCTAAGTCCCGCCCCTCTGCTTCCGGCTCATGGGACCTTATTTCGGAAAAAATATGAATGGTAGTCAATGGCGAGAGACAATTTATCTTTTTATTCCGTCTGAACTGTGCCCTCAATTACACATATGATGTTTGTCAATTTAAAAGATAATTCTGAAAGTCAAAAACGTCGCAGTTTGTCATACAACAGAAGAGTAACATTTAGTTTTATGTGAAAATCGCTCGGTGAACTACATCTCCCGGGAAGCGAAATGAGATCCGCTGCTCGTGTCTGGTACAAAACACTCGTAACGTTACGATTATAACGTAAGACTGTAGAAACAATGACAGACGTTAGCCTCAGTAAAGTTAGCTTCATTCATTGAGAGAAAATGTGCGCCTTTGGGGTTTGTAGTCTCAACGCGTTCTCATCCCAAAGCGCCATATACGACGCTTTTGCAAAAGCGTAAATATCCAACGCACATGGCACCCTTTAACGTCAAATGAGACGCTTCGGTTATGGTTAAGTTTAGGTAAGGTGTAGGGTAAGGGTTAGACCACTAGGGGGCGCCTTCTGCCCAAATATATCTGCGTCTCATTTCACGTTAAAGGGTGCCATGTGCGTTGGATATTTACGCTTTTGCAAAAGTGTCCTATATGGCGCTTTGGGATGAGAACGGGCTCGTAGTCTTTGTAATTACGTATTTTCACAGTCTTATACCTCAACGGTTTTACATCAAACTGCGACTTTCTTCACTTTAAAATGAATCTTTTAAATTGACAAACATCATATGTGTAATTCAGGGCACAATTCAAACAAGATCAAAATATTTGTTGTCTCTCGCCATTGACTGCCATTCAATATTTTTCCGAAATAAGGTCCCATGGTGGTCGACCGGAAGGGGAGGGACTTAGGCTCTCTATTAGCATGCTAAATTACTAGCCCCGGCCCGGCAGGTGTCGTAATACCAGTTTCGGGCATGGGAGGCGGTGTGCGGGCAGGCAACATTACCATCAGCCAAACTGCAGTACACGAGTAAGTCGGCGGCTTGCGTGTACTTGAACCTGATGTCAGTCGTGTGGAAATAAAGCCCACTACTACATTTCAGTTCAGGGAAGAGTTCAAAAAATGATTGGTCGATATTATGCATGAGGAATACATTTTGGTAAGTTGTAACATACTGTATCTTTCAACAGTGTTCGTATTCTTTTACCATTAGCTAGTAGAGATGATCGGTTCACGTGCGCTAGGGATGTGTCGTCTAACATTTACAAGCGCCAAAACGGTATTTATTGTTTGAATTGCGTAATAAAATTAACAGAATCTGAGAGCTTAACTAACCTGCTTGCTAAGTGTTAATTGCGTGTGTCTCATGGTGAATTCGTGAGAGTTGGCAGCTCTGAATGGCGCTAGTTTGGTCCACATCAGGGAATGCTGTCTGTCAAATTAATTCAAACTAATGATAAAAATGTAACATGAACAAAACGAATACCATAAAACTAGAAATAATAGCCTGGGCTTTAATTTTCCCGTATCGTCGAAATGCACCGACTTGTCTATGAGACGGCCTTTATAATTTAGTATTGAGATGTTGTTCATTGAGTCTCTAATCTGTAAAAATCTCCAAATGCTCCACGTGAAACTGCGGCCTTCCAACCTTTTACTATCGTGTCAATTGATTTGATTAATATGCGCGAGGGAGACAGAGCAACACAAGCGCTCGCCCGTGTTGTTTGAAGACATGAGAGAGCGCGGCCGCGGAGGTATTTCTGGAGGTATACTGCCCCCATCTGGTATGGAATATGGTGTATGATATGATTTTAAATGCCAGAGGGCATTTTTAAAGCCGAAAGGAAATGCGTAGGAACAAATAATGCAACCAGACAAGAAAAAAAAACTATAAATGGGTTGATCTCAGCAAGTGTGGATGGTACATTTAGGGCCAATCCCAATTCTACCCCTTACCCCTTCACTTTCCCTTTCCCCTCCTTTTTGCGCGTCCACGTGAAGGGGTAGGGCTGTCCCAATTCTCTTTTGGTTGGAGGGGGAGGGCTAGGGGGAAGGGCCAGATAGCCCTTCAAACGAAGATTTTTCGGGAGCACACTTCAAACGAAGGGGTATGAGAAGTGTCACTGCTAACCCAGGCTGGCTGCCCAAGCAACAAAGGAGACCCATAAATGTAAGTATTTGCGGCTTTAATAAGTATTGTAACGACAAATAATGATTTGCTTTATGTTACATTCAATATTGTGTTAATATTTACGGTCAGTTTCTTCACAGAAAAAAAAAATAAAAAAATCGCTAAAATTACTGTAGTCTACTAACGATAGTCCCGCAACATATTTTCGTCGTCTCCGTTGTTTCCTGCCAACTTCACAAGATAAATGCAAGAAAATAGCTGTAACCCGCACGACTGAGATAACTGCAGCTGTCGACGGCATCTTGGAAGTTGTGATAAACATCGGCGCATATCCTGTGACGTATAGCGACGACTTATAATGACGTTTAACGGAGGCGTAGTGGTGTCCCATTTTCACCCCTACGCATTGCCACTTTGTTTCAAGGGTCAAGGGGAAGGCGAAGGGGTAGGGCTAGGGGAAAGTGAAGGGGTAAGGGGTAGAATTGGGATTGGCCCTTAGACTCAGGTGATATATAGTAGAATGGTCCCATTTTTAACACTGATTTCTTTGAGTCCTTCGTGTGAATCAGATCAGTGTTTCCTCATTAAAGCATGAAGCTCAGACAGTGGCCGTAGGGGGTAGTGCAGCTGACAGCCTGATGCGCACCAGTGAGTGGATTTAACTCTTAAATATTTCCATTATTGGAAAACATCCCCTTAACATGGCAGCGTGGGGATTTCGTTCCCCAATGTATCTCGGGACGCAGTGCGAGTTCAATTTCGAAAGGTTACCAATGTAACCTATGTTCACCGAGAAACTGCGGTTTTAAATACAAGTGACCAAAGTAATACTAAAACTAAAAAATAAAGACTTGTTTCAAGGTCATGAAATAATCAGGCCTCTCAACATCCCAGACCCCGATGGAAGAGAAGAGCAGATGCTGTTTCTACAAGCATGTACAAATGATCCATTTCCATAAGGATGGTATCAGTTACTGGTTATTTTCCTGCTCTGTGGTGCCATTTAAATAAGGATCCTTATAATGCAGCAAAGTCACAACGGGAATCAGTCTCGGCGTCTCCACACTGAAGGAGGTTTTCCATGAAAGGTAATGGACAAATACACATTTATATTAGGAATAAAGTGAGAATGCTAAATATAAAAGCTTTGAAAGAATAGAGGCTTAAGAAATATTATTTAATAATGCATAAGAAATCAAATCTTTTGTGATATTTATCATATCATACTTGTTTGTCTATTCTTCATATGTCGTATAGATCAATTTAGATATTTTTTCCCCATTTAATCTGACGTTTAAGATTGGAATGTGACTGTTAAATCTTTCGTTCAAGAGATTTGTTCAAAAAACACTGATTAATCTACTGTAGTAATGAAACGAGTCTTTATGATCGAGTCTTTGAATCATTCACTTTTTAAAACATAATTCATTCAATTTAACCCTCTGGGTCCTGTTCTGACATACTCTGACATTTGTCCGTATTTGTGTTAAATGTGACACTTTCGTGGCTTAAGTCTGATTACACTTATTCAGCACAAACTCTGCAACAAAAGTTTGCAGTTTTGAGATAATGACGTTTATGAGATAAAACCCAAACCCATACTGATTATTAACTAGAGAAAATCACGTAACCTAGAATATTTTCTTCAAAACTATGTGTAAATAACACTGTGAAGTCATTCAGTTATAAAAATATATGGATTTAGATATTTAGAAAGCTCTATGCGAGGAGGCATAGATAATCAGCATGAATATTGTAGAGAGATGTAGAGAGCACGCACGTATGGTTGCCAGATATTGAAAAGATCAGGTGGAAAACGTTATTTGAAATCTGGCTACCTTAAGCATGAAGCTCCCAAACACTGCAATGTGTTTTCATCTCCTTTATTAGACAAAAAAAAGGGATTTTGTTTTTTTTTTAACCATCACAAAAATAAGCACTGATTTCAAGATTTGCATTGTAATGCAAAACTAGAATAACAAAGTAACAAAAACAAAATCTAAAAAAGTGTAGGTGATTGTCAAAACATTCATCAAGTTTAGAGACAGCATATTGCCATGTTTACATGCAGCAATGACTGCTAGGCTATTGCTTTTATTATATTAAAACCTATTTATTACAAATTTTACAATTTCAGTTCATTTATTTTGGTTTGATTCTGATCTTGATTCAATATCATATTCATTTGTACTAATAATAAATATTATAACAATATATAAAAAATACACATTTTTCTAGCCAACTAATGTGCTATGGTCATTAAATGTTTTTGTTTTTTTCTGAGCTAAATGTAACATTATAAGGGAATATAGATATATATGATATATGGGAATAAGATGGTGCGACACTGTTGCCGTTTTGTATTCACGGGAACCAATTTTTGCCAGTCTTTCGGGAGTTTATCATAAAATGCAGAGCAGTCCAGTCCAAAATTAAGTCATACAAAAAGCATTGCCTTCATTGTTGTTACACAGATTTTTCATCCGTCCATGATCATTAACGAGAACACACGCTCCACAGCTGCAGATGTACCAGGCAGGCATAAAACAAATTCCACAGCCAAAGATACACATGCTATCACTCAGCAAAAAAAAAAACATATACCGTATATACATATACCGTAAAACTTCAAACAATATCCCAGGCTTTTATTTTTTACAAATCGTTGAACTGCACCGGCTTTTATTTGAGACAGGCTTCTATAAGAGACAGGCCTTTATAATTTAGTGTTGAGATGTTGTTGAGTGTAAGTTAGTCTCTAATCTCTAAAAATCTACAAATGCTCCACGTGAAACTGCGGTCTTCCGACCTTTTTACGATCGTGTCAATTTATTTGATTAATATGCGCGAGGGAGAGAGAGCAAGGCGGCGCACGTGTCGTTTAAAGACGTGAGTGTGCGCGCACCCTCTCTCTGCCTGTTTCAAAAGAGGGTTTGGCGGCAGCCAAAAAGCGAACGATCTGACGGGTTTTAGAAGATTAAATACAGACCGAAACTAAAAAAACAGACCGGCTTTTTTTTAACAACTTGCAGTCACACCAGGCGTGTAAAAGAGATGGGCGTCTATTTGGAATTTTTACTTAAAGGGTTAGTTCACCCAAAAATGAAAATTAAGTCATTAATTACTCACCCCCATGCTGTACCAACCCCCTAAGACCTTCGTTCGTCTTCGGAGCACAAATGAAGATATTTTTGATTAAATTTGAGAGCTGTATAACTACCACATAGACTCCTAAGGGAATGACTCTTGACAGCCCAGAAAGTCAATGAAGAAAATGTTTAAATATCCCAAGTGACTACCGTGGCTCAACTATAAGTTTATCAAGCGACGAGAATACTTTTTGTGCGAAAAAACAAACAAAAATAACGACTTTATTCGACTATTCCTTTTCTTCCTTGTTGGCCTGAAACGAGACTTCCTTAGATTTCCACGACGCATGCGCGAGAATTGCGATCTCCTTCAACTACCTCAGTTCAGTTCTCGTGCATGCGTCGTTATACAGTTATACAGCTCTCAAATTTAATCAAAAAATCTTCATTTGTGTTCCGAAGATGAACGAAGGTCTTACGGGGTTGGTACAGCATGGGGGTGAGTAATTAATCACTTCATTTTCATTTTTTGGTGAACTAACCCTTTAAAATAATGATCAAATACGGGAAAAAACATGATTTTTTTTTTCATAATAAGTCGGGACGATAAACTGTAAAAAAAGATAGACGACGCCCCTTCGCTCTTTTCCATCAGAGAGAACTGTAGCCGCCAGTGTCTGGATATGACGCTGACATCTTGAACTTGAGTCTGCGCACTTGCTGTTTTCGGGACCAGTCATGCGCAGTCGTGAGCAGGAAGTAAAGCCGCGAAATCAAGGCCACGCCCTCATTCTCGCTGAATCAAACGCAAGCACACGCCCCGCACTTTCATTAAGTGTCCTCTGTCTGCTTCGTTCTTCTCCAATGGTGTCTGCTGATTGCAGAACCTCGTTAAAATAAGGTAAACACAACTAACCACATAGTCAACATTATTAAAAAAAGTGCTTCAGCGACTACCTCGCACAGAGAACCTGTCAATCATGATGTCAGAGCACCGTTTTTATCATCACATAACTAACTAAAAACAAACTTATTTTAAAAAACGAACACTTGAAATTACTTCAACGCGATAAAATCTACAGTAAATGATAGAAACTATCTTTGGAAAAAGGTTATGTGAAGTGTAATTTCATTGTTTAGTTGGTCTCGCGTCCCATTGAATAACATGGGGAGGCGGGGGATATGAGCTATACTAGGACCGGTCACAGAGGGGCGATCGAGACGTTTTGGCTTCACTTTTGAGGGCTTGTGTTGAAATACGGGACACTCCCGGGAAAAACGGGATGCCTGGTCAGTTTTGAGTATTGTAAATAGGTGTATTTTGTGTTTTAAGAAGCATTTCTTTATATTTGAGTCCAAGTTCAAACACTAAACGCTACGCTAACATACGGAGCTCTGAAACACTGCCAGCGGGACATTAAACTGGAAGTGTCTGTACGGGCTCACTAGAGTTTTTAAAATAATAATGATAATAATAAATAAAATTTTTATAGCGCTTTTCTAGACACTCAAAGACTCTTTACAGGCAATTCAAGAGAGGTGATGTGAAAAGATGAAGAATTAGGAAAGTCTGTTAATGGGAAAACGAGTTCTGAAGCCGCCTTTCCACTGCACACGACATTCGCATACGATTGTCGCATTTCGTCCCCTAGTGTCAGTCGCACGGAACTTTGAAATTGGCCGTGAAGCAACCGTTACCCTAGGATATTCACAATGGTAAAATTAATGATTTTAATAAATGTAATGGATGCATGAATATATCTACACAAAACAAATGACCCTCAATTCATCTCAAATAAAAATATAGTAGTATAAATATTGGTTTAACCTCCTAAGACCTGGTTGTCCACATACGTGGACATCACATTATTGGTTGTGTGTCCAGGGGTCAGAAAGTAAAAGTCCTGCCATAAGTTTATTCCACCCACAGCAAAAACTCCAGTGTTAAATGAACTTTACTGGGAGTTTCTTTGGATCCAGACTCAAGAGTGTTAAAGTTAATGAGATAATTAAGTGAATAATTGAGTGATGATTGGGATATTATTGAAAACACCTGATGTTAACTAGCAGAATCACTGAAGGAGAAAATCTATATTTTTAGTCACCGTTATGGTGATCAGTGTTTGCTTTAGTTGGGCAGATGACCTTTAAATGCTTTACTAGAGATTTTGTTTAGCTGTTTTAACAGCTGGATGAACAAAGAGATCAGATCAGATGTTCAAGATCATGGTAGGACATAATCATCATTAGATCTGAATCACTGAACTCATTTAAAGCCTACTCTCTGATTTAAAAGTACAATGATCATAACAGCATCACTGTGATTTTATAACATTAGATCCAGATTTTTCAAAATAAACCAAATGATATCTTAAACGTTGTTCTGAAAAATAAAAATCTTTCTTTTAGGCACGCACAGACATCAAGATTCAGTGTATGAATCTCAACAATGGTTACAAGCAGAATATTCAAATAGGGAAAGGAAATTACTAAGACAATTCAGATTATTATTTATTCATACCGCAATGCATGATGGGAGCCATGAATGAGTTTTGATTGGTGGCACCCAGAATGAACTGCAACATGCTATATAATTGTCACCATTGTTGAGAATCACAGGCTGATTCTTGATGTCTGTGTGTGCCCATAAAGTATTTAGAATAGGACAGCTTTTAAGAAATCTTTTGGATAATATTTACATTTTTGAAAATGTTATACTGTGTAATCAAAAAGGTTAAACTCTACAAATGAGTTTCGTGACAAATGATGATTATGTCAAAACATAACCAACCTCAGCGCATCAGCTTTCCTTGTTGTTCATCTGGCTGTTATAACTCATGTACAGCAGCCAAACAACATCTAAAGTTAATGATTTAAGAGTCAAGAGCCCAACTAAAGCAGACACTGATCTCCATAATGGTGACTTTAAAAATGTGACGTTCTCCTTCAGTGATTCTGCTTGTTATCATCAAGTGTCTTCAATAATATCTCAATCATCACTCAATTATTAACTTAATTATCTCATTAACCCCCTGAGCCAGACGGCATCGTCGACGATGCCACACGTCACCTCCGATAAATGTTTACATAACTCGATGACAGATTTATCGATTTTCTTACCGTTTTTTCCAGCAGAAAGCTGAAGGGGTGGTCAAAATCCCTTGCCTCTTCAGTATATATTTCATAATATAATTTTGAATGATTATGTATTTCTTTTATAAAATCAATAATTAAGTATGTTTATTGTTACTTAATCATTTATTGACATAAATGTATTCTTTGTGCTTTTGCTTGTGAAATAATATTCTTAAATGCATGCTGATGTACATGCACAAGTCACCAGCTTCTTTTAGGTGCACAAGGCCATTTGTCTCTTTCTCTGGTCTCAGGAGAAAGGTTTATGGATCATAAAGGCGTCGTGAACACATATGTCCAACACATATGATACTTCTCTGTACAGATGGTCAAGCTATATTGAGCATTGCTTTATTGAACTTTAATTGTTATATTAAACTGTATTCTTTCTATTATATTTGCTTTCTGAGAAGCAAATGTTATCTGTTTTTCTCCCAAACGAGCGAATGTTTTACCATTATGTTTTGGTACACTTAACTGATAATAAGCCGCTCAGACTCTCTTCAGCCTTGATAGGAGCTCTTATTTGCTAGTGTCCTATGTGAATGCAGTAACAGTGAAAATAATAGGGAAATAGGGATTTGGTTTATGTTTGAGTGTTAAAACATAAAGGGGTCATTGAAGCCAACAGTTTAAGGCACTATTTCTTTGTTAAAGTCTTACTCCAGTTAGACTAAAGTTTAGTGTTAGTCTTCTTAGTTGCAGGTTAAGGAACCACTGCCATTATTGGAGATTGAATGAGTTGTTGTTCTGGACACACTGGCGCCAGCAACCCAAATCTGTGACCTGGAAGGTCATGACGTGCCTCATCGATGGAGATATGTTTCGTCTATCTGTATATGTGTGGAAAATTACTGTGTTTATCTATATCGTAGCCAATGAGAATCATTCAACGTGTAAGCAATGACGTAGCTTAGACCTTGGAAACAGTATAACTGCCGTGATCTTTGTAACTGAAACGGGGGCGGCCTACGAACTCCTGAGGGAGTCTTGAAGCTGACTTCTACTGATGAAATGGCAAACTATGTTCAGTAAAACTTTCTTTAATTTTTATAATTCCGACTCCGGGTCTTCATTCTTCATATCTGGTTCTGGGTCCTTTAACTGTTAACCCCTAACAAAGCTAACGAGCTAGCCATCACGGGGGTGTCTTTCGTGTCTTTCTAGCCTTTACAGAAGGTTTTCTATCCAGCCTGGAACTTGTGCTAGGCTGGATAGAATATATATACTATATATATATATTCCTTGCCGCTGTTGCTTTGGCTTGCTCACTTGGGGATATTCAAATGAATTAACCAGTCAGTAATACCCTTGATCAGCTCTACCAAACGTGGATGTTTTTCCCCTTAGACACGAACATTGTTATTATGTTTTGATTGATACTGTGAAGCTGCTTTGATGCAATATATATTGTGAAAAACGCTATATAAATTTACTTGACTTGACTCTAAACAAGGACGGATAAGGAACTGAAAGTTTGCAGACTTGAGTGATAGACGGCCAAAAGATGCACACTGTAGCTTTTAGCGAAATGTGGAAAGACTCAAACCGTTTGGGTGGAGAAGATCTTAGTTGTAGATCTAGTGAGTGTATAATAATGCTTGTTGAGACTTGTTTACAAAGTCCCTACATCTTCTCCTTTGACTATTCCCTCATCTCTAATTCAGAATTTTAATGCAGGGAAATAAGTTTTTGTAAGTTAAAACCAGTAAAACCAAAGCAGAGATAGTCAAATGATGCAGCAGAGCTGGATAGTGAATAAGAGGAGAAGAGTTAATGCTACTCAATTTACAATTTAAATTGGGACCCAACCTACATGTCTATCTTTCTTTTGTGGTGTAATTTCTCAGCAAAATAAATGTGTGATTAATACAAATCATGTAATTAATTAGATGAGCCCTAATTTAAACACATGTAAACAAAACACACCAACAACCAATAAAATCCGTAAGGATTTAAGAGGGCGGGTTTTAAAAATGACAAGATAAAAATAAAAAAGGGTGAGGAGAGTCGAAGAGAGAGGTTTATTAAGAAAAACATCATCTCTAAACAATTAAGCCAACAAAACACCAAAAAGTGTATAGAAAGGTAGGTCATGTTCTTTCTACACCATGCATGATGGAAATATAGACCAGTCCCCATCCTCTCTTTTATTTTATGTGATCTTCGTATCAGTTTGTTGTCCTCCTGAAGAGATGTGGATGCTCGGACTCCTGACTACTTCTCGGTAAGGATCACTCCCTTCTTCTTGTAATAATAGCTTAAGTTTACTTTGAAAAATGAGTCTTCTCTCAAATGGACAACTAACAAGAAGTTAATCTAGAGTGCTAACCACTTGCAACTAACCATTTAAATAATGAGCAACTAATTATGCTGTCGTATGAGTGTTTAAAAATGTAAGTCACCCTGACAACTCCAAATAACACACACTTGGTTCTCTGTTTTCTGATTTTAGAGTTGGTTGCGCCACTGTTGTTTGATATGTAAATGCATTTCTTTTTCAAATAAGTTTTAAGCAAATGATTCCTTTGCATTAGTTGATCTGTAACCTATTTTAGTTTTTTGTCAATGTTATAGCCATGTACACACTCACCTAAAGGATTATTAGGAACACATTTTACATACATTCACATTTATTCATTTAGCTGACGCTTTTATCCAAAGTGACTTACAATTGCTATATATGTCAAGAGGTCGCACGTCTCTGGAGCAATTAGGGGTTAAGTGTCTTGCTCAGGGACACATTGGTGTCTCGCAGTGGATTCGAACCCAGGTCTCTCACAACAATGGCATGTGTCTCAACCACTGCGCCATCACCACCCCAACTAACACCATACTAATATTGTGTTTGACCCCCTTTCGCCTTCAGAACTGCCTTAATTCTACGTGGCATTGATTCAACAAGTTGCTGAAAGCATTCTTTAGAAATGTTGGCCTATATTGATAGGATAGCATCTTGCAGTTGATGGAGATTTGTGGGATGAAGCTCCCGTTCCACCACATCCCAAAGATGCTCTATTGGGTTGAGATCTGGTGACTGTGGCGGCCATTTTAGTACAGTCAACTCATTGACATGTTCAAGAAACCAATTTGAAATGATTCATGGTGCATTATCCTGCTGGAAGTAGCCATCAGAGAAAGGGGACATGGTGGACATAAAGGGATGGACATGCTCAGAAACAATGCTCAGGTAGGCCGTGGCATTTAAACGATGCCCTATTGGCACTAAGGGGCCTAAAGTGCGCCAAGAAAACATCCCCACACCATTACACCACCAGCCTGCACAGTGGGAACAAGGCATGATGATCCATGTTCTCATTCTGTTTACGCCAAATTCTGACTCTACCTGAATGACTCAACAGAAATCGAGACTCATCAGACCAGGCAACATTTTTTCCAGTCTTCAACTGTCCAATTTTGGTGAGCTCTTGCAAATTGTGGCCTCTTTTTCCTATTTGTAGTGGAGATGAGTGGTACCTGTGACATAGACCTGGCATGAACCGTCTCTGACTGGGCAGACGGGACGTGAACCCTCTCAGAATCAGCCTCCGGAAAAGCGGCGGGCTGCTGGGTTAGACCTCCGGGCTTTTGGGGAGGCTAGAGGTCTTACTCCTCCTCCGGCGTTTCTGCTGGTGGAGTGTGCGCTCTGGGCTGGACGGAGACCGCGGCGGATGGAACTCTGGAATGGATCTCACCAGCCCAGGGTCGAAAAGGGGCCTGAGCGGATAATGGTGTTGGGAATCACCCCAAAAAACTCCCTTCTCTCCCCACGGTGGCTGGGGAAGAGATATTAAGAAACATACCGCTGGATCTGGGTTTGACAGAGTCCTTCGGTCACGTAATCCGACAACGGAAACAGAAGATCCAATAGCAGGTTTAATTGAGGCAATCCATACTCATCGTCAGCCAGGCAAAGGTTCAAAATCCATAAAGCAATCCAGAAACAAGACAGACCTCCAAAGTGTAGTGACATCTAAACAAGATGACTAAACAAACACTAAATAGGCAGGGTATTTATACACACAGAACATGACAATCGTAATGGGGAACAGCTGAGTGCAATGAAGAGTGATGAGTGCAGACAAGGATTGTGGGGAATGCCGTTCCAAAAGTGAATGACACCGTGGGGAAAGAGGACCTCTAGTGGACACCAGGGAACATTCACCCGACACTGTGACAATCCTGCCATGCACAAAATTGCTTAAATCATATTTCTTTCCATTCTGACCCATTCTGATTCTTCAGTTTGGAGTTCAGGAGATTGTCTTGACCAGGACCACACCCCTAAATGCATTGAGAACTGCCATGTGATTGGTTGATTAGATAATTGCATTAATGAGAAATTGAACAGGTGTTCCTAATAATCCTTTAGGTCAGTGTAAATCACATATGCAATAAATGTGTTTGTCTACTGCCATTTGTTCACTGAATTAAAAAGAATATGTAAAGAATAATGTACAGTCAGTCATTATAAAAAAATAATAATCAGGACCCTGTCTCAATTTAAAATATTTTAACGGGAAATTTTAAAATGACATAAAACAAAAATCGAACACAAACATTTTTACAGTTATGTCATAGAAGAACCATTTTCGGTTCATCAAATAAACTCAGTGATCAGTGGCCTTCCAGAACCATTATTTTCTTAGTGTGAAGAACATTTTAAAAGTTAAAAAAAAAAAACTTTAGTGCAATGAGAAGGTTCCATGGATGTTAAAAGTTATTCATAGAACCATTAATGCTAATAAAGAACCTTTGAGAGTGTATGATTTGAATTTAGATAATTAAAACAGAGAACAGCAAGTCGGAATTTGGGGAATAAAAATGAATAAAAAGGGTTTCACTCTAAACCATTGCCTAAAATGGCGAGGCACATTTTAATGCTTTTACATGACATTTTTTTCCAGATTTATAACCATTTGCTATTTATTTTGGCCAACAGGCACTATTGCCAGTCATGCCTGGACAAATAACTTGCAAGGTAACTGTTTATTTAAAATTTAAATGAAAGAACATGTTTGCTGATTAAACCAATTCAGAGTAAGTTATTGAGAAAGTCATGCTCTGATTATATTATAATGCAGCGACACAGCCCATTTATACTGCAGTGAAATATAAAATAACATGTTTTGTATTTTTTAACCCTTTCTAGAGAATATTGCAATCAAGGGAAGTGCTGTACAGTCATCCACATTTAACTACAGTACTGATAGTGCAAATGATAATGATAATAATTCCTGCACCCACACCCACACAGAGACTAACCCGTGGTGGAGGCTCGATCTGACAGCCTTGAAAACTATTAAACAAGTGGTCATCACTCACCGGATCGACTGCTGTCCAGAACAAATCGATGGAGCCGAGATTCGCATCGGAAACTCCCTTGACAACAACGGCAACAACAATCCCATGTAACATTCTTGTTTTTTTCTTGAAAATTTTTCACTTGCTCAAAAACCCATACCAATCAAAATGTTAATGGAATTCCAAAAGTATGACATGAACATGTGCAATAATAGCTCATTTAGTGGATTAAAGTGTAAAATTTCTCCGTTTAAACATTTGTTATATTATCTATGTTTTATTGTGAATAAAATATTTGCTCATGTGATTTGAAAGTCGTATAGTTTTCATTTTATTCAAATTTAAAAAATGTCCCAACTTTTCCGGAATTCGGGTTGTATATATATATATATATATATATATTCAGTAATCATTCTCGTATGGTCAAAAGACGTCCCAAGACGTCAGTTATATGACTTCTTGGGATGAGACTGTGTTACAGCAATATATGAATTGTTATTAATTAAATGTTATTAATCATAATGTATTAATTCCTTAATTATTAAATAAAAGTGTAAATCAATGCGCTAATTACCGCAATTAGTCAGCGCTATGCACTTCAACTTTGAATTGACTGCTTTAATTAATCATTATATAATGATTTGCAAATATGTTATGACTATACTTGTTGAGGCACATGACTATTAACTATAATTGTTAAGTAATATGTCTTTATGGTTATTAGTTTTGTCATCCCCACTAAAGGTCTGTGGCACATGCATTGAGTGTAATGTCAGAGAGTGTTTGAAGGATGGGTTGAGCCGCACACAAATATCAACCTCCCGAAAGCATCGTTAGCCAACTATGGTCGCAAGTTTCGTCGTTATCAGCATAGTTCAACGAGTCGGTGTTTCCCGAAACCATCGTTCCAACGAACATTCGCAAACAGCATCGCAGAGTTGTGTGGTTTGAACGACAGCTCGCGACCTGTGGTTAGAGGCATCGTTTCTATATTGCAACACATTTGGACGTAATAAATCCTTATCTCGAGCATAATGAGCAAGCTGACATTCAGTACAACCGGTGCCTTTTATTTAGAATACATACAAATGTAATTTACGTTTTTTAGTTTTTCAAAATATTTAAAGTACAGATTTTGAAGAGTGCGCATGTGCGAACGAGCTCTACTATGCAAGAACGAGCCAAATATTGAGTCTGGTAATAAAGCAAAACAACTGAGAACAATTAGAAATAGTCCTCAGATGACATGTCTGTAATTTATATAAAACAAATCTAGCGTTAATTGGACCTCAAACAGTTTCATTAAAAGCAGTTATTACTCCGCCACGTGCGAAACCAACGTTGTTGAACGACACTTTGCGACAGTGTGTTTCGGGTAATAACCGTGACTAGCTAGTTGATTTTTCCAACGATGCATCGTACTATGATAGTGAAACAGTGAACTACGTCGTTGTACGGGAAACGCACCCCTGAAATACTGACGCTGTTACACTGTGTTTAAAATGGATGAGACCATTACAGCTGTCTACACTGGACATGACAGACCACTGCAAGTCCCGAATTTGCTAGTCGTGGGCCGATCTCGATCATGCAACACTTTTTTATTAGGAGATCCAGACTCTGGAGATCCAGTAAAGAAATCCATTGAATTCGCATTAGAATTAATAACGTCATCACCGCGAGATCCTTCATTATGGCGAGACTTCATTATGAGTGTTTTAATATGCTTTATTTACAGACCGGTGTAAAATAATGCCATAGCCTGGACACACAAAATGTCTTTAGTTTCCAGATGATGCTGCAAGACAAAAAGTGAAAATATAGTGAAAGGAAAAACTCTTTTTCATCTCATAAATATCTAATATCTCTGTATGGAATTGCTGTTTTGAATGTAGTTTTAGATCACTGTCACTATCTCAGCAAACCACAGTGTGGCACCGTTAGGATAATGTGCATCTCCTCTTCTGTCTATCTAATCATTTCTTGTACCCTGTTTAGCCACACGTTCATAAGACATGTGTTATGCAACATGATAGAATTATGAATAGAGTTGTATGTCTTTGGACTCTTTCCGCTCAGCTGACAGTCTCATTTCTTTTCTATATGGAGTTGTTATAATTCTATCTGTTGGTTTCACCCGAGACCTGCTGTATGAACTACGGCACGAGCACAATAAAGCTGACTTTGAGTGAACTACACTTCTGTGTGTGTGTGTGTGTGATTCTTGGTCCCCAGATCTGGTGTTTAACTCTGCTCTATTGATCATTAACTTATTTTTAATATCTAGTTTTATCTAACAGACACTGTATGAAGCACGACTGTTTCTCTGTTCATTAAAGGGTACATATCATGCTTTTAAATCATTCATTTTTATATATAAATCATACCGTTGTGGTCTATATAAAACATAACTAATGCTTGGGTCTGAATTCCTCATTATTATAGCTCCACAAGCCCCTTTTCTGATGTGCGTCTGTGAGCGACCCGTTTCAAAGCGGCCCCTTTAAATAAAAAGGAGATGCGTCACACCCCGCCCGCTCTCCAGGTCGATGAGTTCAACTCCCCACGTTCGGCCATTATTGTAGTTTGATTAGAGATATACGATTATATACGATACCTTCAAAGAACATTTTTATTCACACTTAAATAAAATGTCAACAACAGAAGACTTGTCCATCAAGCCTTACATATTCGAGGCAGAGCGAGCGATTTGAAAAAGACCACGACGAACCTGCAGATCAACCTCTTCATCATATGGATGGATTGGTATGTGAGTTTAAATGTTTTGTGTTATTAGTGAAAGTCGACTATTTCTCTTGTTAAAACAAGCACACTGACAAGATAAATGACTGCGGTCTAATCTTACCACTAAAAATCCAACCCGATCTCACGGGAATTCGTACGAATTTTACGAGGTGGCTAATTCGTAACAATTCGTACGACCTCACTCGTACGAATTAGTACGATTTAGCTAAATCGTACATATTTTACGAATTAGCCAATTCGTATGAATGACCTACCCCTGACCCCGCCCCTAAACATAACCGTCACGTGGGTTTAGACAAATCGTACAAATTTGTTCGTATGAATTAGTACGAATTAGCCACTTTTGAATCACTCGTACGAATTCGTACGAATTGGTCGTGAGATGGGGTAGAAAAATCTGTATTAATAATAATATAATAACTTACGTGTAGAAAAGCATCAGAAAACACAGCTAAATGATAGGAGGAATTTACCTCTCATTCAGACGAAGTCGATCGGCAAACCCTTCTTTATACTGGCGGAGGTTGTTGAAGTGGGAATCCTTGAAGTACTACATCCAACAACCGAACATTTTGACTTGCCCTCTCGTAACTTCTGCATCATTGAGTTTGGACTACAAAATCAGAGCGAGAAATAATAATGGCGGATTGCTCGAAGTGTTGGACTTAGCAAAATTACGCAGTTACGCTGCAAATACAGTGACGTTGTAGTTCAAAAAACGTCATAGAAAACAGAAAAATCTGAACAGGTTGAAAAATATGACCAAAACAGAATATAAAGATATAAACGAAACACCTGAAGAGAATAATACTTATAAACACTCCAAATATACAACAAAAGGGCTAAAAAAGTGGATTTTGCATGATATGTCCCCTTTAAAGTGTCCCAATATGGTTTTTCAAATATTTCCTTTCATACAGTGTGTAAAATAGCTTTTTGTGATTGTAACTGTTCTGCAAAATTGTAAAGTTGAAAGTGCAAGATAAAGTTATTGTCTCCCAAAAGAAATAATCTAGTGTGAACCAGCTTTACGAGTCGTTTGGGTTTCGAATCCTGCTGCTTTACGGTTCTTTACAGTCGATCGCCTCCGAGCTTTGGTCTCATTCATCGGTCCGAAGTCAAACTCCAACAGTAACTGACTTAATAACTGCAGGATAAGTAACAACGTCAATAGAGCATACATTCGCATATAATGCCATCATGTTTTACGTGCTTAACCAGCTCACAACACGTCACTTTACTGATGACGGCTCAGAGTTCAACGTGGGATTCGCAAAATGCTTTACAAGTTTTCGATTGAGTCATTTCCGTTGTAAAAAATCATTAGTGAACATGCAAGTTTTCTCTATGTTAAATAGAGAAATAAATATATTATGGTTTTAAAAAAGCTCTTTTATTAAGTTTCTTTAAATCAGACTTAAATGTCCCCTTTCTATGACATTAAAGCTGTCTATGCATGTTTTAGAGAAGGTTCAGACGCTGAAAGACCCTCAGAGAGTTTTTGAAAATAATTCTGTGTTTAAAATGAAGTCTGATGCTGTTTTGCTCTTAGCTTTTCTGCTTTATGTGTGTTTTATGAGTTGTTATGCAGGTTTTATTTTATTATGTTGATGTTCTGTAAAGCACTTTGGTCAGCCTATAGTGTAAATGTGCTATATAAATGACTTAAAGTTGAACTTGAACTGATATGTGGCTTAAAATCCAGCTGTTCTTGCTTTATCCATCTGCTGAACATGAGATATACATGTTTTCGACTTTCGTAAGTTATTCTACAAAGTGTTTAATTCCTTTGAAATGCCTCCCAATATCCATGCCAGAAAATACTAATTATAAAAAATAAAGTATTACCTTGAAATGCAATGTAAGTCACTTGGATAAAGGCGTAAATGTAAATGTAAATTTAAACATTTAGCAGTGGCCAAATGTATGTTGCAGGTCACTTTACAAACTTCTCTTGCTTATCTATTCGGAAACAAATAAATATTCATGATTCCTATCTGAAGTGTTGATATTATTGTATATTTAAGGTCATATGATATGGATCACACTTCACAGGCTTTAAAAACACACGTCTGTGTAGTTTTACACATTTTTTTGTTGTCTAGTGCAGTAAACAATGTTTGTTAGAGTCATTTATGACCAATTTGTGCAAAACCTTGTGTTGTTTTAAAGATGCAAAATGATCCGTCTGGACACACAGACACTGATTTCCATTTGGACTTTGTTTCTTTATTTGAATGGCATCGCTGAGCATGAAAATAACCAGTAACTGAGCTCGTCCAGAAGCCCATATTAACTATATGGCATTTGTCTATTGTAACATTTGCTCTGTGTTTTGATGGATTATTAGCTGTTAATGGTTAATGTTGGCTTTCCATGAAAGGTAATGGACAAATACACATTTATATTAGGAATGAATGAAGTGAGAATGCTAAATATAAAAGCTTTGAAAGAACAGAGGCTTAAGAAATATTATTTAATAATGCATAAGAAATCAAATATTCTGTGATATTTATTCGTTTGTCTCCTCTTTATTTGTCATTTTTCAAATCAAGATTTTTCCCCCCATTAAATCTGACCTTTATTGAAATGGTTGCACAATGTGGTGTACAGATGTCCATACCGTACACACACTGCTCATTGTGTTACCTTAATATGCTTTATTAATCTTATAATTGCTAATTGCACAACCTTTTTCAACATTGCACTGCATTCCTGATGTCTCTTTTATTATTAGTGCTCGAGCACCGATGGTGTGAGGTTCATATTGAGATAGGTGACGACTAACAAAGAGCAAATCTTTAATGCTTTACAATGTCCAAACGCAATGTCATACTAGTTAAAAACTACAATGCAATAACTGCAAGATAATTTGAGAAGAACTTTTTAGGAACTTGTTAACTTTTCACTGTTCGTTTTGCAGACTTGTGAGTTCATCATTAACATGCTCCACAAGGACATTTAAACTGATAAAAACAAAGATACATTAAGATTACACGCACTACAAAGCCACCCAAAACAATTAAAGTGTATCTGTTTATCTCTTCATATAAATTCTTTGTGAAAATTATAGGAAATATATGCTCTGATTTTTATAAGTTATAGAATCATGGATATTATTACCCGTTCAATGTTTAGATCCTAATTTGCTAATTTAATTTTCTACTTAAATGCATGATATGTATATTAGCGTACTAATGTGATTTTTTGTATTTGTACTTTTTTTTCCAGTGACAAAACCTGTGGCAAGATGACGGACCAAATTTGCTTTCATCTGCTTTGTCTTTCAGGTAAAACATTAAAATAACATGCAGCTCTTTTCTCTCGTTGAGCTCATTGTCATATCCAGTGGCGGTTCTACATTGAATTACACCCTGCATTGTAAAAAATAAAATCGTAAAAAAAGGGTCAAATGACAAATACCGTAAAAATAAAGCAAAATATCCTAATTTAAAATAAGCGCAAAAAACATTTTACAGATATTTTTCTTGAATGTTTTACAGAAAAACACTGTTATTTTACAGCTATTATCTGGATTATTACGATACTGTAAAAACAATGCATTATTATGATCAAATACCTTCATTGTAAAAAACAGTCAATGACTGTCAGCAATGGCTGCCATACAAAAAACATAAAATTAATGTAAAATAGCCAAAGTAGAAATCTTCTTTAAGCTTTTTAACAGAAACACAGTTATTTCACATATTTCCAGAATTTTTTATCAAGAAACATGTAAGTGATTGTTGATATACTGTGACTATACATCACTGCATCAGCAACTACACAGTTACTGTCAGTTAAATAAAGCAGCATGCAGCATTTCATCAGTGTCTCTTTGCTCATCTTGAACTGAAGCACAGGCTCTACTCTTCAACGCAATGGAGACCAACAAAACACACCATACACAAACAATTTACATCCCAAAAGAACATTAAACACTAACAGATCTCTGCATTCTCACTTATTACAATCCGGACTTTATTTATTGCATACTAACCTTCTTACTGAGAATTAACAGAAGTTTAGAAGTTGATTTTTTATGGAAAATAATAAAGTTTGATGTCACCATGATGGAGATCAGTGTTTGCTTTAGTGGGGCTCTTGACCCTTTGGTTTTAACATTACTATTTCTCTGGCTGCTTTAACTGTGTGTCGCTGATACATATTTGTTATGGTAGGAATCCAACAAAAACTTAGATCAGAAGATCTGATCACTTGTCAGTGGTAATGGTCATCATGTAGTTGAATGCTTTATCGACACCACCTGAAGTGTGTAATATCTGATTAATTCATCAATATTAGTAGTTTGTTTTGCAATCCATTACTGTTATAGAAGATCATGCAGTGCCGTGATACTAAGATTTTATCAAGTCATAATACAGAAAATGTTTTGACAGGATCATATAGACTTACACAGACATCAAGAGTCAGCGTATGCATCACTACAATGGTGAACTACCATAAAGTCACATAAAGGCTTTGTTGATTGTCACCATTGTTGAGATTCACATGTTGAGTATTGATGTCATACTCCTAAAAAAATGAACTTGCTCAAACATTTTCTTTATAATAGATAATTTACTTAAATTTCAGATTAGTATATTAAAATATTGTTTTAATATTTCAAGGTTCATGGGGGAAAGTACAACACTTTTAAACTTAATCATGCCTATTTATAATGTAATTTCAACAGATACACCCGGGTATTTCTCAGTCATATCAGTGAATCAGGCCACCACATGAAGACTATAACATCACCAATAAATGACCAACATTAGCTGATATTTTCTACTGCTTTCAATGCTATAACAAATGTATGTTGAATACATAGTTAAATCAGCCAGAGAAAAATTAATAGTTCATAATAAAGGTCAAGAACCCAACTAAAGCAAACACTGATCTCAATCATGGTGACATCAAGTTTATGTTAAAGTTTTTTGCACTTTATTTAAATTAACATATTTTACTTTAGTTTTATGGTTATTGTTTGGCACCCTGTGCTACCAGTCAATTGACCCTTTTTTACGTTTTTTTTTATACAATGACGGTATATGATCAAAATAATGCAGGAAATACCTTTAAAGGTTCTCTGAGCGATCCTGGTTGTTGACGTTCGGAATATTTTCAAACAAATCGGAGGCTAGCTAGACCCTCCCTCTGCCGCATCTCATCTCCTCCCCCTCCCTTCCGTGCTTCTTGAAATAATTGTAAACGTGCATTTTCTAGCAAATTATATACTTGTGTGGGTTTGGCGAACATAAGCGTCAATTTAGAAGAAAAAAAACAATTTAACGTTACTCACCTGTCCAGCGAAAACAGAGCAACCTGAATGTCGGACTGGAAGCCCTTCTGCCGCCGGAGTTCTCGCCATCGTTCAAAAGCTTTGCTACCGATGTAAATTCGGAACTTCGCACGTTCTTTATCCGACTCCTTCTTCTTTTTAATTTGTTCTTCAGAACGACGTCTCTTTTTGGTCGTGTGTCGGCCATTTTTCAAACTTCCCTCTGATGCTTCTCTCCTTCACACACACACCCCCTTCATGTGCACGCGCACTAACCCCCCAGACCCACCCTCAAATACTTCTTGCCAGTGATTGGCTGGAACACTGTTTGTTAGGTTTCGTGGTCCGGGTGAGACATGATTGTTTTTGTTGCCGTTTGTGGAGCCTGTGATGTCTACAGAGACCGCGTTTTTTTACACTGTGTTTGGGGGACAGGCAGCTAGCCGATAGTGAGGAGACGTTTGATGTATGTGACAAATAATGTTTTGGCCCCACATCGCTTAGAGAACCTTTAAATAACAGTGTTTTTTCAGTTTATTTAAATTTGAATATTTTACTTCAATTTTATTGTTTTTGTTTGCCAGTCATTTGACCATCTTTTAAAGTTTTTTTTTTTTTTTTTTTTTACCATGACTGTATTTGATCATAATAATGCAGGAAATACCTTTAAATAACAGTGTTTTTCAGTTTATTTAATATGACGTTTTACTTTAATGTTAGTTTTTTGAGCTGCCAGTCATGTAATCATTTAACGGTTTTATTAACATTTAATTACAGATTATATTTGTAATTTTACATACATTTAAGAAAACAGAAAAATACTGTATGAAAAATACAATTAATTTCTGTTAAAAAAGTGAATTAATTTGTTTTTAATGCAACAATAGCTAAAATATCAGCTGCATTTTTATTTTGCAGATATTATTTGTAATTTTACAGTGTTGTGAGTACAATTTAAAATGAATGAAATGGTCGTCAAAAAAATCACAGTTATTTTCTGTGAAATTAGAATTTTATTTTTTTTTACAGTGTGGGCGAGACCATGTATCTTTATTGACTCATTCTTTTATAAAGATGATTTAAATGCTGAAATATGTGAGGTTTATCTTGTTCAATTTTCTATTAAAAATAATCTCTGACTCCTTGCTCAAAGGGGGTCTCGCCCAGGTTGTAATCCGATGTAGAACCGCCACTGTAAACAATGATAATATAATGAAAAAAACATTGGAACCTATAAGAAGGACACTGGGGGAAATAGTATATAAAAAAACTTGAAATGAGTGTATTCTGTCGACAGGACTCCTGTCACTAACTCTGTGTAAACCACACGGATATGTTCTGATCCGAGAGTCAATGCCGTGGGCAAAAGCTCAAACCTACTGCAGGGAAAACCACATCGACCTGGCCACAGTTCAGACCGCTGAAGACTGGACCACTCTGCAAGAAGTTGCCGATGCAGAAAAGTATCATTCATTTGCCTGGATTGGACTCTATAATGATGTCAACAGCTGGAGTTGGTCTTATCAAGCGGAGCGTTTAGTGTTTAAGTCCTGGGCATCTGGCCAGCCGAATAACTACACTGATGGAGAGGAGTGTGTGGAAATGTTTTCCTCTGGATACTGGAATGATTGCCTCTGCAATGCCAATAAATATTTCTTCTGTAACGACGGTAAGAAACACTCTATATGATGCTCATTATTTCAGTGTATGCATTTATTACATATCCATTTATTTATTTATTTATTTAGAAGATGCTTTTATTCAAAGCAACTTTCAAATCAGGAATACGATATGCATGAAGATTAATATAGTCTAACATAATGGAATTATGGGTGGGTGATAGAAGTAAAAATTATATAACAATTAGGCTGGATCATGAATTTTGTGCAGATGAATAATTTGGCCCAGACTGGCCCACTACATGATCATAAACACAACCGAACTTTGCACGCCCGTGAATATTTATACCAACTCCTATTAAAACCACTAATGCCATGCAATAAATGAATAGGACCGAGTAAGAGTTAACAGATGAAATAACTACTAAGTTGAACTATACTCCACATTAATTCTAAAACAAGCTATAAGCTGCATTGGGATAGCAATACTGATTTTTTCCCACATGAAATGCACATTGAATTTACGGGAAATCTGTCTTAGTGGTAATAAATATATATAATGAACAGCAGAGGACCCAGGACTGATCCTTGAGGTACACCACTGTTTATCGGAGATATGAATAGACATCTAAAAGTCAAAATGGGAGATTAAAGGGATAGATTAAAGGGATTTTTTAATAACTGACCACCATGTAATTTCAATCTTGTATTAATTCTTTCAAGGGAGACAGAGGAAAATAATATATACATGTTTTAACACTGAAAATATTTAGTCTAGGACTTAGGCTACAACTTTCAGTCAAAAATTCACAAAGAAATGCAAAGATTAAACCTTATATTTTGAAGTAGAATAACTGAACTGGAGTATAAAGAAAAGAAAAAAAAACATTTATTTCATGCTGGGTTCATACTGTATAAACTATGGAAATATTTAAACTTCTGGGAACAAATGTTGGCAGGTTTAAGCGGCTCACACTCGTTAAACTAGAGAACGTGATTTAGTCTTGTCATGCCTTTGATGTCTTGACTCTTTTTTTCACAGAAAGAGCCAACGCAACAGTGAGACTGGTTTTAATCAGAACTTCAATGACGTGGCTCAACGCTCAGAAGTATTGCAGACAGCATCACACAGACCTGGCCACTGTTAGGAGTCTAGACGACAACGCACAGATCACCAACTTGATGACGAATATGGGTGGAGTCTGGATCGGACTGTACAGGGGCGCGTGGAAGTGGTCAGATCAGGCCAACTTTACTTCCTCAACCCAACTCATTACTCAGAGACTCAACACGAAGGGCCAAAACTGTGTCGGTCTATATAATTCTAGTGCTTCCATTGATGATCAATATTGCACTTCATCTTATTACTTCTACTGCAGCATTGGTGAGTCCTTCTTTGACAGAAACTGATTGTGACTGTTCATTTAAAAGAAGTTTCCCAAACTGGAGGTTCATGAGAGAACTGTGAAATTAATTAAATAATAAAAATGTCAAATTAAAATATTATTTACATATTTATAAAAACGCAAATGGGATGCATTCTCCTAAACCATTTAAGTCGGAAACCCGAAAATGGCTGTTCATGTTCCGGTCGAAAATTTTCAGTAGTCGAAATTTTGATGCTTCACTATTTATAAATACGAAAAATGTATAATAATTAAAAAAACACATGTTCACAGTTTTCTGATGTTGGTTAATAATCACATGACATGCAGATAACCAACTAAAACATTTAATCTTTTTCTTAGTAAGAATTGTTGCTTGAAATTGCTTGAAATTGCTTGAAATGTGTTTATTTGTTCTTTTGTCCCTAATTTTTTTTTTTTTTTTTTTTTTTGCAATTCAGTTCAGAGTGTGTGTAAGCTATTGTGCAATTGCCCCATTTTAAATACAAGAATGCACTGCATAATCAAACAGTTATTTAAGATCATGTTAGATATCAAAATTTGTTAACTATATATTTTGAACAATGTCTTTAAAAATGCCCTCCTCCCCCAACACTAAAATCACTTAAGGAGGGATTCCCCCATCTTCAAAAATAAGATTTGGACCCTGAATGAATGTGTGTAAAATGTGATTGGAGCATCTCTATAAATAATTGTACAGGATTAAAAGAAGTCTTCAAAAAGAGAATAGATATCTTTGATCTTATCGACTCCAAAAATCCCTACCCTATCTCACGACCAATTCGTACGAATTCGTACGAGTGATTCAAAAGTGGCTAATTCGTACTAATTCATACGACCTCACTCGTACAAATTTGTACGATTTGTCTAAACCCACGTGACGGTTATGTTTAGGGGCGGGGTCAGGGGTAGGTCATTCGTACGAATTCATACGAATTGGCTAATTCGTAAAATATGTACGATTTAGCTAAATCATACGAGGGAGGTCGTACAAATTGTTACGAATTAGCCACCTCGTAAAATTCGTACGAATTCCCGTGAGATCAGGTTGAAAATCCTGATCAGAGAACCCGTGTTTTTGGTCAAATGGGTTCGGCTGACTAGTATCCCTCATCTATAAAGTAAGATATAGTAAAACATAAAGTAAGATATGATGTGCTTGTCCTGCAGTGAAGAGTAAGCAGCAGCTGATCCGAGTGCAGGTCAAAGCCAGTGAGAACGCGGACGACGCTACATTGAGTGCACTCGTCTTAAAAAAGGTGGGTTTATAATACTCAACAGACTAAGGCCCCGTCCACACTACTGAAAAACTGAGACCTTTTGGTACGTTTGCACCTCCCGCCCAGACTAAAACGGGAAAAACGAAGACCTAAAATGGAGAAGTTTAGAAACTCTGCAGCTCTTTTTTGCGTTTTAAATCTCCGGAGGGCGTTTTAGTGAAGACGGAACAAAACGGAGAAGTTTAGAAACGATGACGCAGAGGCTCACGTGATCACATGATCGGCATTTTCAGATGTTTTTAATGTGGACGGAAATCAATTCTAATACGCAGATAAAACACTGGTGGACGGAGATCGAATTTGTTTTAGTTCTCCGTTTTTAAACGAAAAAGCAGTAGTGTGGACGGGGCCTAAAATTAAAATGTTGTACTTTTGTTTTCTTTATCGGAATGGTAAGGAACTTGGTAAAGGTGATACCACTTGCTGCGGAAAGAAAACAAACGAGGTCCTGATGAAAATAGTCACACTTTTGTGCTTCTTCTTTCAAAATTGAGCGCATTGGAAATTGAGACGAATTTCCTCCGGTGGAAGTGTTTGGTACTGCAGCCAAACACAATCTGAATGAATGAAAGCTCTTTTTTCTGAGATATCAAACGTGTGTTAAAAAAAGATATCAAACTGGAGTCTGTGATATCAAAAAAAAGATATCAAAAAAGATAACAAACTGGAGATATCAAAAAAGATATCAAACTGGAGTCTGTGCTTTAAGCACTCAAGATTTACAATAGTTTAAGTTGGAAATTTAATTGTCAGGTCTATGCTCAATAAATGGATTATTTTCGGCAAGATTTGTAAAGTATAAGATGATCATTTTGAGGAGAAATACATCACACTTGTTTAATGAAAGCCTGTTTTGTGGTTCAGTTACAGCAGATGCTGAGCGATCAGGACGTCACACTCACATGGAGGAAACAACCGGACGGGAAAATCTTCCAGAAGAAAAAGACCAGGAACGCCAGTCCTCCAGTTTGCTGAAGTCATGTTCTTTATGGAGTGACACTTATCCCAAACCAATGCTATATTTCATTTTACTATTCAATTAAATATTCATGATTCCTATCTGAAGCGTTGATTAGTTGAAGTGATTTATTATTGTATTTTTAAAGTCATATGATATGGATCACACTTCACAGGCTTTACTGTGTAGTTTTACACATTTTCTGTTGTCTTATTGCTATAATGTAATGATATGTGTTCCAGTGCAGTTCATTTGATTGTAAACAATGTTTGTTCGAGGAAGTCTCCAACGCAAATTTTCATTTCTATGCCGATGATACTTTGATATACACTTGCTTTTGGTACTGTACAATTTACCTGGTTTGATTTAAAACACAATTTCCTTAATATTCAGGAACCAGTCTCACTGGTTGCTTTTAAATTACTTTTATGGCTGTGCAAAAATTAATTGCAATTAATCGCATCCAAAATAAAAGTCTGTGTTTACATAAAATATTTGTGTGTGCTGTATATAATTATTTCGGGTAACACTTTACAATAAGGTTCATTAGTTAACATTAGTGTTACCTTATTTTGTGTATACAGTCGTGCTCAGAATTAATGGCACCCCTGGTAAATATGATGAAAACTGGCTGTAAAAAATAATTCTGCATTGTTTATCCTTTTGATCTTCCATTCAAAAAATTGGCAAAATTCTAACCTTTCATTGAAGCAAAAGAATTGAAAGTGGGGGTAAATCACACTATGAAATAAATGTTTTTCTCCAAAACACTCTGGCCACAATTTTTGGCACCCTGTTATTAAAAACTTTTTGCAACCTCAGATCTGTAAACTTTTGCCAAGATAACAGATGGCAGAAGCTTCATTTTGTGCTCCGTAACTAATTTTTGTGTTGATTTTTGTTTTGGATCGTTGATGGAAGATCTAACCACGGCCCATTATAAGATTTCTAGCAGAAGGCGTCAGGTTTTTATTTTTTTATCTTTTTGTATTTGATAGAATCCATAATGCCATGTATCTGAACAAGATGTCCAGGACCTCCAGCAAATAAATAGGCCCACAACATAAAAGATCCAGCAGTATATTTAACCGTAGGCATGGGGTACTCTTCATCCCTGTTTGCACCAACACATCTGCTGGGTTTGCTGCCAAAAAGCCTCTTTTTTAGTTTCATCCGACCACAGAAGCCTGTGCCGATTGAAGATCCAGTCGTGTCTGACACCTGAATATGCTGGAGTTTGTTTTTGGAGGAGCGAGGAGCATTTTTCTTGAAACCCTCTCAAACAACATGTGGGGATGAAGGGGTTGTCTGATATTTTTTTTTTTTTAGGTTTTCTGACCCCAAGACTCAACTAATCTCTGCAATTCTCCATCTGTGATCCTTGAAGAGTCTTTGGACACTCAAACTTTCATCCTCACCGTCCATTAAGGCAAAATAGACACACGTCCTCTTCCTGGCAGAATCATAACATCTTAAGTTGATTATAACTTCTTAATTATTGTCCTGATGGTCAAAATGGGGATTTTCAATTCTTTAGCTATTTTCTTATATCCACTTTCTATTTTGTGAAGCTCAACAATCTTTTGCTGCACATCAGAACCATGTTCTTTGGTTTTATTCATTGTTATGGATGATTCAGGGAATTTGACCTTTGTGCTTCCTCATATTTAAACTCCTTGAAACAAGAAGTCATAGCTGGACAATTTCATGTTCCTAGTCACCCTGATGTGCTTAAAAAATTAAATATTAATGGGAATGTACTTCAGAGATATTTTTCTCATAAAAAATTCTAGGGGTGCCAACAATTATGGCCAGAGTGTTTTGGAGAAAAACATTTATTTCATAGTGTGATTTACCCCCACTTTCAATTCTTTTGCTTCAATGAAAGGTTAGAATTTTGCCAATTTTTTGAATGGAAGATCAAAAGGATAAACAATGCAGAATATTTTTTTACAGCCAGTTTTCATCATATTTACCAGGGGTGCCATTAATTCTGAGCACGACTGTAAATAAAATGAGTTTAAACTTGAACTTGAAGTGATATGTGGCTTAAAATCCATCTGTTCTTGCTCTATACTGGAGCTCCATCTGCTGAACATGAGATACACATGTTTTCGACTTTCGTAAGTTATTCTACGTAGTGTTTAATTCCTTTGAAATGCCTCCCAATATCAGAAATGTCAGATAAATACTAATTATAAAAAATATATATATATTGTCTAAACCTTGAAATGCAATGTAAGATAAAGGCGTCTGCCAAAGGCGTAAATGTAAATGTAAATTTAAACATTTAGCAGTGGCCAAATGTATGTTGCAGGTCACTTTACAAACATCTCTTGCTTATCTATTCATAAGCAAACAAAATAAATATTCATGATTCCTATCTGAAGTGTTGATAAAAGTGATTTATTATTGTATTTTTAAGGTCATATGATATGGATTACTAGCCTGACTTCGTCATACTCATATTCTATTGAGAATATGAGTCTGAAACTCCTCCATTGGGCTTTGATTTTGAGGCGTGTCGTAACCGAACCAGGAAAAAAAACCTCTGCACTCAATTGGATAGTCGGTAGACCTACAACCAATCAGAGCAACGCAGTAAGTCAACTACTTTGCATGCAGTTGTCAACATAGGCGGAAATCGCGGGGGGGTCGGGGGGGTCAGGACCCCCCCTATCTGAGGGTTGTCCCCCCAAAAAAAACCATTAAAATATGTGTATTGTAAATAATGTAATGATATATTCTTAAAATAATTAAGAAATAAAATAACACAAATGCAAACGGGGCAATTACGAAAAAAGCGTACTAAACATTTTGAGACCCCCCTCCCTTGCCTCACAGTGCGTTGGTCCACCGCCTCCGTCCCTTTTACCTCAGACGCCTCCGTCCCCTTAGACACACACATTCCGGTGGCGGGAGAGAAAAACATAGTGTTTGAATAGTTGTGGAACTCCAGTAAAGGGGGTCGCACACCGGACGAGAAGCGTAGCGGCGCGTCGCGCAGCGCCACGTCTTTAAAATTCGAACACATTATTCTCTATGAGTGTACACACACCGGCGGCGCCGTTCGGCGTCTGTCCGCGGCGCCCAGCAACGGCTCAGGACCGTGTTCAAAACCCTGCTGCGCCACAGAGCGCCATTTACATAGTTTTATATACAATTTAAATTATTTTTGTCTCAAATCCGTGCTGACGGATCCTGACTTCGCCCTATGCTGCAATATACATTTAGTTTTGCATTCATTTACAGAAATCAGCTGCTTGATTTTTCAGGTGAGATTCTCAATTCATTCAGTTAACGGATGCTCTGAGGTAAAGTTTTCAGACCGCAGACTCAGCAACGATTGTATTTAATTGTACATAACAATAATAACAGACACTATCTTCATGTCATTAAACATTACAATATTGCTGGCCATACACTGATTAGAAAGTCCGGGTGCGCTGTGCATTTAGATTCTAACGCTTTCACTGTGATTTAGTTGGTTTATATCATTTAATATAGTTAAAGAATTAGTCAATGAATGAAATGAAATCGCTGCGCTGCGTGAGGAGAGTATGTAAACAGATTCGCCGCTGGCTTAAACCAGAAAGAAATTTTAAGAAGTATAATGAAATGGTCTCCATGCTACACTAATAATAGTAGTAAGGCTTTCCTCTGTATTTTTTTGCCTGTATTATTGGTGTCCCCTTCAAAATTTGCTCTTGAGAATTGTTATGTTTATTGTCCCCCCCCAACATTTTGATGAAATTTTCGCCCCTGGTTGTCAACTACAGAACTTACTTATTTTAGAAGTTAAATAACGAGTGTTGCTTCTTTCACTTGGTCCTTCATGAGTGCCACCAAAGGAGAAACCACAACGACCACAGGCTTTTCATTACGTCCCATCTTCTTAACGACCGTCAGAGCCAGCTGATAAGTTACACTTCTGCCGAATATCTTTCCGATCGACAAATGCCTTGATTGCAGTTTTCTGTTTGTCTATTAAAATGAATGCGCTGTCGATTAATTTTAAAAACAGACGCGACAGTGGAATCTATAATCTCAATTCTCCAGCTGCAGTCATCTCTGAGGGAAACCGGTTAGCGCTCTTTGATAACGTGATGATTACGTCCCTGCAGATCATCTGTCCATCATCGTATAAAGCCCGCCCTTGCAATCTGATTGGCCTGAACATTTTTCGCCTGATCATGATTACTCCTCAATGGATCGAGTCCAGACTGAACTTCCCGACCAAAAAATGTTGTGGGTGGAGTTCGGGCTGGCATCCAGGCTAATGGATCACACTTCACAGGCTTTAAAATCAAACGTCTGTGTAGTTTTACACATTTTCTGTTGTCTTATTGTTATAATGTAATGATATATATTCCAGTGCAGTAAATAATGTTTGTCCGAGGAAGTCATTTATGACCAATTCGTGCAAAACCTTGTGTTGTTTTAAAGATGCAAAATTATCTGTCTGGACACACAGACACTGATTTCCATTTGGACTTTGTTTCTTTATTTGAATGGCATCGCTGAGCATGAAAATAACCAGTAACTGAGCTCGTCCAGAAGCCCATATTAACTATATGGCGTTTGTCTATTGTAACATTTGCTCTGTGTTTTGATGGATTATTAGCTGTTAATTTAATAATGCTAAACCCTAAAGTGACACAATAAGTACAGAAACATAAACATTCAATGTTTATACTTTTAAGAATGTGACCAAAAAAAGCAACATTTTTCTTAAAATAAAAAAGAAGAAGTTTTGGTGGCACAGTCGGGCTTCCTTGATCACAGTAACTTGTAACATTTTAGCGTTTGTAGTTTCTTAAAAGTTGAGTTATATTAAGGATTAAGGACATCTCCAATTTCTCTTTACACTAAAAATACTTTGTGTTCTCCAGTAGAAATGTCTGGACAAGTGGAATGACTTTAGATATTAAGTCTTGTTTTCTGAGAAGTGAATTCAGGGACGGGTGAAGGGAATGGTGTATATATTGGGTGATGATCAACTCAAGTGTTCTCGTGTCTCGAATGGGGAACATCACTGACCCCGATGGAAGAGAAGAGCAGATGCTGTTTCTACAAGCATGTACAAATGATCCATTTCCATAAGGATGGTATCAGTTACTGGTTATTTTCCTGCTCTGTGGTGCCATTTAAATAAGGATCCTTATAATGCAGCAAAGTCAGAACGGGAATCAGTCTCGGCGTCTCCACACTGAAGGAGGTTTTCCATGAAAGGTAATGGACAAATAAATATTTACTATATCAACAATATCGTTTGTCTCTACTTTATTTGTCATTTTTCAAATCAGGATTTTTTCCCCATTTAATCTGACCTTTAAGATTGAAATGGTTGAAAAGATGCATTTTTTTAAAGATAAATTGCCATGACACACTGCACATCATGTTGCATTATTATTTTATGTTATATTGATCTTATAATTGCACAACCTTTTTCAACATTGCACTGCATTCCTCATGTCTCTTTTATTATTAGGGCTCGAGCACCGATGGTGTGAGGTTCACATTGAGGTGACGACTAACAAAGAGCAAATCTTTAATGCCTTGCATGTCCAAACTTAATGTCATAGTGAAAAACTACAATGCAATAACTGTCAGTTAATTTGAGAAGAAGAACTTTTAAGGATAATGGTTTTCAGAAACATCTGTAAATGATGAATAAAGTGGGCTACTTTCCATCTTTCTGAGGCGACACTGTTCGTTTTGCAGACTCGTGAATCATTAACATGCTCCACAAGGACATTTAAACTGAAAAAAATAAAGATATATTAAGATTACACACATTACAAAGCCACCCATAACAATTATAGTGTTTCTTATCCATGACGCATCCATGATTAAAGCCCAAACACGCGAGGCAGCGCACGTGACGTCAGGCGGATGGACCAAAAAAAGACGTGCCTGAGCAGCTCTCTGTACTTTTAAAAGATGGAAGTTTACACTTTCTCCTCTGATTAATTATGTTGTAATGACAATTCCTGGATGTTTTGTTATTAGTCTACTCTCTTTTCTGAGCCTCACCTATTGTTGTTGATAGATATGTCATTTTACTATTTGATAAAACATGAAATTATGCACTTTTACTCATTCAAATTGAAACCTAAGAAAAAAACTAAATTTGTCTACTTAAATGCATGATATGTATATTAGTGAACTAATGTAATTTTTTTTGTATTTGTACTTTTTTTCCAGTGACAAAACCTGTGACAAGATGACGGACCAAATTTGTTTTCATCTGCTTTCTCTTTCAGGTAAAATAACATGCAGCTCTTTTCTCTCAATGAGAGCTGCTCTGCTCTGCTCTGATTGGTCAGAAACGAAACGCTCATTATCATATCTGAATCTTAATGTTCCAGCAAACTTGAAAACAATGTTCCAACAACATTATGCTAACATTCCAGCAACATTATGCTAACCTTAAAGGGTTAGTTCACCCAAAAATGATAGTAAGATATTAAGATCACTCCTGCATACTAGTCCATAGGCTTCTTGAGGGAATGACAATTGATGGCCTCGAAAAGTCAATAAAGACATCGTTAAAATAGTCCAAGTGACTACAGTGGCTCAATCTTAACTTTATCAAACGACGAGAACACTTTTTGTGCGCAAAAACAAGACTTTATTTCAACTCTTCGTTTATTTCTCCCTCTGCGCGAGTCAGGTTACTAGTTTAATAGCGTAAGCTTCCGTTATTGTACGTCACACGCATCACACACATGACCAGCGTCGGCCAATAGTGAGCCTACGTGTGACGTAGCTTTACGCAATCACACTACGTTAACTGACTACAGGCCCATGGAGAAGGAAGTGAATAGTTGAAATAAAGTCGTTATTTTTGTTTGTTTTTGCGCACAAAAAGTGTTCTCGTCGTTTGATAAAGTTAAGATTGAGCCCCTGTAGTCACTTGGACTATTTCAACGATGTCTTTGACTTTTCGATGCCAGCAAGAGTCATTCCCTCAAGAAGCCTATGGACTAGTATGCAGGAGCGATCTTAATATCTTAAATATCTTAATTTGTGTTCCGAAGACGAACGAAGGTCTTACGGGGTTGGTACAGCATGGGGGTGAGTAAATAATGATTTAATTTTCATTTTTGGGTGAACTAACCTTTTAAGATAATGTTCCAACAACATTATGCTAACTTCCAAAGGGTTAGTTCACCCAAAATGAAAATTAAGTCATTATTTACTCACCCCCATGCTGTACCAACCCCGTAAGACCTTCGTTCATCTTCGGAACACAAATTAAGATATTTTTTTTATTAAATTTGAGAGCTGTATAACTACCACATAGGCTCCTAAGGGAATGACTCTTGTCGGCCCAGAAAGTCAATGAAGAAAATGTTTAAATATTCCGATATTAATGCGACTTCAATACGATTTCCACGACGCATGCGCGAGAATTGCGATCTCCTTCAACTACTTCAGTTCAGTTCTCGCGCAAGCGTCGTGGAAATCGTATTGAAGTCTCGTTTCAGGCCAACAAGGAAGAAAAGGAATAGTCGAATAAAGTCGTTATTTTTGTTTGTTTTTTCGCACAAAAAGTATTCTCGTCGCTTGATAAACTTATAGTTGAGCCACTGTAGTCACATGGAATATTTAAACATTTTCTTCATTGACTTTCTGGGCCGTCAAGTGTCATTCCCTTAGGAGCCAATGTGGTAGTGATTCGGCTCTCAAATTTAATAAAAAATTTCTTCATTTGTGTTCCGAAAATGAACGAAGGTCTTGCGGGGTTGTTACAGCATGGGGGTGAGTAATTAATGACTTAATTTTCATTTTTGGGTGAACTTACTAACCCTTTAAGATAATGTTCCAGCAACATTATGCTAACGTTCCAACAACGTTAAGATACTGTTTCAGCAACGTTATGCTAACTTTAAGATAACGTTCCTGCAACATTATGCTAACGTTGCAGCAACGTTTTGCTAACATTAAGATACCATTCCAACGTTCCCACAACGTTCTCAGGACATAATTTTGTTAGCTGGGATTTACAGTTATACAAACAGTAACGATCGCGTGGATTTATCCCGGCGGCTAGTCTGGGATTAGGATATATGCTTTGGCAGTGGCTCGCAGTTAATTTACGGGTCCAGTTTAAGGTTTTACTGTTTTGCTCTTGATTATATTTTAGATCTTCTCCAGGTCTATCAGGCGGAAAGGCTATGGTCATCTCAAACATCACTTTTAAAAATCCATAAATCTCCTATATTAGATTTTGTACTACATTGTTGTTGTTGTTGTTTTTTTCAAATCATGGTTGAGGGCGCATTTGACAATGATAATTAAAAATGATAATATAATTAATAAACATTGAGTGGAACCTATAAGAAGGACACTGGGGAATTTTTATACAAAGCTTGAAATGAGTGTATTCTGTCGACAGGACTCCTGTCACTAACTCTGTGTAAACCACACGGATATGTTCTGATCCGAGAGTCAATGCCGTGGACAAAAGCTCAAAACTACTGCAGGGAAAACCACATCGACCTGGCCACAGTTCAGAGCGTTGAAGACTGGACCACTCTGCAAGAAGTCGCCGATGAAGAAAAGTATCGTTCATTTTCCTGGATTGGACTCTACAATGACGTCGACAGCTGGCGTTGGTCTTATAAAGAGGAGAATGCAGTGTTTAAGTACTGGGGTTCTGGCCAGCCGAATAACAACGGTGCAGTAGAGGAGTGTGTCGCATTATATTCCACTGGAAAGTGGTGGGATCACAACTGTAATGAAACAAGATATGTTGTGTGTAACGACGGTAAGAAACACTCTTTATTGATGCGCATTATTATTAGTGTATGCATTTATTACATATTCATCCATTTATTTATTTAGCAGATGCTTTTATCCAAAGCAACTTTCAAATGAGGAATATGATATGCATGAAGATTAATATAGACTTATATAATGGAATTATGGGTGGGTGATAGAAGTAAAAAACTATATAACAATTAGGCTGGATCATGAATTTTGTGCAGATGAATAATTTGGCCCAGACTGGCCCACTACATATGATCATAAACACAACCGAACTTTGCACGCCCGTGAATATAAACATTATTCCAAATCAAAGAGGGGTCAGGCAGACCAACACACATTAGATCAGCTAAATGGGATGGGATCAAGTTACACTCAGGCATACTTGGAAATTGTAGCCTCCTAATACACTGACTACATGTAATAATTGGCAGCAAAATGGAAAACTTGTTACACCAAACATTGTAACAACTTTTTTTTCTCTGTTATTATTATATACGTCTGATGTAGTTAAGAACCAACTACATCAGATCCAAAAAAAGAACAACAAAAAAACACCACCACTTTTAAAACGTCTCGCAGCACGAATGTACCAATACGAACAAATAAAACATCTCCAGTTAACTAGCAGAGCATTCATTTTGTTCATTTGTTGAATAAGAGGCAATCTAGCGCTGAAATGCTTTTTCTTTAAATCAAGTGATCAAAGTCCTCGTTACCGTTGAGATCAGTGGCGTGGAAACTGTGATCTCTTGTGGCTCGCACACAGCCTTCAATCCGTTGTGGAGACTATTTGTTCGGGTGAAGGAGAGCTCAAGCCTTGTTTATACTCGACGCGTCCGCAAGAGGGCGAGTGCGCGCGGCAAAAATGACATCATTGTGGTGTGGGCGGTCGTGCGTTTTGGGTGCGCAAGACCACGTTTCGGCACTTCATGTTTCCACTGGCAATCTCCGCTCTGCTGTTGCGTATGCAGGTGGACAAAAAGTAGCGCGAGTAATTGACGTCACGTGATCGGCTTTTTTAATCGGTGCTTTTGGGGTTTGCCGATCAAGTAATTTTTAGTAGTGATGGGAAGTCCGGTTCTTTTCCGCGAACCGGTTCTTTCGGACAGTTCGTTTTAATGAACCGGTTCAAAAAACCGGTTCACCAGTTCTTTTACGTCATCACGTAATGACGTCAATTCTATCATCCCGGCGGATAAAAATACTTCAAATTAAAGGGCATTTTTAATCACAACTTCAGTTAAATAATAGTATGCATTGTCATAATCATCTTGGATAAGTTTCTTACATTTACATTTTGAAAACGAACCCTGCTGCAGCATAGCGATGTGCTAACGCGGATGTTTTACATGTTTTAAATATATAAAATGCATAAATGGTCTTCATCATTTTATTTGTTATTAAATAAACTTACATTTCGCCTATTCGCCCTCTCATTTAAGTCCTGGGTTCACCCGTACTACTGCGTGCTCGTATATCAGCACAGGATCAGCCGAAAGAAAGTTCTGTTCAGAGACGGTGCTATCACGCATGCGCAGTATCTCCAGCTCATCGGTTCTCCGTATCGAACGTGTCCGAAAGAAACAGTTCTTGGTTCTGTACTAGTGATTCAAGAACTGCAACAACCAGTTCTCGACTCGAGAACCATAGCATAGCTGTGTGCTGAGCTGAAACCTGAATATACAGTCGACAAAACTAAAAAATCGATGCATGTCTGTCTCCAATAGCCTTCTGTAGCCTATACAGCGTATATATATCATGTTTATAATGTGTTAAACATAACGAATTAATTCGTTATGTTAACACATTATAAACATTTACTAAGCAGTGCACCAAACCTTGGCAAGAGTTTACATCAATGATTTATATTGTTACTTAGAAATTAAATGAGCTAGCTGTTCCTGAAAATATTATTTAATAATAAATGTTTAGTAGTTTGACAGTTTTAGAATTCAATCATTATTTCCAATCGTTAAAATAATACAGATAGCCTACAGTAATGTGATAAACATGTTTCCAAAATGTTTTATTTTGTTACACTTACTGATGTTCAACTAAAGACATGGAAACGTAGGCTACATTTCGTCCCTCAGAAAAAAATGCACGCATGCTCAGCTCATCAACTCATCAGTTCTCAGTATGTCGAACGTGTCCGAAAGAAACAGTTCTCGGTTCTGTGCTGGTTATCCGACCGCTGTACCTGTATGTTCGGTAGTACGCATGCGCAGTATCAGCTGCTCGTGCTCGTCACTTCTCTCAGCACCAACATATGTCTCCGTTCAGTGAACTTTTTGAGTTACTGGAATAAAATGTACTTCTGGATATTGGTTTATTTCGATTCGGAGGGACTGTCAGGCATGTCTGAAAGTGAGTAACTTTAGTAACTTGTGGTTTAGCGCTGACGCAAGACGCGAACTGTTTCGAACGATTCAGTCCGATTTAGTGTACTGGTTCGACCGGTTCACTAAAAAGAACCGGTTCAAAAGAACGATTCGTTCACGAACCGGCCATCACTAATTTTTAGCCAATATCGCCTGATCAATCGGAGCATCACTACTCATTATTATGCGTGTCTGTCTTCTCAGGTGAGAAAAACCTAATTATTCATGAGGGGGTTGGGCCGTTCACTCCCATTCGCATATTACCTCTCCAAACAAAATCTAAATTTTCGCAATATAACCCAATCAGTGATGCGCGGGTCAATGTATAAACAAACCGCAACCGACCGACATTTTCAACTACCCGCCCGCAACTCGGACCGCAAAAAAAGTAAAAAAATATTGTACCCGACCCGCTTCCTGACCGCATTTTTTAAAAGTAGTAAATGCTCATCGGAGCGTTATTGGGCCATAGACGTGTAACAACACAGCATCGCAACCTACACATAACAAAGGCAAAGCCAGTACTTTGGTCATCATATTTCATTATTTCAGCAAATGTCTCCCACACTTTTACTCTTTCTATTTGTGTATTTGCGAGCTTCCACTCCCCAGTCTTCACCTTTTCTCTGCCGCCTCCATCTCTCTGCAGACTGTAGTGATCATAGACATGGCCGGTTCGTGAACGAATCGTTCTTTTGAACCGGTTCTTTTCAGTGAACCGGTCGAACCAGTACACTAAATCGAACTGAATCGTTCGAAAAAGTTCGCGTCTTGCGTCAGTGCTGCTCCACAAGTTAGTTACTTAATTACTTTCAGACCTGACAGTCGCCTCCGAATCGAAATAAATCAATATCCTGAATTCTATTTTACTCCAGTAACTCCAGCAGTTCACTGAACCGAGACATGTTGGTGCCACTGTTGAGAGAAGTGATGAGCACGAGCAGCTGATACTGCGCATAGATACTGCGTATACCGAACGCACAGGGACAGCGGTTCTCGAATAGAACCGAGAACTGTTAGACTGAGCTTGTGTGTTATCTTCGTGCCAGTTATTCAGCCAATAATGTGTAGGGCTGTATATTTCATCAAAAATTGTGTCTAGTACTAATACAAATGTTTAATTGGCATCTTTTTTCAAACGACCCGACCGACCGCGACCCGAATATCATTAAAAACATTTTTGGATGACCCGTAACTGCGGGTAACCGCGGGTGACCGCAGGCACCCGCTCATTTCGGATCAACCCGCGCATCACTGAACCCAATTCACAGTTTTATGTGAATGACTAGGAGGATGATTTTTAGATCATTGTGAAGAAAAAAAACTCTAGGCAACAACATCCATGACTCTTGTGGAGGTGTCAAGGACGTCGCCTGGAAACGTTCCCACAACGTTCCCAGACAGTCACGATGTGGAGTTCTTTAAATGGATTTTGTGGGCGGGGCTAAAACAGGGCTCGACGACGCACTGGAGCCCCTGAGCTTGTGGACACGCCCCCACTTGATGACGCACTGAGCCTACTGAGGCGGATCTCTCCCCTAACAAAAGAGCACATTCGCACTCGCCGCTCAATCGCGAGTTACTGTTAGTACTATTAGTAACTACAGCCTACAGTTTGAGCTAGCCATGCCTTCGACACTACCAGGATGCGATTATGTACAAAACAGATCGGTGTCTTTATTTAACTTTCCTAAAAACGATCACATCAAGAAGAGGTGGATTAATTGTGTGTAGAGCCAACCTTGATGAAGAGCTGAGGATCACCGCCAACACGCGCCTCTGTAGTGATCATTTTACAAAGGATCGTTTTATAAACTTTCCTCAGAGACAACTGGGATTCACTGATAATGCGCTTTTACTGGGGCCGAACCGACTATCTCCCGCCTCAGCCTTCAGCGACGGTGCAGTTTCACCGTCGGCAGCTTTCCCGCTAGTGGGCGTGGTTTCAGCGCACGGACACGCCCCCAGCGTTTGAGAACAGAGATAATTGCTGATTTTTTCAAGATTTTGATAGCTTATTTTATGTACTTGTCGGCTTTTTATCATTCAAATTTGGCTGTGTGGTTAATAACACATTTATCTGTGGTGTGACAAACTCAGAATACATACTTAATTTTGACTTTACGGGGACTTTAAAACTTCCACAAGTACACAGTTTTGATTTTAGTGCCTACAAGTAAAATTTCAGTTTTCGCACTATTTACCTTGAGGAAATTGTGTGTGAACCATGATTTAATTTCAGAAAGACAAAGCAAGAGAGAATATATACTAATATACTGTAACACTAAACTAGGCTTTGACGATATGTAAAGCTGAGTGTCGTCAGCGTAGCAATGAAAATTTATATTGAATTTACGGAAATTCTGTCTTAGTGGTAATAAATATATAATGAACAGCAGAGGACCCAGGACTGATCTCTGAGGTACACCACTGGTTATCTGAGATATGAATAGACATATACAAGTCAAAATGGGAGATTAAAGGGATAGTTTATCCAAAATTAAAATAAGTGTTTTTCAATAACTGACCATCATGTAATTTCAATCTTGTATTAAAGCTTTCGAAGGACACAAAGGGAAAAAAATATATATAGGTTTTAACACTGAAAGACTTACAACTTTCACTCAAAAATTGCTAGTAAATTTCACAAATAATTACAAAGAAATTCAAAATAAATTAAACAGGATATTTTGAAATAGAATAACTGAAATGGAGTATAAAAAAGAAAAAAAACTCATTTCATTCATGCTGGGTTCATAACAAATATATATATATATATATATATTTCCATTTCAAAAATATATATATTTTATTGACTTCTGGGAACAAATGTTGGCAGGTTTAAGCGGCTCACACTCGTTAAACTAGAGAACGTGATTTAGTCTTGTCATGCCTTTGATGTCTTGACTCTGTTTTTCACAGAAAGGGCCAACGCAACAGTGAGACTGGTTTTAATCCAAACTGCAATGACGTGGCTCAACGCTCAGAAGTATTGCAGACAGCATCACACAGACCTGGCCACTGTTAGGAGTCTAGACGACAACGCACAGATCACCAACTTGATTAACGATGTGACCGGAGCCTGGATCGGACTGTACAGGGACTCGTGGAAGTGGTCAGATCAGGCCAACTTTACTTCCTCAACCCAACTCATTACTCAGAGATTCAACACGGCGGGCCAAAACTGTGTCGGTCTATATAATTCTAGTGCTTCCATTGATGATCAAAATTGCGCTTCATCTTATTACTTCTACTGCAGCATTGGTGAGTCCTTTACTTTCCTTCTTTTCGTTGTTTGTTGACAGAAACTGATTATGGCTGTTCATTTAAAAGGAGTTTCCCAAACTGGAGGTTCATGAGAGAACTGTGAAATGCTAATTATTAAATAAAATAAAAAAAAATGTCAAATTAAAATATTAATATTATACATATCTTTATAAAAATGAAAACACCACAAGTTATGAATAGGGATGCACTCAAAAACCCTCCAAAACCATTTAAGTCTGAAACCCGAAAATAGCTGTTCCCGCCGAAAATTTTCAGTACTCGAAATTTTGGTGCATCTTAGCAAGAGTTTTATTTTAAAATCTTCAATTTAATTTGACACTTATGATTTAATTCTATACACATGTCTTAAAATTTGAGTCACGTTTTTGGTTGGGGGTCTCAGATCGGTCGACCACTGATCGCCATCGGCCGATAATCACTTTGGGAAGTTTGTCTTGATCATTTTTTACCACTCTTTATTCTGTTTTATTTATTTGTGCTACTGCTTGAAATGTGTTTATTTATTCTTATTTTATTACTGACTGTTAACCAGTAACGTGTGGTGAACTCACAGGGGCGTAATTTGCAGGCTCCACTTTTTGCCAGGGTCAATATTGTCCCCACCACTTTTTAAAACCTCTGGCGGCACGGACGGTTCGGCTGACTAGGAGTTTGGGAATCCCTCATCTATAAAGTAAGATATAGTAAAACATAAAGTAAGATATGATGTGCTTGTCCTGCAGTGAGGAGTAAGCAGCAGCTGATCCGAGTGCAGGTCAAAGCCAGTGAGAACGCAGATGACGCTACATTGAGTGCACTCGTCTTAAACAAGGTGGGTTTATAATACTAACCCTCTGGTGCTCTTCGGTCATTTCTGACAGAAATGTTTTACTTGTTTTCTTTATCGAAATGGTACGAAACTTGGTAAAGGTTTTGCCACTTGTGTGGAAAAAAACAAAAAATTTTTAAGGTTTAAAAGGTCCTGATAAAAATAGTTACACTTCTGTGCTCCTCGCTTTCAAAAATTATGAATTTCCTCTAGTGGAAGTGTTTTGTACTGCAGCCAAACACAATCTTGAATGAAAGCTCTTTTTTTTTTTGAGATATCAAACGTGTGTAGATTTTTAGCTTTGATTTTTTCACAGTTTTAATTTTTTATATATATTTTTGCACATTTTTCATAACAATAAATGTAAAAAAAAATAAAATAAAAAGAGATCAAACTGGACTCTGTGCTTTAAAGCACTCAAGATTTACCATAGTTTAATTTGGAAATTTAATTGTCAGATCTATGCTCAATAAGTGAATAAATGCATTATACATACAATGTAAAATTAATTTAGTACCATAAAATCCCCTAAAAATTTAAAATATTAAATAAATAAACAAAAAACATTACCGAAATATAGTACATTCATTTTGTTGAAAAAAATAAAAATAAATACATCTCTGTTTAAGACCGACATGTGAAGAGCGGCAGTAATGTATTAAAATGCTGTGCTGGATGGATGATTTCTATTCATGTATTTCAGTAATGAGAGTCAAATGAGGATCATCACACATGTGCAACAAGTCTTTATTAAGACCTTTTGTGACATTGTCTTTGGTGACAAATGTGTTTAGATTTGGAAGCATTTGTTAAATAGTCCAGTCATTTTGTGAAAAAAGGTTGAACAAATTGCAACAGAAGCAAACTCAACTGATTTTTTATCCTCAATATGTCCTGAGTAAGGAAAAAAAGCCCCGAAGAATCCCATTAGGGGAAAGTTTAGAAAAAGACCAAAATATATCCCATTCATTCGCATATTCATTACAAAATTTAACCTTTAGATATCATCATGAAAATCACTGAGTTGATTACTTACATCAAGACAAACAACAAGTTTTTTTAAATGGTTTGTTAACATGGACAAACGGTGCATAATATAATTACGTATTAGCTAATTTGCATAATTATTCAAACAGATCTAAACATGGGGTATAGCCAGCACGTTCTCATCCTTTAGTGTCACATAGGACGCTATATGACAAAACGGCGCTATACTACGCACATGGCACCCTTTATCGTTAATATTCACGCGAACCCAAGGCGTCATAAATCCTTTAGCGTAATATGAGACTACCCTAGCCCACACCTAAACCTAACCATCACAGCGCGTGTTATATTAACGATAACGGGTGCCATGTGCGTAGTATAGCAGCCTTTTGTCATATAGCGTTCTACGTGACGCTAAAGCATGACAATGCGTTGGTATAGCAGGTGAAAATGTTTTGTTGAATCTTGTTGAAATATAACAGTAAAAGACTTAATGTTAAGGTCTGAATGGCACCCATTTAGGCTATACGTCAACATTAATACAGGAAGAAGTGCTTTAGAAACCAGCCTTTATTAATTATTATTGTAGAGATTTGGGCATTGAGTGCATTGTGTACGTAATTAGATATTTTGATCCAGACACTTTTTATTTCACCTATCTTTTGTCTTCTGCATTCTCTTTACTGATCTGTCTCCTGTTCTTCCCTCAGACTCATCCCCCAGAAACAGTCCCATTGACCCAGCCCCAAACCCCATCTCTGCCATTATCATTAATAAAGGCTGGTTTCATTAATGTTCATGGGTAGCATAAATGGGTTCCATTCAGACCTTAATATTAAATAGTTTACTGTTATATGTCAATAAGACATTTTCACCTGCTATATATGTTTAGATCTGTTTGGGTATTTATGCAAATTAGCATATATGTAATTATGCACCATTTGTCCATGTTAACAAACAATAGCAAAAAACTTGTAATACATTTTTTGTCTGTCTTGATGTAAGTAATCAACTTAGTGATTTTCATGATGATATCTAAAGGTTCAAAGTTTTACCCTATTCACGTAAGAATGAATATGCGTAGCCTATGAATGGGATATGTTTGGGTCTTTTTCGAAACTTTCCCCTAATGGGATTCTTCGGGGCTTTTTTTCCTTACTCAGGACATATTGAATGAGGATAAAACATCAGTTGAGTTTGCTTCTGTTGCAATTTGTTCAAGGTTGACCCCCATTTTGGCTTAAAATGACTGGACTACAATGAGTTTGTCAGTCCTTCGCATTATAACAAAATATAATGCTTTTTGTTTTGAGCTTTCGTCAGTTTCTGCATTTTCGGCAAGATTTGTAAAGTATAAGATGATCATTTTGAGGAGAAATACATCACACTTGTTTAATGAAAGCCTGTTTTGTGGTTCAGTTACAGCAGATGCTGAGCGATCAGGACGTCACACTCACATGGAGGAAACAACCGGACGGGAAAATCTTCCAGAAGAAAAAGACCAGGAACGCCAGTCCTCCAGTTTGCTGAAGTTATGTTCTTTATGGAGTGACACTTATCTCAAACCTATGCTATATTTCATTCTTAGTTGTAGTGTACAAATATCTGAATTATACTAGATGAATTACAAGTGATTAGTCAAAAATACATTTAGAGCTATTTGTTTTGCATTTATTCATTTAGCAGACCTGAAAACAAATGTTAACAATGTAAAATTGTCATGAAGAATAAATAAAGGCCTTTGGGACGATATAAAAAATGCATCAGATCTTCTCACAATAAAAAGCACTACTGAATTAAACCCTATTAACCCTCTGAGACCTAAGGGCATTTTTACAATAAATTTTCCGTCTGGTGTCATTTACTAAAAAAGCTTGTAAAATATCAACCCTTTGGTGCACAGACAATTGACACACCTCTTATTTTTCAGGACAAATTGAACTTTCAGCATATTTGTGTTACATTGATGTCACCTGAATGTAAAATAAGTTATGGGACCATAAAGACAAATGAAAAAATAAATCGGAAATGGAATCACTCAAATAATTATTGAAATCACAAATTAAAGCTAAGCAATGTTCCTCTGGAAAATAGTTTGTTCATGTCTTTGGAGTCCTGGAGCACAGGAATAAACATTATAACTTGTACAGAACCAAAACTATTGACATTTTTCCAAAAGAAGTCCAGGCGTTTGGGGCCTCATGAAATTCACTGGTGCCAAGCCTCAAAACAGCTCCTATCAGCAATCACACAGAGGGCCACATCACAGGTTTTGCATTTCTATTTGATTTATTCTTTTATTTATTATGTTCTTTTTTTTATTCTTTTATAATACATTTATACTACTATAATAATTTTTTACAGTAAATAAATAAATGGCACTTCAGCTGGGTCTATCCTGGTAATCTAGTTCCTCATCTGTCAAAAAGCTCTGTTCTCCTGAAAATCCTTCATCCTGCAATGCACCAAAATAGACAAGCGCTTTATTTACGTCCATTTCTCTGTGTTTCTCTGTGAATCGCGCGTCTCTATCTATCTCCACTATATCACCGCTTGGTTCATGCGTCATGACGCACACCAATGTTTACGACGGATCAGCCTGTAATTGGTCAAGCTAGCGGTAAAAATGACCGAATATTTATGAATTATGGACTTCAAGATTATCAAAGTTTGACATAAAGCGTTTGGATTTATTGCTGAAAACTTCTGAAAGGAAGCACAAGTTCCAGTTCCATCACAAGTCCCCCGTGATGGCTAGCTCGTTAGCTTTCTGCTGGAAAAAACGGTAAGAAAATCGATAAATCTGTCATCGAGTTTTGTAAACATTAATCGGATGTGACGTCGGGCTCAGGGGGTTAACACTCTTGAGTGTTAATTTAACACTCATATCGTCCATTTGAAAGCAGGTGAAGGTGATTTACTACTAATCAAGGAACTGGCTTTACTGATTAGATGCACAAAACAATATCGTGCTATATATCGCCCAGCCCTAGCTCCCAGGATGCATTGTAGCATAAAGCATGTCACCATTGTTGAGATTGATATGCTGATTCATGATGTCTGTTTGTTTAAAAATAAAGTTTAATGATTTTCTGTCAAAAGCTGTCTGCAGTGCGTATAAAAATCACAATGTTGATGTTCAGAAAGCTGTCAAAAAAAGTGAAATTTATTTATTAAAAACAAATTACAACCGTTGGTTGTACATTAGAGAACCATTCTTTTTTATTTACTTTTTTTATAATGAAAACTACACAGCAAATTCTGGTTTTTGGAATAAACTCCCTGTTAGTTAAAATCAACTCAATCTGAGTGTACATGTGAGACCATCAATTAGACTCCAGCGCAGAGTTAAAATAACTCTGCTCTTGGAGTTGAATTTTTAACACTTTTTTCAGAGTTAAAATGGAGTTAAAATACTAATCCTACAGAGAGTAAATGTAACTCTAAAATTAATTATATGAACTCATTACCAGTGTTACCAGTTTAGTTTAACACTTCTTAGAGTTAACATTTATTCAACACAATATAATGTTTTGTGTGGAAATTACACTGGACACCATACTCTTGATTTACTGCCTTTATTAGAGCAAATCCATTTGGTTCAGACTTGAGGAGGAGTAACTTTCAACCGCTTGCCGCAGGACAGTCGTCTGAAGACCACAAAAACAACAGCATGAGGCATAATATAATCTAGCACCATTCATTGATAATGCAAAAATATATAAGCTGAAAATCACGCACATCGTGGGTCACCACTAATATAGCCTAACGTTACATAGCTGTTACAATTCAATTGCCTGTAATGCATTGATGCATCAATTTCACGGCAAAACACTCATTTTCAGAAACACAGTGAATAGAAAGACGGTTAGCTAATGTTAACTCGTTTACATCGACAAAAAACCCACGCAAATAGCCATTTCAAAATTTGAAACAAGTAATTTAAACATGCGTTCAACCGCAAGTTTGTCATGGTCGTTGACGTCAGTAAACAGTAACTAGCCTGTAACGTAACAGCTACGCGATGACCAAACGTGTTTGTCAGAAAATATATTTTTTAAATAGTTTTAAGTTACACTTTTACCTACCTCACGACGAAGCATAAGTCCATTATTCCTTTGTGCAGCGGCAGGGTCGTGTCGTAAAATAACTCCAGGTGTAGTGTTAAAACACGCTCCTGAACACCAATGAATGAACTCCAAAATACAACACAGCCGGGGAGTATCCAATAACACAAACCGTAGTCAGAGTTTAAAAAATAACTCCAAAAAATTAACTCTTTCACACGTTTTTGCCTAACTCATGATTTTTCAACTCCTGAAATTTGCTGTGTATTATTGCTGAACACCTTTGTTTATTGTTTCCTTTGTAACAAATGATATGTTTTGGTAAACACTGTTATAGAGACCAAAATTGCACTTAACCTCCTAAGACCCGAGTTTTGGGTGGAAAAGTCCAGGGGTCAGAAAGTAAAAGTACTGCCACATTTTTATTCCACCCACAGCAAAAACTCCAGTGTTTAATGAACTTTACTGGGAGTTTCTTTGGATCCAGACTCAAGAGTGTTTAAGGTAATGAGATAATTAAGTGAATAATTGAGTGATGATTGAGCATTATTGAAGACACCTGATGATAAACAGCAGAATCACTGAAGGAGAATGTCACATTTTTAAAGTCACCATTATGGAGATCAGTGTCTGCTTTAGTTAAACTCTTGACTCTTAAATCATTAACTGTAGATGTTGTTTGGCTGCTGTACATGAGTTATAACAGCCAGATGAACAACAAGGAAACCTGATGCGCTGAGGTTGGTTATGTTTTGACATAATCATCATTTGTAGAGTTTAACCTTTTTGATTACACAGTATAACATTTTCAAAAATGTAAATGTTATCCAAAAGATTCCTCAAAAGCTGTCATATTCTAAATACTTTATGGGCACACACAGACATCAAGAATCAGCCTGTGATTCTCAACAATGGTGACAATTATATAGCATGTTGCAGTTCATTCTGGGTGCCACCAATCAAAACTCATTCATGGCTCCCATCATGCATTGCGGTATGAATAAATAATGATCTGAATTGTCTTAGTAATTTCCTTTCCCTATTTGGATATTCTGTTTGTAACCATTGTTGAGATTCATACACTGAATCTTGATGTCTGTGCGTGCCTAAAAGAAATATTTATATTTATCAGAACAATGTTTAAAATATCATTCGGTTTATTTTGAAAAATCTGGATCTAATGTTATAAAATCACGGTGCTATTATGATCATTATACTTTTAATCAGAGAGTAGGCTTTAAATGAGTTCAGTGATTCAGATCTAATGATGATTATGTCTTAACATGATCTTGAACATCTGATCTGATCTCTTTGTTCACCCAGATGTTAAAACAGCCAAACCAAATCTTTAGTAAAGCATTTAAAGGTCACCTGCCCAACTAAAGAAAACACTGATCACCATAACTGTGACAAAAAATATAATTTTCTCCTTCAGTGATTCTGCTAGTTAACATCAAGTGTTTTCAATAAAATCTCAAACATCACTCAATTAGTCACTTAATTATCTAATTAACTTTAACACTCTTGAGTCTGGATCCAAATAAACTCCCAGTAAAGTTAATTTAACACTGTTAAGTTTTTGCTGTGGGTGGAATAAAATATGGCAGGACTTTTACTTTCTAACCCCTGGACACACAACCAATAATGTGATGTCCACGTAATCGGACAACCAGGTCTTAAGAGGTTAAAATACTAAGAGTCAAACTGCCCAACTAAAGGAAACACTGATCAGAATAATGGTGACCAAATATTTTAAAACATCAACATCTAAACCTCCGTTGATAGACATCTGACAGAAATAAAGCCATTCTAGTTAGTAATAAGTGAAGCTGGTAATGCTGTTTGTGGAGTTGTTTAATCCTCCTCTGCTGAGATCTTCAGATTTAATGTCTTCTTTGTATCTTCATTTGATTTAATCTAAGGCTGTGATGTCAGTTGTAGTTATTGTGTTTCTCTTTCCTTCAGTGATTCTGCTCGTTAACAGCAGGGCAGGTGATTATCACTAATACTCAATCATCACCCAATTAGTCACTTAATTATCTCATTAACTTTAACACTGCTTCTGTGTTACTTTATCACTCTGTAGAGTGGGACCAAATACACTCTGAGCAGTGTTGAATTAACATTGGGGATTTTGCTGTGCAGGGCTGCTTTTCCCAAAAACATCGTAAGCCTAAGAATAAGGCTGGGTATCAATTCACATGTTCAATTCGATTCGATTTCGATTCGCAAGCTCTCAGTTCGATTCGATTCTCGATTCGATTTTCGATTCTCGATTACTGATTAGATTCTCGATTAAACTATAATGATTATCGATGTAATACAAATCCTATATTTATAAAAAAAAAGAACAGGACATAAATTTACTAGTGGTTAATTAATAGAAAGAAATTAAGAGCCACAAACCTGTATATAAAACTCTTTTTATTTTAGGTACACTATACACTAAATGCATACAATGAATAGACAGGATTTTGATGCAAGATGCAAAATTGATGCTGGAAATTGGACAAGTCAGAACAGTAGCACAGCTTGATCAAACAGGATCAGGTTATTTTATGTTTAAGATAGATATGCAGTCTGGGTCATATTATGTCGCTTTGGTTGTCTTTGTCACTTGTTTTGTAGGTTGGAGTTGGAGTGAGTGACGTCATGATGGATTGATGGTGTTCACCTGTTTTAGAGCTGATGCCGGCAAATAAAAGCAGCTCCCTTCAGTCGTGGCGGTGTGTTGCTTTAGTTCTTGTCTTGTTCTCGTTTTGACCTATTTTCTTATTTTTAATTTAATAAATGTTATTCCTTTTGCATTCAATCTTACGTGCCATTTTCCTCTTTGTCGCGGCTTGTGAGCCGGCAGTGACAAATGGGGGCTCATCCACTCGTTTGCTAAACCTTTGAAAATTCCTGTTATTTGTCGACCTGAAAACGTTTTTGTTGCGTTCGGTTATTTTGTAATGAACTTGACACGTTCATTAACTGAACGTAAAAAACGGAAGAATGTTTGTTTGAACGCTATTGTTTGGGAGGTCGTATTCGTCGTTTGGAGGAAAATGCGCGTTGGATTTATTTGTTTTGAGGACATATGTTGCTGTATCAGTTAGCTGTTCTATGCTGTTTCTAAGAGGTAAGTGATTTTACTAATCTTATTGTGGTGAGAATATTGTTGAAGTTCCCTTTGGTAGGTGTAGCTGCTTGGTCCCTTTTGGAACAAGTGGCTAAGGTAATTTTTATTTTTATCTTTGTGTAGTGACCGTGAGTAGAGCAGTTGTCTCGGGACTCGGGAGCATGTCCGTGGTATAACAATTTCTTGTACCAGCGGTAGTTGGTGCTTAAATAACCCTCGCCAGTAACCACACGAAGATTAGGGGTCAGTTAGTTAGTTGTTTTTTTCCTATAGATAGGGAAGGGGAACATTTTATTCTTACCACGTGAGGTTTGTGAATCACACTATTAATTGTAACGTTAAGGAAGGATGTCTACTCTCGTAGAGGATTTTATAGCTCTCCCACTTGAGTCGTTTTCAAAAGATCAATTGTTTAGCATTGCGGATCATTATGAAATCGAGCTTGTAGATAAAAGATTAAAAGAGAGTACAATTATTGAAACAGTTAAAACTAAATTGATAGAACAAGCTATATTGATTGAAATGTCTGATACAGCTACTAGTCAAATTAAACCACCCGTTGGAAAGGTTATTGCTGTTACAGCTTGAAATGGAGCGTGAGAGAAATAGAACTAAACAGACAGATTTACAGCTGCAGGAATACCGCTTGGATATTATGAGAGAAGACAGAAATGATGATGGTTCAGAAGATGTTTTTCAGGGTGCTTCTAAACTGTTTGACATTGCGGGAAATTTGCGTTTGATGCCTAAGTTTTGTGAGCGAGATCCGGATACATTTTTTACCTTGTTCGAACGAATTGCGGACGCGAGAGGTTGGCCCAGTCAGGAACGTACACTGCTCTTACAGTGCGGGTTTAGGGCTCAGGAAGTCTACCCAGATAGCAAACTGACATTGAATCAACGTGGAAATATGACATCGAAACAACGTTGATCTGACATTGTTTTGCTCATCGAATTAACGTTGAACCAACGTCAGACGCGCCATTCTTTCAAAACTAACGGAAAATCAACTTGAAATCAACGCGTTGTTTCAACGTTATGAAAGCAAACCAATTTTCGATTTCATTTAGCTTTGAAGAATGCCGCGTCTGACGTTGGTTCAACGTTAATTCGATGAGCAAATCAACGTTGTTTCAATGTCATGAGAGACGTCGTTTCCACGTTGATTCAATGTCAGTTTGCTATCTGGGTCACCATGAGCAACATTAACACCTCTGGACAATGTTCTACATTTTTGTCTGTACGCTTCTGGTACTAACTCGTACGATTTCAAAACTGATGCTTTAACGAGATCATAATCGCTACAGTCTGAGACTGGAAGAGATGAATACCCAGACAGCAAACTGACATTGAATCAACGTGGAAACGACGTCTCTCATGACATTGAAACAACGTTGATTTGCTCATCGAATTAATGTTGAACCAACGTCAGACGCGGCATTCTTCAAAGCTAAATGAAATCGAAAATTGGTTTGCTTTCATAACGTTGAAACAACGCGTTGATTTCAAGTTGATTTTCCGTTAGTTTTGAAAGAATGACGCATCTGACGTTGGTTCAACGTTAATTCGATGAGCAAAACAATGTCAGATCAACGTTGTTTCGATGTCATATTTCCACGTTGATTCAATGTCAGTCTGCTATCTGGGGAGTTTGCTAGAGTGCTCAGTGCTGCATTTAATCGCTGGTGTATGGCATCTGAGGTAACCACATTTGAGGAGTTGACTGACTTAATCGTGCTAGAACAGTTTAAGAATTCTGTACCTGCTCGAATTGCGACATATATAAATGAGCAGAAAGCAGACACAGCTGCTAAAGCTGCTGAATTAGCTGATGATTGTGTGTTAACACACACGAGTTGAATTTTTTGAAGATATGTCCAGAAATTTGTCTCTTATCTGTAATTACTGTCATGGTAAATGCCACTGGAAAAGTGAGTGCCCTGTGCTTAAAGCCAAGAGTAAAGGGGGAAAATTTGAGTGACACTGGTACTAGTATTCTTGTTCGAGGAATTGGGTTGGATGTGGTGTCTGTTCCTTTACACAGAGTAACGATGTCATCTGAGCTTGTGGGTGGTGAAGTGGTGATTGGAGTACGTCCGTCACTGCCCGTGGATGGGGTGGATAAAATCATGGGGAATAATTTGGCAGCGGGTAGGGTGTGGCCTGATGCAGTTTCACCTCCTGTGGTTTTATCTGTTCCTCTTCCAGGTCCTGACGAGAGTCACAAGAATTATCCGGAAGTGTTTACTGCATGTGCAGTAACTCGTTCCATGACCTCTGCACAGCCAAGGGTAACTCTTGATTCTGCTGTAGTAAAACCATTCTCCTTGCTTTATGACTTTTATGTTTCTCCTTCTGAGTTGCTCCAGGAGCAGCAACTTGATTCTTCTCTCCATCAACTGTTTGAGAATGTGATGTCTTTTGATGACATTAGAAATGTTGCTCATGGGTATTTTTTGCAGGATGGCATATTGGTGAGAAAATGGAGTCCTCATGGCAGAAATTTTGATGGAGATCCTATCATGCAGGTGGTAGTTCCAGAGAAATATCGCTCACTGGTTTTACAGATATCCCATGATAAACTTGCAGGTCATTCAGGGAAAAAAAAAAAGACCCATCACACAATCCTTCAAAATTTTATTTTGGCCAAAACTGAAGAAGGATGTGTCCCAATATATAAAGACATGTCATACTTGTCAATTAACGGGCAAACCAAATCAGAAGATCAGACCTACTCCATTGTATCCCTGATGTCAGTCCACCGTTTGAGCACCTAATTATTGATTGTGTAGGCCCACTACCTAGATCGAAGTCGGGTTGCATTTATTTGCTCACGGTGATGTGTGCCTCTACGCGCTACCCTGCAGCATATCTTCTCCGTACGATAACTGCTAAATCAGTGGTCAAGGCTTTGACTCAGTTCATTTCCATTTTTGGCATACCGAAGATTGTGTAAAGTGATCAAGGTTCTAACTTCACTTCTCACTTGTTTTCTCAGGTCTTTAAATTGCTGCAAATTAAGCACAATAAAGCTAGTGCTTATCATGTTCCAGGTTCCATCAAACGCTGAAGTCTTTGTTGCGTTCATATTGTGCGGAGATGGAAGGTGATTGGGAACAAGGATTGCCGTGGTTTATGTTATCAGCTCGTGAGGTATGTCAGGAGAGTACTGGGTTTAGTCCCAATGATTTGGTGTTTGGGCACACAGTTCGGGGTCCACTGGCTGTACTCAGAGACCAGTGGGTTGAAAGTGCACCACCAAAAAAACTTGATAAGTTATGTGAATGACTTTAAACATAGATTATATGAAGCAGGCAAGGTGGCAAAGGAACAATTGCAGTGTTCGCAAAAGCGTATGAAGACGCTCATGCCATGGAACGGAAGTTCATGCCTGGCGATCAGGTGTTGGCTCTGTTGCCTGTTGAGGGCTCACCATTTCAAGCCCAGTTTACAGGTCCCTATGTGGTAGAAAAACAAGTTACTGACTTAAACTCTCCAGAGAGAAGAAAGTCCAAGTCCACCCAGTTGTGTCATGTTATTTGTTGAAGTCCTATTATTGCCGTTCTCACAAGATGTCAGACGGTGAGGTGAAACCTGTTTTAGTAGTTGAGAGAATTTCACTTGTGGGGGAGGAAATGGATGAGGGAGTATCTTTTCCAGATGATACTGTACCATTGGGACGTCTAAAAATTCAGAGACTCTTAAAAATGTGTGTAAAATGCTGACCCATTTGCCTGAGGATAAGTCTGGCGATTTTATTGATATTATTAATCATCATGTTTCCTTATTTCGTGATGTACCTTCGCGCACACATTGGTTGGAGCACGATATTGATGTTGGGGATTCGAAACCTATTCGCCAGAATTTTTATCGGGTGTCTCCAAATAAACTCTTGCATTTTAACGCTGAAGTTCAGTATATGCTGGATCATGATATTGCACGACCTTCATTTTCTAGTTGGGCATCTCCCTGCTTGCTAGTCAATAAACCTGACGGTACTTATCGGTTTTGCACCGACTATCGTAAAATAAATAGAGTAACAAAACCAAATTCTCGTTTCCACTGCCTCGTATTGAGGATTGTGTTGACCGGGTTGGCTTGGCGAAATTTGTAAGCAAGTTCGATCTGCTTAAAGGCTATTGGCAAGTTCCACTGACCAAAAGAGCTCAAGAGATTTCCACTTTTATTACATCAGATGGGTTATTCTCTTATAATGTTATGAGTTGTGGCCTTAGAAATGCGCCTGCAACCTTTCAGCGGTTAATGAATAGGGTTGTGTCTGGGTTAGAGGGAGTGGCCGTCTATCTGGACGATGTAGTAGTTTTCAGTGATTCATTAGAGCAGCACTTGAAGCATGTCGCAGCCCTGTTCTCTCGTTTTGAAGAGGCTGACCTGACCGTCAATCTGGCTAAGTGCGAGTTTGCCAAGATGACGGTGACTTACTAGTAGTTGGACAGGGATGTGTGCGACCAGTTCGGGCCAAGGTTGAGGCCATTGATCGTTTTCCTTCTCCTACTACTAAGAAGGAGTTGATGCGGTTTTTGGGGTTAGTAGGCTACTATCGGGGATTTTGCAGGAATTTTTCTTCCGTGGTAGCCCCCTTCACAGATTTGTTGAAAGCTAAAGTACCTTTTGTTTGGACATCAACCTGTCAGGATGCTTTTGAGGCGTCTTCTCCTGTGTTGGCAGCGCCTCGTTTTGATCGTTCTTTTCAGGTATGTGTGGATGCAAGCAAGGTGGGTGCTGGAGCAGTGTTGTTACAGGCTGGTAAGGAAGGAATTTATTGTCCAGTTAGCTACTTTTCAAAAAAGTTTAATTCTTATCAGTTGAATTATTCGGTGGTTGCAAAGGAAGCATTAGCTTTAATTTGGGCTTTGCAACACTTTGAAGTGTATGTGGGATCTGTGTCACACCCATTGGTTGTGTATACGGACCACAATCCACTTGTCTATTTACATTCTCTTGGTGCCCAAACCAACGGCTGACTCGTTGGTGCCTTTTCTTGCAGTCATATGCACCTGACAATGTGGTAGCTGACGCATTGTCCAGAGCTCCTTGTTCCTTTGAACTGTTTGACTAACTATGTTTTGCTCTACTTGTCTCTCTTAAATTGCTTCCACAGGGCCCGTGGTTGCTGAGGATATTGGAGAGTAATACAGAGTGGTGGGTCTTTCCAGTTTTGGGAAGTATCAGGTGACGGTGTTCATAAATGTCCCTTTTTTATGGGTGGGGGTGTTACGACCCCAGTCTGGGTCATATTATGTCGCTTTGGTTGTCTTTGTCACTTGTTTTGTAGGTTGGAGTTGGAGTGAGTGACGTCATGATGGATTGATGGAGTTCACCTGTTTTAGAGCTGATGCCGGCAAATAAAAGCAGCTCCCTTCAGTCGTGGCGGCGCGCGCTCTCCCCTCGTGCCATTGTTTTGTTGCTTCAGTTCTTGTCTTGTTCTCGTTTTGACCTATTTTCTTATTTTTAATTTAATAAATGTTATTCCTTTTGCATTTAATCTTACGTGTCATTTCCTTCTTTGTCGCGGCTTGTGAGCCGGCCGTGACAGTAAGTATAATATAAGGACTTGATTGTACTCTATTGTACTAATTTTTTTGTTTAACTGCTAAGAAGTCATAACAATTAGTATAGTATTTCATATGGCCTTAGGCCTTGTGTGCATGGTTCAACAAACACATGGACATTAAAAGCATTGCATCTCGGTGTATTAATAATAATAAAAATTGCATAGTTGTATTAATTTGGGTTATTCAGTTCCCCAGGACCTGCAAAAGAAATTGTAAAGTGGGATTAGAGAGTCATTACTACATGTTTTAAGGTTGCTCTTTCTGCTTTTATGTGTTTTATGAGTTGTTATGCAGGTTTTATTGTATTATATTGATGTTCTGGTCAGTCTAGTGCCTGTTGTAAATGTGCTATATAAATAAAATGAGCTTGAACTGATATGTGGCTTAAAATCTAGCTGTTCTTGCTCTATACTGGAGCTCCATCTGCTGAACATGAGATATACATGTTTTCGACTTGCGTAAGTTATTCTACGTAGTGTTTAATTCCTTTGAAATGCCTCCCAATATGCATGTCAGAAAAATACTAATTATAAAAAATAAATTATTGTCTAAACCTTGAAATGCAATGTAAGTCACTTGGATAAAGGCGTCTGCTAAAGGCGTAAATGAAAAGGTAAATTTAAACATTTAGCAGTGGCCAAATGTATGTTGCAGGTCACTTTACAAACGTCTCTTGCTTATCTATTTATAAGCAAACAAATACATGATTCCTATCTGAAGTGTTGATATTATTGTATATTTAAGGTCATATGATATGGATCACACTTCACAGGCTTTAAAATCAAACGTCAGTGTAGTTTTACACATTTTCTGTTGTCTTATTGTTATAATGTAATGATACTGTATGTGTTCCAGTGCAGTTCATTTGATTGTAAATGTAACCATTATATTGCTAGTTCATTATTTTATTTTATTTTATTTTATTTCATAAGAAACAGATGTTAAACAATAATAATCTGAGTATTTTCATACATCTTTACTTGTTTCATACAAAGTTAAATATATGTATGTCAAAGGGTTATTTTGTGCTCCTGCCCCTTTAAGGCAGAGCGTGCTGGGAGAAAAAAAAAAGAAGTGAAGTGAAGTGAGTTGACTTAGGCGGCTGTTCATGCTGTTATGCCGATGCTTCTGATTAAAGAAGAAATGTGAACTTTCACCATTGTAACCCGTGTTTCATTAACGTTAACCACGACGAAGAGACTGGAGTAAAGAAATAAGAGACTGGAGTTAAGAAATAAGGGTTACATAAACAATGTTTGTTAGGAAGTCATTTATGACCAATTCGTGCAAAACCTTGTGTTGTTTTAAACATGCAAAATGATCCATCTGGACACACAGACACTGATTTCCATTTGGACTTTGTTTCTTTATTTGAATGGCATCGCTGAGCATGAAAATAACCAGTAACTGAGCTCGTCCAGAAGCCCATATTAACTATATGCCGTTTGTCTATTGTAACATTTGCTCTGTGTTTTGATGGATTATTAGCTGTTAATAATGTTTGCTAAACCCTAAAGTGACACAATAAGTACAGAAACATAAACATTCAATGTTTATACTTTTAAGAATGTGACCAAAAAAAGCAACATTTTTCTTAAAATAAAAAAGAAGAAGTTTTGGTGGCACAGTCGGGCTTCCTTGATCACAGTAACTTGTAACATTTTAGCGTTTGTAGTTTCTTAAAAGTTGAGTTATATTAAGGATTAAGGACATCTCCAATTTCTCTTTACACTAAAAATACTTTAGATATTAAGTCTTGTTTTCTGAGAAGTGAATTCAGGGACGGGTGAAGGGAATGGTGTATATATTGGGTGATGATCAACTCAAGTGTTCTCGTGTCTCGAATGGGGAACATCACAGACCCCGATGGAAGAGAAGAGCAGATGCTGTTTCTACAAGCATGTACAAATGATCCATTTCCATAAGGATGGTATCAGTTACTGGTTATTTTCCTGCTCTGTGGTGCCATTTAAATAAGGATCCTTATAATGCAGCAAAGTCACAACGGGAATCAGTCTCGGCGTCTCCACACTGAAGGAGGTTTTCCATGAAAGGTAATGGACAAATACACATTTATATTAGGAATAAAGTGAGAATGCTAAATATAAAAGCTTTGAAAGAACAGAGGCTTAAGAAATCTTATTTAATAATGCATAAGAAATCAAATCTTCTGTGATATTTATCATATCGTACTCGTTTGTATCTACTTTATTTGTCATTTTTAATATCAAGATTTGTTTTCCCCCATTTAATCTGACCTTTAAGATTGAAATGGTTGCACAATGTGGTGTAAAAAGATGCATTTTTAAAGATAAATTGCCATGACACACTGCACATTGTGTTACATTATTACTTTATGTTATATTGATCTTATAACTGCACAACTTTTTTCAACATTGCACTGCATTCCTCATGTCTCTTTTATTATTAGGGCCCGAGCACCGATGGTGTGAGGTTCATATTGAGATAGGTGACGACTAACAAAGAGCAAATCTTTAATGCTTTACATGTCCAAACGCAATGTCATACTAGTGAAAAACTACAATGCAATAACTGTCGGTTAATTTGAGAAGAAGAACTTTTAAGGATAATGGTTTTCAGAAACATCTGTAAATGATGAATAAAGTGGGCTACTTTCCATCTTTCTGAGGCGACACTGTTCGTTTTGCAGACTCGTGAATCATTAACATGCTCCACAAGTACATTTAAACTGATAAAAATAAAGATATATTAAGATTACACGCACTACAAAGCCACCCAAAACAATTAAAGTGCATCTGTTTACCTCTTCAAATAAATTCTTTATGTCAAAATTATAGGAAATATATGCTCTGGTTGTTGTAATAGTTATGGAATCATGGCTATTATTACCGTTCAATGTTTAGATCCTAATGTCTGATCTGCCACTGACGATCAATCTAAGATCAATCTGAGATAGATACTCTTCAGGAACTTAATCATGGAACATTTAAATGTACAGAAGGCATGTGTGGAAGAAATGTAATAACATTATGGTCATTAGATTGAGGTAATAAAATGCACAAGGATTACATTTGGAGTCCCATGCTTCTCTGCTATATTGATATACCCTTATGAATGTATCTATGACCTCTCTTCTTTCTTCTATGACCTCTTTGATCAGACGTGCCTGAGCAGCTCTCTGTACTTTTAAAAGATGGAAGTTTACACTTTCTCCTCTGATTAATAATGTTGTAATGACAATTCCTGGATGTTTTGTTATTAGTCTACTCTCTTTTCTGAGCCTCACATATTGTTGTTGATAGATACGTCATTTTACCATTTAATTTTCTTATATTTTCATAATTTTGGTGCACAGCAAAGCAAGCACAGTTGATAAAACATGAAATTATGCACTTTTCCTCATTCACATTAAACCTATAAAAAAGTCAATTTGTCTACTTAAATGCATGATATGTATATTAGTGAACTAATGTATTTTTTTTTGTATTTGTACTTTTTTCCAGTGACAAAACCTGTGCAGGATGACGGACCAAATTTGTTTTCATCTGCTTTCTCTTTCAGGTAAAACATTAAAATAACATGCGGCTCTTTTCTCTCAATGAGAGCTGCTCTGCTCTGATTGGTCAGATGACCCAGTCTGCTCTGATTGGTCAGAAACGAAACGCTCATAATCATATCCGAATCTAAACTCTTAATACATAGTGATACAAAAAGCAACGATCGCTTGGATTTTACCGGCGGCTAGTCCGGGATAAGGATATAAGCTTTGGCAGTGGCTCGCAGTTAATTTACGGGTCCAGTTTAAGGTTTTACTGTTAGTTTTGCTCTTGAATATATTTTAGATCTTCTCCAGGTCTATCAGGCGGAAAGGCTATGGTCATCTCAAACATCACTTTTAAAAATCAATAAATCTCCTATATTAGATTTTGTACTACATTGTTGTTGTTGTTTTTTCAAATCATGGTTGAGGGCACATTTGACAATGATAATAAACAATGATAATATAATTTAAAAAAACATTGAGTGGAACCTTTCAGAAGGACACTGGGGAATTTGTATACAAAGCTTGAAATGAGTGTATTCTGTCGACAGGACTCCTGTCACTAACTCTGTGTAAACCACACGGATATGTTCTGATCCGAGAGTCAATGCCGTGGACAAAAGCTCAAACCTACTGCAGGGAAAACCACATCGACCTGGCCACAGTTCAGAGCGATGAAGACTGGACCACTCTGCAAGAAGTCGCCGATGAAGAAAAGTATCGTTCATTTGCCTGGATTGGACTCTACAATGACGTCGACAGCTGGCGTTGGTCTTATCAAGAGGAGCGTTTAGTGTTTAAGTACTGGGGTTCTGACCAGCCGGATAACTACTATGAGGGAGAGGAGTGTGTTGTAATAAATTACTTTGGATACTGGAAAGATATCGGCTGTGATTTAATTCAAAGTTTTGTGTGTAACGACGGTAAGAAACACTCTTTATTGATGCTCATTGTTTCATATAAATTTATTCCTAAATTTATTTATTTAGCAGAAGCTTTTATCCAAAGCAACTTTCAAATGAGGAATACGATATGCATGAAGATTAATATAGACTAACATAATGGAATTATGGGTGCGCGATGGAAGTAAAAATGGACATAACAATTAGGCTGGATCATGAATTTTGTCTCGGTTACGGATGTAACCCTCGTTCCCTGAGTAGGGAACGGAGACGTTATGTCAGAAGTGACGGAGAATGGGGGTTTCGCATAGAAAGCCAATCCTCTTCGAGTATTTAATAACGAGCCAATGGCATGAAAATGCCTTGGGGCTGCGGAATTTGCATAGCGTAACTCCGCCCTACCCCCGTGGGTATAAAAGGAGGAAGTGAACGCAACCGCAGTATGTCTTCGCTGAGGAGCCAAGACTGACCTCCGGCGTCTACCCAGCGGTACAGCAGAAGTGGCAAGGAGACGTAACGTCTCCGTTCCCTACTCAGGGAACGAGGGTTACATCCGTAACCGAGACGTTCCCTTTCGTAGTCACTTCGAGTTACGTCAGAAGTGACGGAGAATGGGGGTCTATGCCATTACGCCATCTTCAAGCTGTCTTCCAGTGGCCTGCGAAAGTCTGGACTCCTACTTACTTATTTACACAGGAGATACCTACTTTGACACAGGAAAACCAAGGTACACTGGGAAATATATCCCGGGAGGGACATGCTACCAATGCCTACCGTAGGGAGGACTTAGGAATACACATATGGCCGTGTTAGGGACTACATATGGAGATCACTGGAGCACCAACCTAAGGGTGGCTAAAAAACTTAACTCCAGGAGTGGCAGATGGCTTGCCAAAGGAATACACATGCTCAGAGAGGCTTACAGTGGAGAATACACATGAGACAGTTACCATAGGGAACCGTGCACATGGAGGTACCTAGCCGGCAGGAGGAGGAGTGGAATGGCGAGCAAGCGAAGACACCTAAGCGGGTCCAGTACTGGCGGCAGCGAGTACGCGAGAGGACACCGGCTCAATTCGCAGATTATAGAATCTTGCGAAGGTGTTTGGTGTCGCCCAGCCTGCAGCTCTGCAAATGTCTGTTAGCGAGGCGCCATGCGCTAGAGCCCAAGAGGAAGCCATACTCCGAGTGGAGTGGGCCGTCACACCAAGGGGGCACGGTCGACCTTGCTGTTGGTAAGCCAAAGCGATGGCGTCCACTATCCAGTGAGACAGCCGCTGCTTTGAGAGAGCCCTTCCCTTCTGGTTCCCCCCATGACAGATAAAGAGCTGGTCTGTGGTCCTGAAACACCGCGTTATGTCAACATAGGTGCGAAGCGCACGTACCGGACAGAGCAGTGCCAAGGCTGGGTCTGCCTCCTCCAGGGGCAGCGCTTGCAGGTTCACCACCTGGTCCCGGAAGGGAGTGGTAGGAACCTTGGGCACATATCCAGGCCGGGGTCTCAAGATCACGTGAGAGTAAGCCGCCCCGAACTCCAGGCACGCTTCGTCAACGGAGAATGCGTGCAGGTCCCCCACCCTCTTGATGGAGGCCAATGCAACCAGGAGTGCTGTCTTCATGGACAGAAACTTTAACTCTACCGATTGCAAACGCTCAAAGGGAGGCCTCTGCAGAGCACTTAGAACTACTGAGAGGTCCCAAGAGGGCACGAGGGGAGGGCGTGGAGGTGGATTTAATCTGCGCGCTTCCCTCAGGAACCTGATGACCAGGTCGTGCTTCCCGATGGACTTACCTTCTACTGCTTCATGAGACTCGGCAATGGCCGCGACGTAAACATTAAGAGTGGAGGGCGACAGCCTGCGCTCCAACCCCTCTTGCAGGAAGGAAAGCACGACCCCGATCGAGCATCTCCGGGGGTCTTCTCCGCGGGAAGAGCACCAGTTGACGAAGAGGTTCCACTTCAACGCATAGAGGTGTCTCGTGGACGACGCTCTAGCGGAAGTGATGGTTGCCGCCACCGCAGGTGGCAGCGAACTCAAACCTGCCTCGTCCCATCCAGGAGCCACACGTGCAGCCTCCAGAGATCGGGACGAGGGTGCCATAGAGTGCCCCATCTCTGAGTGAGTAGGTCTTGTCTCAGAGGAATAGGCCAAGGAGGTGCTGTCGCGAGGAGCATGAGTTCGGAGTACCACGTCTTGGTGGGCCAACAGGGGGCTACCAACAGGACCTGCTCTTCGTCCTCCTTGATCTTGCACAACACCCGTGCAAGAAGGCTCACTGGGGGAAAAGCATACTTGCGTGGGCCCCGCGGCCAGCTGTGCACCAGTACATCTGTGCCGAGCGTGCCCTCGGACAGGGAATAAAACTGGGCGCAATGGGATGAGTCCCGAGAGGCGAACAGGTCTATCTGTGCCTCCCCGAATTGGTCCCAAATCAGCTGGACCGTCTGGGGATGGAGTCGCCATTCGCCGGAGATAGGGCGGACCCGTGACAGCTCGTCGGCCGCCAGGTTCCGGTCTCCTGGAATGTACACTGCACGAAGGGAACTCCGGTGCTTCTGACTCCATAACAGGAGGTGGCGAGCAAGCTGCGACAACCGACGTGAGCATAGACCACCCTGATGGTTGATATACGCTACCGTAGCGGCATTGTCTGAGCGGACAAGTACGTGTTGACCCCTGAGCAGTGCTCGAAAGCGGTGCAGGGCCAGGCGTACTGCCAGCAGCTCGAGGCAATTGATGTGCATGAGGCGCTGGGGTCCTGTCCAGGAACCCGCGGTTGTATGGCCATTGCACATGGCACCCCAACGCGTGGTAGAGGCATCTGTGGAGACAACTACATGCCTGGAAATTCGCTGAAGAGGGACTCCGGCCCGTAAAAAGCTGAGGTTCGACCACGGGAAGAAGGTCTGGCGGCACGCTGGAGTCACTGGAACTCGGAGCGAGCCGCGATGCCATGCCCACCTTGGGACTCGATCGCGAAGCCACAGCTGAAGCGGTCTCATATGAACCAGTCCGAGCGGCGTAGCCGCGGCTGCAGATGCCATATGCCCCAGGAGCCTCTGAAAAAGTTTCAGTGGAACCGCACTCTTGTCCTCGAACTGTCGAAAACAAGTCAGCAGTGAGTGCGCGCGCTCGTTCGTGAGCTGCGAGGACATGGCGACCGAGTCTATCTCCACACCGAGAAAAGAGATCCTCTGCACGGGGCAAAGTTTGCTCTTCTCCCGGTTGACCCGAAGGCCCAGACGGGCTAGGTGCTGGAGCACCAGGTCTCTGTGTTCGCAAACCTGTTCTCGAGAGTGTGCTAGGGTCAGCCAATCGTCGATATAGTTCAGGATGCGAACCCCGTGTTCGCGAAGGGGAACAAGGGCTGCCTCGACGATCTTCGTAAAGACGCGAGGTGACAGAGCTAACCCGAATGGGAGAACCGTGTACAGATATGCCTGGCCTTCGAAAGCAAACCGAAGAACCGGTCTGTGTCGAGGCAAAATGGAGACATGAAAGTACGCGTTCTTTAGGTCTATCGCTGCAAACCAATCCTGAGGCCGAACGCATTCAAAAATGCGTTTGGCTGTGAGCATTTTGAACGGCAATCATTGAAGAGTACGGTTCAAAATGCGCAGATCCAGGATCGGTCGTAACCCACCGGTCTTCTTGGGGACAATGAAGTAGGGGCTGTAAAACCCTGACCTCATCTCAGCTGGAGGGACCGTCTCGATTGCACCCTTCGCCAGCAGGATCGCAATTTCCGCTCTCATGACCGGGGCATTGCCACCGATCACCGTGAAGCGAACTCCCCTGAAACGGGGAGGAGACCGTGCAAACTGAATCGCGTAGCCGAATCTGATCGTTCTGATGACCCAGCGGGACAGGCCGGGGAGCTCTAGCCAAGCTCCCAGGGACTGAAACAGCGGGGTCATGCGAACCACAGACGTCCCCCCGGAGGGTCGGCGAGGCGGGGAGACCGGCATGCGCAAAGTAGTTACCCCGTGCAGAGGCACAGTCGAGCCCTGTTCCCCGACAGAAGAGACCAGGGAAGGACCAGCGTTCCACGCCGGTCTGTTCTGCCGGGGGTCAGGCGATAGAGGGGGAGGGGAGTGGTGTAGTCGAGAGACGACACATGCTCCCTTCCGCACCCTCAGAGACAGAGAGGAATGAGCGGGGCGACGCACTGGGACGTCGTGCGTGCTCATTCCTGTCTGTATGCTTAGTGATGATGTCAAGTCTTTCTTTAACCAACTCAGAGTGCTGCCCACCTGTGGGTGAGCAGCGGGGAGCTGAGAACAAAAGATTCTCCCCCGGCCCTCCACCGGGGGAAGGAGGGGGCCTGCTACCACCTCCTGGGAAAAACTCGACCTCATTACTGAGCAGCCCGTCTCAGGAACGCCGCTTCGCCTGGCGTTTAGCGGGGCGCGCGGCCTGAGGGGGCTGTGACGCTGTCCTGCGGCTTCCTCCGCACCGCGACCCGCTGGGGCCGCGTGGGAGGGAGGGGAGCCGCAGGAGGGCGTCCTCGGTGGCGAGCAGGGGGAGGCGTCTAAGCCGACGGCTGGGTGGAAGCGGCAGCTGGCCGTCGGGGCAGGATGTGTTTAATCGCCTCCGTCTGCTTCTGGGCAGTCGAGAACTGCTGGGCAAAGTCCTCGACTGCACCGCCGAAAAGGCCAACCTGGGAGAGTGGGGCGTAGAGCAGACGAGTCCGCTCGGCATCCCGCGTGTCTGCCAGGTTAAGCCATAGGTGGCGCTCCTGGACCACACTGGTGGCCATCACCTGACCAACGGAGCGAGCGGCCACGTTCGTCGCCCGGAGAGCGAGGTCGGTGGCAGCTCGCTAAAAGCCGCTTGGTCAGTCCCCCCCTCGTGCATATCCCTGAGCAGTTTGGCTTGGAAAACCTGCAAGGTGCTCATAGCATGCAGGGCGGAGGCTGCCTGTCCCGCCGCTCTATAAGAACGCGCCGCCATAGACGACAAAAACCTACAGGCTTTGGATGGGTGCCTGGGAGTACCGCGGGAGGACGCGCTCTGTGGACACAGTTGCATCGCAACAGAGCGCTCCACCGGGGGCATCCCAGCGCACCCGCGGGCAACCGCGCCGTCGAGGGGAGGAAAGGCGGGGGAAGCTGAAGCGCGCTCTCGGGAGGACAAAGGAGCCTTCCAAGTGCATGCAGCTCGGGGAAAAAAGGAATTGGGATCGGCTGTGGCCGTGAGGGATCCGTGAGAGATCGGGGCAGGGCGGAGGGTTCCACTCTAACCCGATACTCACGGCGGCCCGAGATAGCATGGCCGTCATCTTGGGATCAGACACGGGCAACGCTGGCGCTCCCAAAGGATGCAACGCAGCCGCATCCTCACTTCCCGAGGACTCAAGCCCGCCTTGTGATGCTGCGATCGACATCGCATCATCCTCTGGATGAACGAAACAGACGGTACCTGCGAAGAGGCAGACGCCTGATGCGATTCGGCGCTCGCTGGCTCTAACACTGGAGCGGTGGGTGTGGCCCGAGGAACTAGCGTTGGGGTTTTGTTCCACACGGTCACCGACCGTGGGACAGGTGGGACATATCCCCACCACTTTTTGCCTGGGTCGATTTTGTCCCCACCACTTTCGAAACATCTCGCGGCACAGATGTACCAATACAAATGAAACATCTCCAGTTAACAGCATTCGTTTTATTTGTTTGTTAAATAACAGGCGATCTAGCACTGAAATGTGTTGTCTTCTCTCAGAAACGCGCTTCAATCCTTTGCGGAGATTCGTTCCGGTGAAATCACAAATCAATCAAACAAATCAAACGTGTCCCTGTTTCTCATGGGTTCTAATCCGCTCTCGTATATTTTTTCCCCTCATCAAAACATATACAACCACTGATAAACATTATATCAATTCAACCACTGATAAACATTACTGGATTTGATGAGGGAAAAAAAAAAACCTTTACGAGTGCGGATTAGAACCTCGAACGAGTCCCGACACGCTAGGCAAAAATTCTACCTCTGGACCATCACTGTACATATGCAATAAAGGGCGCATATACTCCATATACTCACTATACTCGGACATTGTGCTCATTTTTATTTATACATCAGGAAGCTACAGGACATCGTCTTTCAAAACATGACCTACTCGAAAGAGAAAAAAAAAAGAATGAATGCGTCATTGTACCCAGCACTTTTGAAAATGCCCTTCCGAATACGTCTCTGTCCCCAGCACATTTCAAACCAAACTGACGCCCATGCTTAGTGGTAATAAATATATAATGAACAGCAGAGGACCCAGGACTGATCCTTGAGGTACTCCACTGGTTATCTGAGATATGAATAGACATATACAAGTCAAAATGGGAGATTAAAGGGATAGTTTACCCCAAAATATGTGTTTTTCAATAACTGACCATCATGTAATTTCAATCTTGTATTAAAGCTTTCGAGGGACACACAGAAAAAAAATATGCAGGTTTTAATACTGAAAATATTTGGTCTAAGACTTAGGCTACAACTTTCACTCAAAAATTACTAGTAAATTTCACAAATAATTACAAAGAAATGCAAAGTAAATTAAACAGGATATTTTGAAGTGGAATAACTGAAATGGAGTATAAAAAAGAAAAAAAAACTCATTTCATTCATGCTGGGTTCATAACAAAACTTTGGATATATATATACGTATATATATATATATATATATATATATATATATATATTATTGACTTCTGGGAACAAATGTTGGCAGGTTTAAGCAGCTCACACTCGTTAAACTAATGGTAAATGGTAAATGGACTGCATTTATATAGCGCCTTCATAGACCTAATGGCCACCAAAGCGCTTCACATTTGCCTCACATTCACCCATTCACACACTCATTCATACACCGACGGCGGTGTCAGCCATGCAAGGCGCCAGACAGCTCGTCGGGTTAGGTGTCTTGCTCATGGACACCTCGACACTTGGTCAGGTGGAACCGAGGATTGAACCACCAACCTTTCGGTTCATAGAACAACCCACATGAACCACTGAGCCACTGCCGCCCCAGACTACTAGAGAAAATCAATCAAACTAGAGAAAATGATTTAGTCGTGTCATGCCTTTGATGCCTTGACTCTGTTTTTCACAGAAAGGGCCAACGCAACAGTGAGACTGGTTTTAATCAAAACTGCAATGACGTGGCTCAACGCTCAGAAGTATTGCAGACAGCATCACACAGACCTGGCCACTGTTAGGAGTCTAGACGACAACGCACAGATCACCAACTTGATTAAGGATGTGACCATGGCCTGGATCGGACTGTACAGGGACTCGTGGAAGTGGTCAGATCAGGCCAACTTTACTTCCTCAACCCAACTCATTGCTCAGAGACTCAACACGAAGGGCCAAAACTGTGTCGGTCTATATAATTCTAGTGCTTCCATTGATGATCAAAATTGCGCTTCATCTTATTACTTCTACTGCAGCATTGGTGAGTCCTTTACTTTCCTTCTTTTCGTTGTTTGTTGACAGAAACTGATTATGACTGTTCATTTAAAAGGAGTTTCCCAAACTGGAGGTTCATGAGAGAACTGTGAAATGCTAATTATTAAATAAAATATAAAAAAATGTCAAATTAAAATATTAATATTATACATATCTTTATAGAAATGAAAACACTACAAGTTATGAATAGGGATGCACTCAAAAACCCTCCAAAACCATTTAAGTCTGAAACCCGAAAATAGCTGTTCCCGCCGAAAATTTTCAGTACTCGAAATTTTGGTGCATCTTAGCAAGAGTTTTATTTTAAAATCTTCAATTTAATTTGACACTTATGATTTAATTCTATACACATGTCTTAAAATTTGAGTCACGTTTTTGGTTGGGGGTCTCAGATCGGTCGACCACTGATCGCCATCAGCCGATAATCACTTTGGGAAGTTTGTCTTGATCATTTTTTACCACTCTTTATTCTGTTTTATTTATTTGTGCTACTGCTTGAAATGTGTTTATTCATTCTTATTTTATTACTGACTGTTAACCAGTAACGTGTGGTGAACTCACAGGGGCGTAATTTGCAGGCTCCACTTTTTGCCAGGGTCGATATTGTCCCCACCACTTTTTAAAACCTCTGGCGGCACGGACGGTTCGGCTGACTAGGAGTTTGGGAATCCCTCATCTATAAAGTAAGATATAGTAAAACATAAAGATATGATGTGCTTGTCCTGCAGTGAGGAGTAAGCAGCAGCTGATCCGAGTGCAGGTCAAAGCCAGTGAGAACGCGGACGACGCTACATTGAGTGCACTCGTCTTAAACAAGGTGGGTTTATAATACTAACCCTCTGGTGCTCTTCGGTCATTTCTGACAGAAATGTTTTACTTGTTTTCTTTATCGAAATGGTACGATACTTGCTAAAGGTTTTGCCACTTGTGTGGAAAAAAACAAAGATGATTCAAACAGGTTTAAAAGGTCCTGATAAAAATAGTTACACTTCTGTGCTCCTCGCTTTCAAAAATTACGAATTTCCTCTAGTGGAAGTGTTTGGTACTGCAGCCAAACACAATCTTGAATGAAACCTCTTTTTTTTGCGATATCAAACGTGTGTATATTTATAGCTATGATTTTATCACAGTTTTTGAGTAATTTTTTGCAAATTTTCACAACAATAAATGTAAAAAAAAAGAGATATAACTGGAGTCTGTGCTTTAAAGCACTCAAGATTTACCATAGTTTAATTTGGAAATTTAATTGTCAGGTTAATGCGCAATAAGTGAATAAATGCATTATAAATATAGCGTAAAATTAATTTAGTACCATAAAATCCCATAAAAATACAAAATATTAAATAAATAAAAAAAACATTATCAAAATATAGTACATTCATTTTGTTAAAAAAAAAAAAAAAATTCTCTAATGTTGACCGACATGTGAAGTGCGGCAGTAAAGTATTAAAATGCTGTGCTGGCTGGATTATTTCTATTCATATTATATTACAGTAATGGATCATCACACGTGTGCAACAAGTCTTTATTAAGACCTTTGGTGACATTTATTTTTGGTGACGAATGTGTTTAGATTTGGAAGCATTTGTTCAATGAGTTTGTCAGTCCTTCGCATTATCACAAAATATAATGCTTTGTGTTTTGACTCTGCCAGTTTCTCCACTTTGGGCAAGATTTGTAAAGTATAAGATGATCATTTTGAGGAGAAATACATCACACTTGTTTAATGAAAGCCTGTTTTGTGGTTCAGTTACAGCAGATGCTGAGCGATCAGGACGTCACACTCACATGGAGGAAACAACCGGACGGGAAAATCTTCCAGAAGAAAAAGACCAGGAACGCCAGTCCTCCAGTTTGCTGAAGTCATGTTCTTTATGGAGTGACACTTATCTCAAACCTAAGCTATATTTCATTCTTAGTTGTAGTCTACAGATATCTGAATTATACTAGATGAATTAGTACAGTCAGTAAACTCCGTCAGTACACTCAAATTCGTTTTTCAAATTCAAATGCTCCCATGTTAATCTTCTATCTCTCCTGACTGCTTTGTCGGACAAAATGGCCGATCATGGCGAAGTATGATTGGTCAGATTACCTGTCAATCAAGCTCCACGGGAAGCGTCAATTACTCCATAGCCTACTCATTAATTCAATAATTATCAAACAATGAGAGAGTGCTCTGGAGTAATCGTAAATCCCCAAGTGCATCGAAGACGAATTACACTTTTATCTAGATTTACCAGATTACACTGCAACGTAAGTGTAATATAAGGATTTGATTGTACTCTATTGTACTCATTTTTTGTTTAACTACAAACACATTGACATTAAAAACATTGCATCTCGCTGTATTAATAAAAACATAGCATAGTTGTATTAATTTGGATTATTCAGTTCCCCAGGACCTGCAAAAGAAATTGTAAAGTGGGATTAGAGAGTCATTACTACACTCTAAAAAGAGATGTGTTAAAAAACAACACACATCATGTGTTGATGGTATTTTGACACAAGTTGTGTAGTTTTTAACACACAACGTGTGTTAAAATGTAACTGGATAGAATTGTAATGGGTGGAGGGAAGTTTGTGTTTATGAACCTAATTAGAGGTAGTATATTTTATATGGTATCCCACAACAAGCTCTAAAATAAATGAAACAATACATTACAATAAATAAATAAAATCTTAATTCATAAAAAACTTCAGATTAATGAGTGTTTTTGGCAGCCAATCACATCATGCCTCGGTTGCAATGTTTTTTTCAAATGCTGATTTCACTTGTTATTAATAACTAATTTATTATAACAAACAATTTATTTCTGTCAGACGTCTACAGAAACACTTATTGAGAATTACCAGATTTTGTGTTGACGATTCATTGAATGTTTGTTTTGATGTCACCAGAATCGTGATTAGTGGCAGCTTTATTTGGGCTCTTGACCCTTCACTCTTTACCATTCGTTTCTCTGTTTGCTGTTTCTGTGTATTTATATTGCACATCTGAAACAGTTGAAATTATCTTGAGGAAAAAGATCATTAAATGATCAGTTTTCAACATGATGTTTTTTTAACATAGCAAGAGAAGTTTAATGTTTAAGAGATAACTTATATTTGATCACTTATATTTGATTACAGATACTCAGTTTTACATGATATTATGGTGTATGCTACCTTATGCTATAATTCTTTAAAAAATATGTTTAGAGAAAGTTTAAAGCTGCAGCAGAAACTAGTCAAATACAGACATCAAGAATCAGCATATGACTCTCAACAATGGTGGCAAAGCTTCATGTCTCTATAAAGCTCATCCATAAGTCCCAGCATGCATTGCGGCCTGAATTTTTCGTTTGTCACCATTATTGAGATCCATACGCTGATTCTTGATATCTGTGTTTGACTGGTTTCTGCTGTAGCTTTAAACTTTTTTTGTCATTCTGCACTTTTTGATTGCTGGATGTAGTTTCACAAAACTTTCAGAACTAACAATACATCATTAAAATAAAGCACTCCATCCTGATTATGACATCATCAAGAACCATCTGATCATATTTTCTATCACCATAACAGATGTATTTTATTAAAATACAGTTACAGCAGGCAGAGAAACACTAAAACAAGAGTAAAGGGTCAAGAGCCCAAATAAAGGAGCCATTAATCACGATTATGGTGACTTGAAATAAAACTGAAATGAAACATCAAACCTCTGTTAATTCTCAATAAGAGCTTGTCTATGTAGATTAATGATGTCTAAAACATCCAAATGTTCAAACAAACTCTATTAAACATCACTGGACTACATAAACACAAGTTACCAATACGTGTCAGTGTTCATCCAAACACTTTTGTAAGCACACGGGAAGTAACTCTGGCAAATACTCTCCGACTACAGTCACATGTGACGCATATCTGACACAAGTTGTGTTACTATAACACATTAGTGTGTAAAAGGTTTCAACAACACACTGCTGCTGTCTAACACATTAGTTGTGTTAAATGTAACACAAAATGTGTAATCCTTATAAACACAGAGATGTGTAAAGAAACAACACAGGTTGTGTGTTAAATTTGACACAACATGTGTTGTCCCTGAGCAAACACACTAAATGTGTTAAAATCTACAAAACGTGTTAAAATCTACACAACATGTGTTAAAATCTACACAAAATGTGTTGTCCCTGAGCACACACACTACATGTGTTAAAATCTACACAGCATGTGTTAAAATCTACACAAAATGTGTTGTCCCTAAGCACACACACTTTATGTGTTAAAATCTACACAGCATGTGTCATTTTTGACATCTCTTTTTACAGGTTGTGTTATTTACAAAATCATTTTATAAGAGTGCACCAGTGTAAATAAAACTTATTTACACGCAATATTTTGTCAGTTGCTACATTTTAATCTAATTCAAAGTGCAAACTTAGTGAAATCACACTCCCTGTGTTAAGAACAATAACACACTGGTTGAGTTAAAAGTAACACAAAATGTGTTGTCCTTAACTAAACACACAGATGTGTTAAGATATAACACAGGTTGTGTTGTTTTTAACACATCCTTTTTAAGAGTGTACATGTTTTAAGGTTGCTCTTTCTGCTTTTATGTGTTTTATGAGTTGTTATGCAGGTTTTATTGTATTTTATTGATGTTCTGGTCAGTCTAGTGCCTGTTGTAAATGTGCTATATAAATAAAATGAACTTAAACTTGAACTTGAACTGATATGTGGCTTAAAATCCAGCTGTTCTTGCTCTATACTGGAGCTCCATCTGCTGAACATGAGATATACATGTTTTCTACTTGCGTAAGTTATTCTACGTAGTGTTTAATTCCTTTGAAATTCCTCCCAATATGCATGTCAGAAAAATACGAATTATCAAAAATAAATTATTGTCTAAACCTTGAAATGCAATGTAAGATAAAGGCGTCTGCCAAAGGCGTAAATGTAAATGTAAATTTAAACATTTAGCAGTGGCCAAATGTATGTTGCAGGTCACTTTACAAACATCTCTTGCTTATCTATTCATAAGCAAACAAAATAAATATTCATGATTCCTATCTGAAGCGTTGATAAAAGTGATTTATTATTGTATATTTAAGTTCATATGATATGGATCACACTTCACAGGCTTTAAAATCAAACGTCAGTGTAGTTTTACACATTTTCTGTTGTCTTATTGTTATAATGTAATGATATGTGTTCCAGTGCAGTAAATAATGTTTGTTCAAGGAAGTCATTTATGACCAATTCGTGCAAAACCTTGTGTTGTTTTAAAGATGCAAAATGATCCGTCTGGACACACAGACACTGATTTCCATTTGGACTTTGTTTCTTTATTTGAATGGCATCGCTGAGCATGAAAATAACCAGTAACTGAGCTCGTCCAGAAGCCCATATTAACTATATGGCGTTTGTCTATTGTAACATTTGCTCTGTGTTTTGATGGATTATTAGCTGTTAATAATGTTTGCTACACCCTAAAGTGACGCAATAAGTACAGAAACATAAACATTCAATGTTTATACTTTTAAGAATGTGACCAAAAAAAGCAACATTTTTCTTAAAATAAAAAAGAAGAAGTTTTGGTGGCACAGTCGGGCTTCCTTGATCACAGTAACTTGTAACATTTTAGCGTTTGTAGTTTCTTAAAAGTTGAGTTATATTAAGGATTAAGGACATCTCCAATTTCTCTTTACACTAAAAATACTTTGTGTTCTCCAGTAGAAATATCTAAATCAGGACACATTTTCTGGACAAGTGAAATGACTTTCGATATTAAGTCTTGTTTTCTGAGAAGTGAATTCAGGGACGGGTGAAGGGAATGGTGTATATATTGGGAGATGATCAACTCAAGTGTTCTCGTGTCTCGAATGGGGAACATCACAGACCCCGATGGAAGAGAAGAGCAGATGCTGTTTCTACAAGCATGTACAAATGATACATTTCCATAAGGATGGTATCAGTTACTGGTTATTTTCCTGCTCTGTGGTGCCATTTAAATAAGGATCCTTATAATGCAGCAAAGTCAGAACGGGAATCAGTCTCGGCGTCTCCACACTGAAGGAGGTTTTCCATGAAAGGTAATGGACAAATACACATTTATATTAGGAATGAATGAAGTGAGAATGCTAAATATAAAAGCTTTGAAAGAACAGAGGCTTAAGAAATCTTATTTAATAATGCATAAGAAATCAAATCTTCTGTGATATTTATCATATCGTACTCGTTTGTCTCTTCTTTATTTGTCATTTTTCAAATCATGATTTTTTCCCCATTAAATCTGACCTTTATTGAAATGGTTGCACAATGTGGTGTACAGATGTCCATACCATACACACTGCACATTGTGTTACCTTAATATGCTTTATTAATCTTATAATTGCTAATTGCACAACCTTTTTCAACATTGCACTGCATTCCTGATGTCTCTTTTATTATTAGGGCCCGAGCACCGATGGTGTGAGGTTCATATTGAGATAGGTGACGACTAACAAAGAGCAAATCTTTAATGCTTTACATGTCCAAACACAATGTCATACTAGTGAAAAACTACAATGCAATAACTGCAAGATAATTTGAGAAGAACTTTTTAGGAACTTTTTAACTTTTCACTGTTCGTTTTGCAGACTTGTGAATTCATCATTAACATGCTCCACAAGGACATTTAAACTGATAAAAATAAAGATACATTAAGATTACACGCACTACAAAGCCACCCAAAACAATTAAAGTGTATCTGCTTATCTCTTCATATAAATTCTTCGTCAAAATTATAGGAAATATATGCTCTGATTTTTATAAGTTATAGAATCATGGATATTATTACCCGTTCAATGTTTAGATCCTAATTTACTAATTTAATTTTCTACTTAAATGCATGATATGTATATTAGTGAACTAATGTGATTTTTTGTATTTGTACTTTTTTTCCAGTGACAAAACCTGTGGCAAGATGACGGACCAAATTTGTTTTCATCTGCTTTGTCTTTCAGGTAAAATTTTAAAATAACATGCAGATCTTTTCTCTCGTTGAGCTCATTGTCATATCCAGTGGCGGTTCTACATTGAATTACACCCTGCATTGTAAAAAATAAAATCGTAAAAAAAGGGTCAAATGACAAATACCGTAAAAATAAAGCAAAATATCCTAATTTAAATTAAGCGCAAAAAACATTTTACAGATATTTTTCTTGAATGTTTTACAGAAAAACACTGTTATTTTACAGCTATTATCTGGATTATTACGATACTGTAAAAACAATGCATTATTATGATCAAATACCTTCATTGTAAAAAACAGTCAATGACTGTCAGCAATGGCTGCCATACAAAAACCATAAAATGAATGTAAAATAGCCAAAGTAGAAATCTTCATTAAGCTTTTTAACCGAAACACAGTTATTTCACATATTTCCAGATTTTTTTATTAATAAGAAACATGTAAGTGATGTATGATTTACTGTGACTATGCATCACTGCATCAACAACTACACAGTTACTGTCAGTTAAATAAAGCAATATGCAGCATTTCATCAGTGTCTCTTTGCTCATCCTGAACTGAAACACAGGCTCTACTCTTCAACTCAATGGAGACCAACAAAACACACCATACACAAACAATTTACATCCCAAAAGAACATTAAACACTAAAAGATCTCTGCATCCTCACTTATTACAATCCAGACTTTATTTATTGCATGCTAACCTTCTTACTGAGAATTAACAGATGTTTAGAAGTTGATTTTTTATGGAAAATAATAAAGTTTGATGTCACCATGATGGAGATCAGTGTTTGCTTTAGTGGGGCTCTTGACCCTTTGGTTTTAACATTACTATTTCTCTGGCTGCTTTAGCTGTGTGTCGCTGATACATATTTGTTATGGTAGGAATCCAAGAAAAACTTAGATCAGAAGATCTGATCACTTGTTAGTGGTAATGGTCATCATGTAGTTGAATGCTTTATCGACACCACCTGAAGAGTGTAATATCTGATTAATTCATGAATATTAGTAGTTTACTTTGAAATCCATTACTGTTATAGAAGATCATGCAGTGTCGTGATACTAATATTTTATCAAGTCATAATACAGAAAATGTTTTGACAGGATCATATAGACTTACACAGACATCAAGAATCAGCGTATGCATAACTACAATGGTGAACTACCATAAAGTCACATAAAGGCTTTGTTGATTGTCACCATTGTTGAGATTCATATGTTGAGTATTGATGTCATACTCCTAAAAAAATAAACTTGCTCAAACATTTTCTTTATAATAGATAATTTAATTAAATTTTAGATTAGAATATTAAAATATTGTTTTAATATTTAAAGGTTCATGGGGGAAAGTACAACACTTTTAAACTTAATCATGCCTATTTATAATGTAATTTCAACAGATACACCCGGGTATTTCTCAGTTATATCAGTGAATCAGGCCACTACATGAAGACTATAACATCACCAATAAATGACCAACATTAGCTGATATGTTCTCCTGCTTTCAATGCTACAACAAATGTATGTTGAATACATAGTTAAAGCAGCCAGAGAAAAATTAATAGTACATAATAAAGGTCAAGAACCCAACTAAAGCAAACACTGATCTCAATCATGGTGACATCAAGTTTATGTTAAAGTTTTTTGCACTTTATTTAAATTAACATATTTTACTTTAATTTTGTGATTATTGTTTGGTACCCTGTGCTACCAGTCAATTGACCCTTTTTTACGTTTTTTTTTTTTTTTTTTACAATGACGGTATTTGATCAAAATAATGCAGGAAATACCTTTAAATAACAGTGTTTTTTCAGTTTATTTAAATTTGAATATTTTACTTCAATTTTATTGTGTTTGTTTGCCAGTCATTTGACCATTTTTTTAAAGTTTTTTTTTTTTTTACAATGACTGTATTTGATCATAATAATGCAGGAAATACTTTTAAATAACAGTGTTTTCAGTTTATTTAATATATGACGTTTTACTTTAATGTTACAGTTTTTTGAGCTGCCAGTCACGTAATCATTTAACTGTTTTGTTACCATTTAATTACAGACTATATTTGTAATTTTACATACATTTAAGAAAACTGAAAAATACTGTATGAATAATACAATCAATTTCTGTAAAAAAAAAATGTGAATGAATTTGTTTTTAATGCAACAATACCTAAAATATCAGCTGGATTTTTATTTTGCAGATATTATTTGTAATTTTACAGTGTTGTGAGTACAATTTAAAATGAATGAAATGGTCGTCAAAAAATCACAGTTATTTTCTGTGAAATTAGGATTTTTTTTTTTTTTTTTTTTTTTTTTTACAGTGTGGGCGAGACCATGTATCTTTATCAGTGTTGGGAGTAACGCATTACAAAAGTAATACATTACAGTAACATATTACTTTTTGCTGTAACGCAGTAGTGTAAGGCATTACTAATCAATTTTCAGTAATATTTTACTCGTTACATGTTCAGTGAGGCTTGTATTACAGTTGTATTACAGTGTATTGTCTGCTTTTACTTCTTAAAGGCAACAGACTATGTGAAAGTTTTAAAGCAGTCTTTTAGTGCCGGTTCAGAGCGGTCGCGTCTGTAACATTGTTTTTTCCTCATAAATGCGAACACGAAAACTAAAATAAAATGAATATTTTAAGTTCTATGGAGACTGGAGAGCCAACCCTTCCTCATCCGATTTGCGCAGTGTATTTAACAGAATTACAAAAAATGTATTTTGCCTCCTATTTTTTTGTCACGCATGAATGTGTGTCTTTTCCCTAATATTAAAAATAAAACACAAGTAGCCTATATACGTTTCAATACATGAATTTTCTGAGAATTTTTATTTCAAGTTTTGACTGCAAATGTCATGTCCATAATGCTGGACTTCCCCAATTTTAAATAATTTATCCTCAACTAGTTTTGTGGTGTAGGCCTATGTATTTTATAATGTTAACTTCAAATAATACTAATAGCCTAATTTAAAGATAAGGCAGCAGTGGATCTGGACGGTAAGGAGAATAACGCTGGAGTTGGAAGAGGTGTGTCGCGATTCTGTAGGTTCGTGGATGTGGCGAATCGTGATTTCGGTTTCATATTGCATATCACAGCCCAAAAGTTAAGTTCTACTTAGTTATTTTGGTGAAAGTAACTCAAAAGTAATACATGAGTAATGTAACGCTTTACAATTCTGGGACAGTAATATTGTAAGGTAATGAATTACTTTTAAATAACAGTAACAAGTAATACCTAATGTATTACAGTTTGGAAGTAACTTGCACAACACTGATCTTTATTGACTCATTCTTTTATAAAGATGATTTAAATGCTGAAATATGTGAGGTTTATCTTGTTCAATTTTCTATTAAAAATAATCTCTGACTCTGTCCTTGCTCAAAGGGGGTCTTGCCCAGGTTGTAATTCAATGTAGAACCGCCACTGTAAACAATTATAATATAATGAAAAAACATTGGCACCTATAAGAAGGACACTGGGGGAAATAGGATATAAAAAAAAGCTTGAAATGAGTGTTTTCTGTCGACAGGACTCCTGTCACTAACTCTGTGTAAACCACACGGATATGTTCTGATCCGAGAGTCAATGCCGTGGGCAAAAGCTCAAAACTACTGCAGGGAAAACCACATCGACCTGGCCACAGTTCAGACCGCTGAAGACTGGACCACTCTGCAAGAAGTCGCTGATGCAGAAAAGTATCGTTCATTTGCCTGGATTGGACTCTACAATGACGTCGACAGCTGGCGTTGGTCTTATAAAGAGGAGCGTTTAGTGTTTCAGTACTGGGGTTCTGGCCAGCCGGATAACAACTATGATGAAGAGGAGTGTGTGGAAATGTTTTCCTCTGGATACTGGAATGATTGCCCCTGCAATGCCAATAGATATTTCTTCTGTAACGACGGTAAGAAACACTCTTTATTGATGCTCATTATTTCAGTGTATACATTTATAACACATCCATCCATTTATTTATTTATTTAGCAGATGCTTTTATTCAAAGCAACTTTCAAATCAGGAATACGATATGCATGAAGATTAATATAGACTAACATAATGGAATTATGGGTGGGTGATAGAAGTAAAAAATCTATAACAATTAGGCTGGATCATGAATTTTGTGCAGATGAATAATTTGGCCCAGACTGGCCCACTACATATGATCATGATCATAAACACAACCGAACTTTGCACGCCCGTGAATATTTATACCAATTCCCATTAAAACCACTAATGCCATGCAATAAGTGAATAGGAGCGAGTAAGAGTTAACAGATGAAATAACTACTAAGTTGAACTATACTCCACATTAATTCTAAAACAAGCTTTAAGCTGCATTGGGATAGCAATACTGATTTTTTTCCACATGATTTTGTGAATCTCTGTCCCTCATGCTATAAAAGCATAAGAAAATGTTGTGCTTTTTTAATGTTAATTCATCAATCTGGTGCACTTTGAGAGTTGAAATTTAAGAGCTCCAACCCATAGTGTGCAAATTGAACAAATAAAAACTAGTTTTGATATAATGTCTGTTTTCATTACACTACCACATAATACTAGTTATAATATTAAATATGAATTTGCCAGTCTGTGTGTGAATGAATGGCACAGACAGGCGTGTACACAAGTACGCAGTACTGAGTTAGTGCCTACAAGTAAAATGTCACTTTTCGCACTATTTACCATGAGAAAATTGTGAACCATGATTTCAGAAAGACAAAGCATGAGAGAGGACGGCTGTAATACTAAACTAGGCTTTGACGATATGTAAAGCTGAGTGTCGTCAACGTGGCAATGAAAATGCACATTGAATTTACGGGAAATCTGTCTTAGTGGTAATAAATATGTATATATAATGAACAGCAAAGGACCCAGGACTGATCCTTGAGGTACACCACTGGTTATCGGAGATATGAATAGACATCTAAAAGTCAAAATGGCAGATTAAAGGGAATTTTTTAATAACTGACCACCATGTAATTTCAATCTTGTATTAATGCTTTCAAGGGAGACACAGGAAAATAATATATACATGTTTTAACACTGAAAATATTTGGTCTAAGACTTCAATTTGGTCTAAGGCTACAACTTTCAGTCAAAAATTCACAAAGAAATGCAAAGTAAATTAAACCGTATATTTTGAAGTTGAATAACTGAACTGGAGTATAAAGAAAAGAAAAAAAACCATTTCTTTCATGCTGGGTTCATACTGTATAAACTATGGAAATATTTAAACTTCTGGGAACAAATGTTGGCAGGTTTAAGCGGCTCACACTCGTTAAACTAGAGAACGTGATTTAGTCTTGTCATGCCTTTGATGTCTTGACTCTTTTTTTCACAGAAAGAGCCAACGCAACAGTGAGACTGGTTTTAATCAGAACTTCAATGACGTGGCTCAACGCTCAGAAGTATTGCAGACAGAATCACACAGACCTGGCCACTGTTAGGAGTCAAGAGGACAACAGACAGATCAACAACTTGATGACGAATATGGGTGGAGCCTGGATCGGACTGTACAGGGACTCGTGGAAGTGGTCAGATCAGGCCAACTTTACTTCCTCAACCCAACTCATTACTCAGAGACTCAACACGATGGGCCAAAACTGTGTCGGTCTATCTTATTCTAGTGCTTCCATTGATGATCAAAATTGCGCTTCATCTTTTTACTTCTACTGCAGCATTGGTGAGTCCTTCTTTGACAGAAACTGATTATGGCTGTTCATTTCAAAGAAGTTTCCCAAACTGGAGGTTCATGAGAGAACTGTGAACTGTGAAATTAATTAAATCATAAAAATGTCAAATAAAAATATTAATATTCAGCGCATTCTCATCCCAAGACGTCATATAACTGACGTATTGGGACGTCTTTTGACCATACGTCAACATCTGCCGTTTTAACATCGGTTAGATGACGTTATCGGATCCTAACCCTACCCCAGAACTAAACCTACCCCGTCACCTAACCGACGTTAAAGGTAAAGCGTCAGTTGTATGACGTCCCAGGATCGTCATGTAACTGACGTTAAAGGGTACCCTAAAACGGCGGATGTTAAGATATGGTCAAAATTTTTGGGATGAGACTTACAATATTACACATATATATTTAGAAAAACACAAACACTCAAAAACCCTCCAAAACCTTTTAAGTCCAAAACCCGAAAATAGCTGTTCCGGCCGATTTTGATGCATCACTATTTATAAATACGAAAAATTTATAATAGTTAAAAAAAACACATGTTCACAGTTCTCTGATGTTGGTTAATAATCACATGACATGCAGATAACAAACTAAAACATTTAATCATTTTCTTAGTAAGAGTTATATTTTAAAATCGTTCAATTTAATTTGACACTTATTATTTAATTCTATACACATGTCTTAAAATTATTTTCACGTTTTTGGTTGGGGGTCTCTGATCGGTCGACCACTGATCGCTATCGGCCGATAATTGCTTTGGGAAGTTCGTCTTGACATTAAAGATTTTTTTTTTGTATTATTTATTTTTACTTATCTTTATTCTGTTCTATTTATTTGTTCTACTGCTTGAAATGTGTTTATTTGTTCTTATTTTATTATTGACTGTTAACCTGAACACTCGTCCCTACTTTTTTATTTTTTTTTTGCAATTCAGTTCAGAGTGTGTGTAAGCTATTGTGCAATTGCCCCATTTTAAATACAAGAATGAACTGCATAATCAAACAGTTATTTAAGATCATATTAAATATCAAAATTTGTTAACTATATATTTTGAACAATGTCTTAAAAATGCCCTCCTCCCCCAACACTAAAATCACTCAAGGAGGGATTCCCCCATCTTCAAAAATGAGATTTAGGCCCTGAATGAATGTCTGTAAAATGTGATTGGAGCATCTCTATAAATAATTCTACAGGATTAAAAGAAGTCTTCAAAAAAGAGAATAGATATCTGTGATCTTATCGACTCCAAAAATCCCTACCCCATCTCACGACCAATTCGTACGAATTCGTACGAGTGATTCAAAAGTGGCTAATTCGAACTAATTCATACGACCTCACTCGTACAAATTTGTACGATTTGTCTAAACCCACGTGACGGTTATGTTTAGGGGCGGGGTCAGGGGTAGGTAATTCGTACAAATTCATACGAATTGGCCAATTCGTAAAATATGTACGATTTAGCAAAATCGTATTAATTTGTACGAGTGAGGTCGTATGAATTGTTACGAATTAGCCACTTTTTAATCATTCGTCGAATTCGTACGACTTGGTCGTGAGATCGGGTTGAGTAAAACATAAAGTAAGATATGATGTGCTTGTCCTGCAGTGAAGAGTAAGCAGCAGCTGATCCGAGTGCAGGTCAAAGCCAGTGAGAACGCGGACGACGCTACATTGAGTGCACTCGTCTTAAACAAGGTGGGGTTTATAATACTCAACTGACTAAGGCCCCGTCCACACTACTGAAAAACGGAGACCTTTTGGTACGTTTGCACCTCCCGCCCAGACTAAAATGGGAAAAACGAAGACCTAAAATGGAGAAGTTTAGAAACTCTGTAGCTCTTTTTTTTGCATTTTGAATCTCCGGAGGGCGTTTTAGTGAAGACGGAACAAAACGGAGGAGTTTAGAAACGATGACGCAGAGGCTGACGCTCGACTCCATGATTGGGTGTCATCAGTCATGACGTGTCCTTCCCTGATTCGTCAGCCACTGTTTACACCGGCACGCGCATGTCCAGTGTTGGTGAATGGTCACGTGATCGGCATTTTCAGACGTTTTAATGTGGATGGAAATCAATTCTAATACGCAGATAAAACGCTGATGGACGGAGATCGAATTTGTTTTAATTCTCCGTTTTTAAACGAAAAAGCAGTAGTGTGGACGGGGCCTAAAATTAAAATGTTTTACTTTTGTTTTCTTTATCGGAATGGTAAGGAACTTGGTAAAGGTGATACCACTTGCTGTGGAAAGAAAACAAACGAGGTCCTGATGAAAAGTCACACTTTTGTGCTTCTTCTTTCGAAATTGAGCGCATTGGAAATTGAGACGAATTTCCTCCGGTGGAAGTGTTTGGTACTGCAGCCAAACACAATCTGAATGAATGAAAGCTCTTTTTTTCTGAGATATCAAACGTGTGTAGATTTATAGCTTTGATTTCATCACAGTTTTAGAGTAAAACGTGTACATACATTTTTTTTAAGTGTTTCGGCACATTTTTCATAACAATAAACATAAAAACTTAAAAAAAAAAAGAGATCAAACTGGAGTCTGTGCTTTAAAACACTCAAGATTTACAATAGTTTAAGTTGGAAATTTAATTTTCAGGTCTATGCTCAATAAATGGATTATAAACACAGCGTAAATATAATTTAGTACCATAAAATCCCCTAAAAATACAAAATATTAAATAAAAAAAAAAAGCTTAGCGAAATAAATTAAGTACATTAATTCTCTGTTTATGACCAACATGTGAAGAGCGGCAGTAATGTATTGAAATGCTGTGTTTTGTGGTTCAGTTACAGCAGATGCTGAGCGATCAGGACGTCACGCTCACATGGAGGAAACAACCGGACGGGAAAATCTTCCAGAAGAAAAAGACCAGGAACGCCAGTCCTCCAGTTTGCTGAAGTCATGTTCTTTATGGAGTGACACTTATCCCAAACCAATGCTATATTTCATTTTACTATTCAAATAAATATTCATGATTCCTATCTGAAGCGTTGATATTATTGTATTTTTAAGGTCATATGATATGGATCACACTTCACAGGCTTTACTGTGTAGTTTTACACATTTTCTGTTGTCTTATTGCTATAATGTAATGATATGTGTTCCAGTGCAGTTCATTTGATTGTAAACAATGTTTGTTCGAGGAAGTCTCCAACGCAAATTTTCATTTCTATGCCGATGATACTGTGATATACACTTGCTTTTGGTACTGTACAATTTACCTGGTTTGATTTAAAACTTGTTTTGATTGACGACAAAACTAAATTTATGTTGTTTCAGCGCAGTCTCATCCCAAGACGTCATACAACTGACCATACGTCAACATCCGCCGTTTTAGGGTACCCTTTAACGTCGTTAGATGACGCTATCCAATCCTAACCCTACCCCAGATCTAAACCTATCACCTAACTGACCCAGGATCGTCATCTAACTGACGTTAAAGGGTACCCTAAAACCTCAGATGTTGACGTATGGTCAAAAGCGTCAGTTGGTTGACGTCTTGGGATGAGACTACAAAACCTTCCATCAGGGCTTCGAGATTGAGACTGTGTCCCAATACAAATGTATTCTAATTGATGATTCTCTCTCTTTTAAACCTCACATCCAGCAGTTGGTGAAAAAACCGAAGCTGAGACTGGGCTTTTATTTTAGAAACAAGTCATGTTTCTCCTTTGAGGCAAAAAGAAGGCTTGTTGCTGCCACGTTCATGTCAGTGCTGGACTACGGTGATGTTATATACATGCATGCATCCATTCAATGATTGAAATTGTTGGATACTGTTTACCACGGAGCCCTTAGGTTTATCACAAACTTTAGAGCACTTACCCATCATTGCTCTCTGTATGATCGCGTTGGTTGGTCGGCATTGTCCACCCGTAGGCATAATCACTGGCACATTCTTATTTATAAAGGTATAGACCATTTCACAAGATGTAAACAAGACTGGTCCAGAAGCACTTCCTGTTTCAGTTTGTAACTGTTTTCTTTATTTCACATGTAAAGAAAACATCTTAAAGATCTTTGTTTAACTTTTTGATTCAGTTTTATATGTTCTTTTGGTTGTATTTCATCCCAGCTTATATGTAGTGTTAAAAAACTGAAACAGGAAGTGCTTCTGGACCAGTGTTGTTTACATCTTGTGAAATGGTCTATTCTTGGTCTGCTTCCCCCATACCTTCAATCTTATATTAAAAGGAAAGGCACAGGACGATATTGTCTTCGTTCTGAGGACATGTTGTGGTGTCCGGACTGAAATGCATGGAATCAACTGCAAAATGTCCTTAATATTCAGGATTCAGGAACCAGTCTCACTGGTTGCTTTTAAATTACTTTTAGGGCTGTGCAAAAATTAATTGCGTTTAATCGCATCTAAAATAAAAGTCTGTGTTTACATAATATATTTGTGTGTGCTGTATATAATTATATAAATATACACACATGCATGTATATATTTAAGAAAATGTGTTATTCATATATAAAATATTTTTATTTATATAACATAGATTATGTATTTATATATATGTACAGAATTTAAGCGCAAATAATTCTTAAATATATACATGCATGCAGGTATTTATATATACAAAATAATTATACACAGCACACACAAATATATTATGTAAACACAGACTTTTATTTTGGATGCGATTAATCGCAATTCATTTTTGCACAGCCCTAATTACTTTTAAATGACATAGAGGCTCCACATACTGGCTGTAGTTGTTAATTATTAATTATTAATTATTTTGATGATCCTTGTTTCTATGTTTTATATGGTTATGCCATATGTTATGTTTTTTTTTTTTTTATGTCTGCAACTTTGTTATTTGTGTTGCTGCCTGTCTTGGCCAGGAAACTCTTGGATAAGAGATTTTTAATCTTTTTAAAGTCATTTATGACAATTCGTGCTTAAAGATGCAAAATTTTCCGTCTGGACACATGATTTCCATGTGGATTTTGTTTCTTTATTTGAATGGCATCGCTGAGCATGAAAATAACCAGTAACTGAGCTCTTCCAGGTGGCGATATTAACTATATTGCATTTGTCTATTGTAACATTTAACAAACTGAATGGGTTCATCTCAGCAAGTGCGAATGGTACATCTGTATTCATTAGGTACTAGTACTTATTTTTTTAGAAACTAGTACCTATTAAATAGATACTAGTACTTATTCATTAGCTACTAGTATTCATTAGATACTAGTACTTATTCATTCGCTACTAGGATTATTCAATAGATTCAATAGAGCAGAGCATTCAGCCGCTCTCTCACATTAGAAACATTGATTCATTCTCTCATTTTAAATCACAACTCAAAACGCATCTGTTTAAAACTACCACATGTGAATTAAATTTTGCTTTTATCTTGTTTTAATGTTCTATTGTTTTGGCTTTGCTGCTTTTAAATGTCTTGCATTTCTGTACGGTGTCCTTGAGTGCCAAGAAAGGCGCCTCAAATAAAATGTATTATTATTATTATTATACTAGTACTTACTCATTAGATACTACCTATTTATTAGATATTAATACTAGTACTTTATTCAATAGATACTAGTATCTATTTATTAGATACTAGTATTTATTCCAAATGTTACTAGTAAGAATTTTTATTTTACTAGTCACAACTGCTTTTTTACTAGTCTTATGTTATGACTAGTCAGGGGTCCCAGACAGCAAACTGACATTGAATCAACGTGGAAACGACATTGAAACAACGTTGATTTGCTCATTGAATTAACGTTGAACCAACGTCAGACGCGGCATTCTTCAAAGCTAAATGAAATCGAAAATTGGTTTGCTTTCATAACGTTGAAACAACGCGTTGATTTCAAGTTGATTTTCCGTTAGTTTTGAAAGAATGACGCGTCTGACGTTGGTTCAACGTTAATTCGATGAGCAAAACAATGTCAGATCAACGTTGTTTCGATGTCATATTTCCACGTTGATTCAATGTTAGTTTGCTATCTGGGGTGTGTTTCCCGTACAACGACGTAGTTAGCTGTTTCACTACCATCGTTGGAGAATCAGCTAGTCACGGCTGTTTCCCGAAACCCACTGTCGCAAAGTATCGTTCAACCATGTTGGTTTCACACGTGCTGGATTCTGGACCCAGATAGCAAACTGACATTGAATCAACGTGGAAATATGACATAGAAACAACGTTGATCTGACATAGTTTTGCTCATCGAATTAACGTTGAACCAACGTCAGACGCGTCATTCTTTCAAAACTAACGGAAAATCAACGTGTTGTTTCAACGTTATGAAAGCAAACCAATTTTCGATTTTCATTTAGCTTTGAAGAATTCCGCGTCTGACGTTGGTTCAACGTTAATTCGATGAGCAAAATCAACGTTGTTTCAATGTCATGAGAGACGTCGTTTCCACGTTGATTCAATGTCAGTTTGCTGTCTGGGGAGTAATAACTACCTTTAATGAAACTGTTTGAGATCCAATTAACGCTAGATTTTTTTAATACAAATTACAAACATGTAATCTGAGGACTATTTCTAATTGTTCTCAGTTATTTTGCTTTATTACCAGACTCAATATTTGGCTCCTTCTTCTAGCACGTTCGCACATGTGCACTCTTCAAACACGTTACTTTAATTCTTTTGACAAACTAATGCCGAGTTCAGACTGCATGATTTTAGCCACGATTTTGGCTCGCCGACAGGTTTTGAGAAATCACCGACAAATGCCCGAAATCACGTGGCAAATCGGTGCTCGTTCACGCGAGTGACAATCACGCAGTGTGAGAATGAGCAAAGACGCGAACTGGGAGAATCACCGACGAGTCGCCGACGCCCGTGAGATATTTGGCATGCTAAATATCTGGACCTGTCGGCGATTCAAAATCCTGCTGTGTGAAAAGTGTTTTGACTGAAAACATCGGTGTGAAAAGAACAGCGACCCGACTACTTTGAAAATCATGCAGTCTGAACTCGGCATAAAAGACGTCAATTACATTTCTATGTATTCTAAATAAAAGGCACCGGTTGTACTGAATGTAGAATGAAGATAAGGATTTATTACGTCCAAATGTAATGCAATATAGAAACGATGCCTCTAACCACAGGTCGAGAGCTGTCGTTCAAACCACACAACTCTGCGATGCTGTTTGCGAATGTTCGTTGGAACGATGGTTTCGGGAAACACCGACTCGTTGAACTATGCTGATAACGACGAAACTTGCAACCATAGTTGGCTAACGATGCTTTCGGGAAACGCACCTCAGAACGGCCACTTCAGAGTTCAATTAAAAATCTTACTAGTAAAATTAAAATTCTTACTATAGCATTTGGAATAAACACTAGTATCTAATAAATAAAGACTTTTATTTAGAATACATACAAATGTAATTTACGTCTTTTAGTTTGTCAAAAGATTTAAAGTACCGATTTTGAAAAGTGCGCATGTGCTGTGCTATGTAAGAACGAGCCAATTGAGTCTGGTAATAAAGCAAAACAACTGAGAACAATTAATAGTCCTCAGATGACATGTCTGTAATTTATATAAAACAAATCTAGCGTTAATTGGATCTCAAACAGTTTCATTAAAAGTAGGCTAGTTATTACTCCACCACGTGCGAAAGCGAAACCAACATGGTTGAACGATACTTTGCGACTATGGGTTTCGGAAAACAGTCGTGACTAGCTACTTGATTTTCCAACGATGCATTTAAAGGGTTAGTTCACCCAAAAATGGAAATTAAGTCATTAATTACTCACCCCCATGCTGTACCAACCCCGTAAGACCTTCGTTCGTCTTCGGAACACAAATGAAGATATTTTTGATTAAATTTGAGAGCTGTATAACTACCACATTGGCTCCTAAAGGGACTGCCTCTTGACGGCCCAAAAAGTCAATGAAGAAAATGTTTAAATATCCCAAGTGACTACCGTGGCTCAACTATATGTTTATCAAGCGACGCGAATACTTTTTGTGCAAAAAAACAAACAAAAATAACAAGTTTATTCGACTATTTCTTTTCTTCCTTGTAGGCCAGAACGAGACTTCCTTAGATTTCCACGACGCATGCGCGAGAATTGCGATCTGCTTACACCAGCTTACACTACTTCAGATCGCAATTCTCGCGCATGCGTCGTGGAAATCTAAGGAAGTCTCGTTCTGGCCTACAAGGAAGAAAAGAAATAGTCGAATAAACTCGTTATTTTTGTTTGTTTTTTCGCACAAAAAGTATTCGCGTCGCTTGATAAACATAAAGTTGAGCCACGGTAGTCACTTGGGATATTTAAACATTTTCTTCATTGACTTTCTGGGCCGTCAAGAGGCAGTCCCTTAGGAGCCAATGTGGTAGTTATACAGCTCTCAAATTTAATCAAAAATATCTTCATTTGTGTTCTGAAGACGAACGAAGGTCTTACAGGGTTGGTACAGCATGGGGGTGAGTAATTAATGACTTAATTTTCATTTTTGGGTGAACTAACCCTTTAACTATGGTAGTGAAGCAGTGAATTACGTCGTCGTACGGGAACTGTACCCTTTGGTGCTATACCACATAAAAACGCTTGCTGTTGCTCTGCTAAAAGATTTATTTTCGGAGAAGAGAAAAACACCCACGTGTTTGGGTGCACGTGCACTCCCATGCTCCTGGAAAAAAATGAGCGCGCGTCCCGTGCGCATATTTGAAATAACAACGTCGAGCGCGCAAAAGGACGCGATACGTGAACTAAGTCAGGAGACCCCCTTGGCATCGCTTCTAACGGCACCATCTCAGCAAGCAGGGGTGCCATTTCCAATAATTGAATCGAAATGATAAAAAAAAAAAGAAAAAAAAAAAAGAAAACCTTTGCACAGAGGATTTTTTTAACTGCTCGTGCCGCCCCCATGTTACATGAAGAAATGACGCCCCGGGCGACTGGTTGAGTTTTGTGTGTTTCAGCTGTAATGCTGAGACAATACAGGCAGGGTTGAGTTTAGTCTGATGACTTCTCAGAATCTCAACAAGACAGCAGGTCTGAGATCAGTGTGTTTCAGCTGTTATACTGAGAGGCAGGTCTAAATTCAGTGTGTTTCAGGTGTAATACAGGATAGGCAGGTCTGAGATCAGTGTTTCAACTGTAAATATGACTTCTGAGATCCTCAACAGGACAGGCAGGTCTGAGATCAGTGTGTTTCAACTGTTACACTGAGGCAGGTCTGAGATCAGTGAGTTTCAGCTGTAATACAGGACAGGCAGGTCTGCACAGTTTTCTCAGGTGAGTGTTGAAAGACGCGCGAGCTTCACCTGTTGCGTTTCGTCAATTATTTTTACATAACGAGTTTGGTAAGTGCTTTAGTTTAGTTTGTCCACAGGTAAGCCTGTCTGGAAACCTCACTGGCTACATGGTAAGTTTTTTTTTTTATTATTAAAATATCAAACTTGCAACGATAAAAAGTGAACTGCACATGTGACGCGGTAAAGAACAACACACGCGCGTGTTTAACATCTACTACTAAACACAGTAATACTCGAAAGAAAGTTGCGTTCGCTATTATACTGTTGATGCTGATAGGCTATGCTTTACTTGACCGATACAATTAATTTAACTTGTTTAAATTGGTGTATTTCGGTTGATGCAGCAACATCAAACTGTCCGCAATTTTTTACTTAAATGCCGGTTATTTTAGATTATATAATTCTTCAGTGTAGAAATGCTGTAATACTGGACTGATTTTTGTTTATATTGAATCTGAGTGAAATTAATCTCATTCATGGCATGTTTTCGAATGTCATTAAACTAAACGTAAGTGTGCATGCCAGTTTTGTGCAAGTCAGTCGTCGCATATTTTGGGTTCCTGTAGTATATTTTGGGTTCCTGTAGTAATGCAACTGATTTTGCAACTCATGATCAAGCGATCAGACCGATGTCATCAGGGAACATTTTCAGAACGTTCTGAAAAATTATGAACAAACAAAAGCGTTAATAGAACGTTCGTTAAAAGTATCTGGTCTATAATGATGTTATCAAAACGTCAGCACAAACGTTATTTAACAATGTTTATGAAACGTTGTTGTGTTTTCTTTCTTTTTTTTTTTTCGTTGAACTTCGTTGAACTGTTACTTGTTTCAGAACGTCCAGATAACTTTTAAAAATAACGTTCCCATAATGTATGAGTAATGATAATGGAATGTTCCCTTAACGTTCGAACGAGGAAGAAACACGTTTAAAAACGGGATGGTGACAATTAAGAAAACATTCGGAAATGTTCATACATTAGTAAAACAAGTTCTTATGTTTGTTGGCTGGGGTAGTTCGCATGTCTTTATTTGTTGTTGTTGTTGTTTAAAAAAAAACGTATGGAATAAACAAATACAGTGATCTGAACTTATTTAACCTCTTTATTGTGTGTCACGGGATTCTGATTCAGTGTTTGGTGCATCAGGTCTGATAATGGAGGTGAGAATCTAACATCTTATTTTAAAAATTATTAGTATATCAGAGGCCAGCCAGTAGACGCACAGCTCAAGACAATCAGTCTCCACAGTTGAGGATCATTCTCTTAAAAATTTTTTATTATTATTATTTTTTTTTGTGGCAATAATGCCATCGAATAATTATTTTAGCCCCCAAATAACCTCTCAATGAACAGTTCTTAAAATAACTATTTTATTCTGAACATTTTAATAATCTAAACTAAAGAACCTTTAGTGGAAGGGAAAGCTTGCATGGACGTTAAAGGTTCATCATGAAACCACTGATGCTGATAAAGTGTGTAATGTATGAAGGAGAGCCCACGTTTGTGTTTTTTATTGTTTTTATCCAATCTAAACTCTTTAATTCTGATTTTCTCTCCACTAGAATGTGATCAACAGCTCCATGAATCCTTTCTGTTCAAACCCACAGGTATCAGTGACGATCTCACACACACATTACCCTTCAATAGTCTAGGAACAGAATGAACCCTTTTATTCAGGAAGGGTGCATTAAATTGATTCATTAGATTTCTATCTCAAATAAATTCCGTTTTTTATATAAGATGCAAAAACAATCAAATATATCACGGTTTCCCCATAAATGTGAAGCATCACAATTGTTTTCAACACTGATAATAATCTTAAATGTTTCTTGAGCATCAGATCTTCATATTACTAGTGATTTCTGAAGGAGACATGAATGACGCTGGAAATTCAGCTTTGATCACAGGAAAAAAATTACATGTTAACATATATTCACCATAAAAAAGAGCAGTTTTAAATTGTAATAATATTTCACAATTTTACTGTTTTTACTGTATTTTTGATCAAATCAATGCAGCCTTGGTGAGCAGAAGAGACCTCTTTAAGAAACCCCAAACATTTTAGTTGCATTTGTTTCCTTGCGTATCATCGACACAATTGATTAAAATGGTGTGTGGCATTGAATCCTCAAATGTTCTGTTGAATACGCTTGTGTTTGCAGGAATACGCCATGAAAACGGTTGACGAGGAAGTCTTACCAAACGGCATTCATCATTCGCCTCTGTTTTCGGACTTTGTGAACAGCGATCCTTTCGCGGCTCCAGACTGGGTTGTGTTTCCTCCACCTGATTTTTATTCAGACAACACACCTGATGTGTTTCAAACGACGTCGGGCATCTGGGGTGAAGAAACAGACATTTTCCAGCCTTTCAAAGACAAGGTGGACACTGATCTGACACAAAGCAGCTCAACCAATCAGAACGCAGAATCCTCGTCTTCAGCCAATCAGAGGGATCCGCTGCTGGACTTCATCCTCTCCAGACAGAAAAAATCCGAAGCCACTCCTTCCTTCACATCGCCGTTCGATTCAGCCGATGTTTTCCAAGAAACGTCCACTAAAACAGAGAGTTTCTTCTCTAACGCCGATCCAGTGTTCGATGATATTTTCAAGACGCCTTCGTCCACCGCAGGACCCGACGTCTCTGACATCAAGGCGTTCGATCCTCTGTTCGACCCGCAGAATGAAGTTCAGTCCAATCAGAAGAGCAATAATGATAGTCTCATCGGTCATCAAGACGTTGGGACGTCTGATTTCGGTTTGCAGAACGGATCCGTTCAAGAGATTCCCTCCGCAAACACCTCCAACGGAGGCCTGGTGAGGACATCTGTCCACTACAGACCCCATGAGTCACGTTTACTGGCTTTTAATCCATATCTGTTGGCTTTGAGCTCATCTATATCTAGTGTGACCCTAAGACCCTATTGTAAGGATCTAAGTGCATGGTCTAAAGCTAAGTGCACCTATATGGTGTCTGAATCCACTGGACAAATGGTCGGTGCTCCCGGCGCAAGGCCTAAAGGGGTCGTCTCTATTCTCTTAATGAGCAATGCCTGTGTTTTGGGCTTTACGTGCAATTAACCAATCATAGTCTCATCTCCCATTCCCTTTAAAGCAACACTAAGTGACTGTGGTCGCCCTACAGGTTGGAAGCGGAATTGTCCATTACTGCTGTCATAAATAATTTAGCCTAGCGTATCCTACTGTCGCACACGCACATGCTCTCTGTTTATCCGGCGCCGGCTTTGGTATCACAATTCAAAAGCGACCTAGCGACTAGGTATCTTACATGTAGTTGTAGTCTACTGTCGAGTATGCTCCACCTATCGGCAATTGTAACGCTTGCCGTAAAGCAAGTCAAATTTGTGGTTTTCTTATGTCTCATTCGGACTACAGAAACACGACCCAATCTTGCAATCTTTCGTAGCGTGGATATATCCGGACTGATCTCGTGAAATGGCGTATGTATGACATGGCAATTCGTATTTCCATTTTTTGGCGTGCTATCGACACGCATAATCGCTTTTTAGCGTGTTTATGAACGCCGTTGACTTAACGTTACATTACTGTATAAATATATGACGTCCCTAAACCTACCCGTTACTGGGGTTAATACCATTTATGAGTCTTCCCCTACCATCCTAGGAGAAAAATATCGCTCCCCAGAGGTAGATCTACATTTTGTGTCTACATTTAATCACTCGGACATTTAACGGCGTAAACATACACGCGGATAGCTCAAAATGCGTATAGATAAGTGATGTCATGATGTCATATTAATAACATTCTCTTTAAATAACAAAAAAATATTGCCATTGACTTTAGACCAGGTTTTGTTGTTCTCAGTCTATTTCAGTTCCTCAAAATAGCAACACTCCAACAATGCGCGTTTTCAGACAAACAGCCCATGGGCGAACAGATTGGCACACATGCGTTTGTTATTTAAACAATATGGCGCATGACGTGAAAATGATAACTGCGTCGGGCTGAAACTAGCAAAAAAAACAGTCGAGTCGCGCCTGGCGCTGCATGGTGTCCGGTATATGATAGGGTCCTAAAAAATACACAGATAATATAAAATACAATCTTTCCCTCACAAATCAAAATATCGATGGCGTAGATTTTTGTCCAATCAAATGCTTTCTAGACTGACTAACCCTGATGTCAGGTTTCAGCTTCCTGTTTCTGATCATTTCATGGGGTCTTTAGGGTTTTATAAGACTGATTTATATCTCACCCAAAACAAAATGGCATTATTGTGTTCTTGCAGATGTTCAGGAGGCGTCCGCCGAAACCTGCTCCTCGCAGTAAAGCCCCCAAGAGCGTCCGTCAGCCTCAGGTATCACTCCTTTATTGCAAACGTATCCTTTTCATCCCTTTCCTTTCCCCACACGTGGATGTGATTTGATGATAATGTTAATCTGGATACAGACTAACTCTTTCTCTCTTTTTTTATACTACAATAACACTACAGGTAAACATTATTGAACTCAATATTGGCCAATTACACAAAACAAAACTGTAACAGGATCGTTTTATTTTATACAAATCATCTATTATCTAGTTGCGATTTATATGTATTTGTAATATTGATATCAACATGAAGTAAATATTAAACCCAAGTTCAGCTAACTCATTTCTTTTGAGGTAACTCTGATTACCTAAAATAATTTAAGTTTATTAAAAACAATAGTTATGAGTACTCTGAACTTATTTACATTGATTCACTAAAACAATAATAATTCTGAATACACAATATAACTTTACACTGCATTTAAATACTAAATAAAGCTAAAACTTCTCTTTATTGAGTAAAAACAGTGAAATGACGAACTTTAAATGAACTTCAACTTCAAATGAAAGTCAAATCCAATGAGTTAAGCTAACTCATTACTTTTGATGTAACCGATTGCATAAATTTAGTTTATGTTTATAGTTTATAAAAAATCTAAAGTTATGAGTTCTCAGATTTAGTAAACTACTATCTAACATTGAAACCCGTTACCTTTTACATAAACTGTAAAAAAAATATTGATGGTTTAACTTAAAAAAGTAAGTAACCTGGTTGCCTTAAAAATTTAAGTTGATTGAACTGGAAAAAGTGAGTTAATACAATGAAGGAGAATGATTTAATCATCAGAAACTCAAAATTATATGTTATCTGAACTAAATAAATTATTTAAGTTGATTTGACAAAAGAAAAAATGTTGTGATTACTACACTTTAAAAAAATTGTTGGTTTAACTTAAAAAAGTAAGTAACCTGGGTTGCCTTAAAATTTTAAGTTGATTGAACTGGAAAAAGTGAGTTAATACAATGAAGGAGATTAATTTAACCATCAGAAACTCAAAATAATAAGTTATCTCAACTAAATAAATTATTATAAAGTTGATTTGACAAAAGAGCATATGTTGTGATAACAAATCTTGAAAATATTTTTTTTACAGTGTAGAAACTATTGAAACAAAACTTTTTTTCTCACTATTGCGAATGTAGTATATCACAATTTTGAAAGAAAAAAAGTTCTCAGAATTGTGGCAAACATATATATATATATATATATATATATATATACTGTATATATATATATACTGTATATATATATATTGAAATATTATCCATGCAAAATGTTATTGGTTTCTTTGATTCTGAGGGGAAAAGGCAGAATATCATATTTTTATATCTCATATCGTTTATGTCTCAAAATTCAGATTTTTCTTCTCGGAATTGTGAGATATAAATTTAGAATGATCTTTTTATTGTTATTCCATGGTTTCTGTAGTCTGCAGCTCTCAACTAAATCTCTTTACTTCGCAACTTCATGTCAGTTCACTCTTATTAATAGGCAACTACGTCAACTAATTCATTCATTCATAACAACACGTCAACTAAATCTCATTAATTTGCAACTACATGGTTACTCGCTCTTATTAATAGGCAACTACATGTCAACAAATTCATTAATCCGCAACCACATGTCAACTAAATCTCATTAATTTGCAACTACATGGTTACTCGCTCTTATTAATAGGCAACTACATGTCAACAAATTCATTAATCCGCAACCACATGTCAACTAAATCTCATTAATTTGCAACTATATGTCAACAAATTCATTAATTTGCAACTATATTTCAACTAAATCTCATTAATTTGCAACATGTCAGCTATCTCTCATTAATTTGCAACCACAGTTCATGTCAACTATCTCTCATTAGAGGGTTAGTAGACTGTAGTAGACTGTTAGGTTAAAATAAGTTACTTATATAATAGTTAAATAATAAATAATAGTTAAATAATAGTTACTTATAGTTAGTAGAATGTTTTAAGTGGACCATCGAAATAAATTGTCGCCTTAATTTTATTTTCACTCCACTATTATTGTATTTTTAGTTTTTTATTATTATTGTATCTTACGCTCTGTTATCTGTTCAACACTATGATGAAATGTTTTGATGTGGCAGAACCCGACGGCTGAGGTGGAGAACGATCTGCCGGTTTATGAGGATGTCCTTCTCATCGGTCAGGTATGTGTGTGCGTTGGTCCAAAGAATTTTTTCCATTTCAAAACAGTCTTCGTTAAAGCATTTTAACACACCAAACATTACAAACTTTTATTTGAAGCAAAAAAGTATTTGATAACTGGACATAAAATACAAATGTACAAGATGGTGAACTCAATGGCTCTAGTGAGGGAAAGAACTACAATCCCATGAGGCATTGCAAACTGCACATGGGTAAAACATGATTATTTTGAATGAATTAATGGAGTTTTTACTTCCAGGACAGTTAAAATCTGCAGTTCACATTCAGAAAAAAAAAATGTTTTATAATTGTAAGAATGTTTCTGAGTTATTTAATTATATATATAAATATTGCATTATTTGACTGTACTGTAGTTAAAAGATAAATGCTGAAGAAGGATTTTTATTTGATCTTCATGTTGCAACAAGGAAAAAGTTGATTTATTTATTTAATTTAATTCCTGTGGTTGAAGAAACACCCTTAAATTGGCTCATATGCCTGTGTAGAGTGTTATGCTTGATTTAAAACAAATACACCTACGTGACTGAAACGTGATTTACAGGAAAGGTGTGTGGAGGACTGGCCCGAACACAGTCCAGAACTCTCTCAAGAATGGAAACCAGTAAGTTCTTAATGTGTGAAATGTAGAATAGAAAACCTGTGCAAAAAAACTGGCATTTCATCTGCTCTTTCTCTGGTGCAGGCTGGGAAATTAAGGCTTCGGAGAGACTCTGTACGGGTGAGTCAGACCGTCAGATGACGAACTATTAAAGGAGTAGTTCACTTTTAATAAAACTTTTGCTGATAATTTACTCACCCCCGTGTCATCCAAGATGTCCATGTCTTTCTTTCTTCAGTCGAAAAGAAATTAAGGTTTTTGATGAAAATATTCCAGGGTTTTCTTCATATAATGGACTTCAATGGGGTCCAAACGGTTCAAGGTCCAAAAGACAGTTTCAGTGGAAACTGTTCAAAGAGCTTTAAACGATTCCAGACGATGAATAAGGGTCTTATCATGCGAAACGATCGCTAATTTCAAAAATAAATAAAAAAGTTTAAGTTTCCATGATGCGTGTTCGTGACTCTCCTGTTCGAACTCGTTCATCAAAGTGAACTAATCTTTTTTCGAGTCATTTCGTTCGCTGAATCAACCAAATGACTCGAAAAAAGATTCGTTCATCAAAAACCTTAATTTCTTTTCGAATGAAGAAAGAAAGACATGGACATCTTGAGTAAATTATCAGCAAAATTTGTTTAAAAGTGAACTACCCCTTTAAAAACATTGTTGATATTTGAAACAAAACTGAACTGAAGTATTAGATTAAAAAGTTTTCGGAATTTCCCAAAGCGGTTTTACTTCATTTTACATTCAGCAATAAAACCTAAAATATTTTACAATAATAATAAAAAAAAACCCATTAAATTCTATTTTATTCTAAATAAAACAAATAATAATAATTAAAATAATAATTAACAAAAAAATGTGTTTAAAATCAAACAATAAATTGAAGGTTATAGTAGTTAAAACATAATTAAAATAATGTAATAATCTTTACACTCAATAATTAACCTCACAAAACATACTTGGCCGACATATTTATCCTGATTGCATTGATTTATTGTAGTCTAAATCAACAAACTACAGAAGATGAAGAAATATGATGTTTTTCAAACGTTGAGGGTGTGGAATGCGCTAAAAATACAGAGCAACCACATAGTTATGTCTTGGCAACCACCCAAATCACATATGACTGAGTTTCTCACACTGTAAAAATCTGGTTTCACAATATTGTTGACTCTAGATCACAGAAGCGTCCGCTGGAGTCGACGGGACTGTGAAGAAGAATGGAAAGCAGGTACTTATTAAACTCAGCGTGAGTGACTTCGAGTGTGTGTCCGTCCTACACGTGCTCATGTCGTCCTGTTGATCTTTATAGACGCTGGGGAAAAAACTGCGACGCTCTCTGCTGATCAGGAGGAGATCAAAGGTAAATCACTGACTGACTTTTGATAACCAGTTTCTAAAGGTCCCCAATTATGGTTTTTCAGATATTCCAGTTCATCCAGTGTGTAACAGAGATGTTTGTGAATGTAAAAGGTCTGCAAAGTTTCAAACATAATGGAGTTTTTTTGTCATCTGACCAATCAGAGCAGAGTAGACCAATCACAACAGACTGGGCCATCTGACCAATCAGAGCAGAGTAGACCAATCACAACAGACTGGGTCATCTGACCAATCAGAGCAGAGAAGACCAATCATGACAGACTGGGTCATCTGACCAATCAGAGCAGAGTAGACCAATCACAACAGACTGGGCCATCTGACCAATCAGAGCAGAGTAGACCAATCACAACAGACTGGGTCATCTGACCAATCAGAGCAGAGTAGACCAATCACAACAGACTGGGTCATCTGACCAATCAGAGCAGAGTAGACCAATCACAACAGACTGGGTCATCTGACCAATCAGAGCAGAGTAGACCAATCACAACAGACTGGGTCATCTGACCAATCAGAGCAGAGTAGACCAATCACAACTGACTGGACCATCTGACCAATCAGAGCAGAGACCAATCACAACAGACTGGACCATCTGACCAATCAGAGCAGAGACCAATCACAACAGACTGGACCATCTGACCAATCAGAGCAGAGTAGACCATCTGACCAATCAGAGCAGAGTAGACCAATCACAACAGACTGGGTCATCTGACCATTCAGAGCAGAGTAGACCAATCACAACAGACTGAGCCATCTGACCAATCAGAGCAGAGTAGACCAATCACAGCAGACTGAGTCATCTGACCAATCAGAGCAGAGTAGACCAATCACAACAGACTGAGCCATCTGACCAATCAGAGCAGAGTAGACCAATCACAACAGACTGAGTCATCTGACCAATCAGAGCAGAGGAGACCAATCACAACAGACTGAGTCATCTGACCAATCAGAGCAGAGCAGACCAATCATAACAGACTGGGCCATCTGACCAATCAGAGCAGAGTAGACCAATCACAACAGACTGGACCATCTGACCAATCAGAGCAGAGCAGACCAATCATAACAGACTGGGTCATCTGACCAATCAGAGCAGAGTAGACCAATCACAACAGACTGGGCCATCTGACCAATCAGAGCAGAGGAGACCAATCACAACAGACTGGGTCATCTGACCAATCAGAGCAGAGACCAATCACAACAGACTGGACCATCTGACCAATCAGAGCAGAGACCAATCACAACAGACTGGACCATCTGACCAATCAGAGCAGAGTAGACCATCTGACCAATCAGAGCAGAGTAGACCAATCACAACAGACTGGGTCATCTGACCATTCAGAGCAGAGTAGACCAATCACAACAGACTGAGCCATCTGACCAATCAGAGCAGAGTAGACCAATCACAGCAGACTGAGTCATCTGACCAATCAGAGCAGAGTAGACCAATCACAACAGACTGAGCCATCTGACCAATCAGAGCAGAGTAGACCAATCACAACAGACTGGGTCATCTGACCAATCAGAGCAGAGGAGACCAATCACAACAGACTGAGTCATCTGACCAATCAGAGCAGAGCAGACCAATCATAACAGACTGGGCCATCTGACCAATCAGAGCAGAGTAGACCAATCACAACAGACTGGACCATCTGACCAATCAGAGCAGAGCAGACCAATCATAACAGACTGGGTCATCTGACCAATCAGAGCAGAGTAGACCAATCACAACAGACTGGGCCATCTGACCAATCAGAGCAGAGTAGACCAATCACAACAGACTGGGCCATCTGACCAATCAGAGCAGAGTAGACCAATCACAACAGACTGGGTCATCTGACCAATCAGAGCAGAGCAGACCAATCATAACAGACTGGGTCACCTGACCAATCAGAGCAGAGTAGACCAATCACAACAGACTGGGCCATCTGACCAATCAGAGCAGAGTAGACCAATCACAACAGACTGGGCCATCTGACCAATCAGAGCAGAGTAGACCAATCACAACAGACTGGGTCATCTGACCAATCAGAGCAGAGGAGACCAATCACAACAGACTGGGTCATGTGACCAATCAGAGCAGAGACCAATCAAACCAGTCAATTACAATCGCAGATTAGGGCACATGAGAGAAGTGTGTCGTTTATTTGTAAATGTTCACTGGAAAACGAAAATTTGTTTAAAAAATGAATTGTAATTGAACCCTAAAGTGTAAACCTCCTCTATTGTAATTCTCTAGGCTTTTTATAGAGAGAACTGATGAAATATGGACTGTTTTAAAGCTCTTATTGTCATGTGCAATATATAGACCCTTTTACAGTTGGTAAACATGGTGACGTTTTTTTGTGGGCGGAGCTTAGGTGGAGGCAGAAAGATACATCTGGCCGCTTCACTAACGCTAGTTAGCAAGGATTGTTAGCTTGTTTTTTAACAATGACTGGAGAAAATGCGATATTATCTTAATGTGTAAGGTCACTCAGTGTCCAGGACCGCGATTGTTATTTTCAAAAGTTATTTTTAACGGACAGAACCAGATTGGCCGACCCGTAGCCGCCTACACGCTCACTCGATGCATGGACGATCTGACAGGATTAATGTACGTTACCTCGGTTGAGTGGCCTGACTTCTACACTTACAGAGAAACCGATCGTAAAGAGAAACTGAGGGCATATAAATCTTTAGATGCCTATATGGTCCTGTACAAGACTTGTGTGTACGATCCGCAGTTCTGCCGAGCCAGTGCCGAGACCACGACAATGTAAAGAGTGACATTACGGTGCGATTTTAATGATGTGAATATTTTCTAGAAATAAAAAGTCCAGATACAGCAATTCATTTTTCATCAATTCTTGCACCAAACAACACAACAAGATGACATTTAATAATAATAACAATTATTAAAGCTCCTTATTATGTAGCCGAATCTGTGCTGTTTTGTATTGGCCGCCTCCAGTTTTCACTTTGTTTTGCCTCCAGCTAGCGCCGTGACGTAACTGTGACGTCGGCGCAAAAGGGGTCTATAGTCTCAACCCAAAGTCACATTCGAGTTTTATTTATATATAATCATAGTTTCTGCATGTCAACCAAATCTTTGATTTCAGGATAAAATTGTGGATGAAGAGAAGAGCTCTGAGACGAACACACACACTCTGAGTCTGCGTCGAGGGTCAAAGGTGAATATCCTCAAATAGACGGATAAGACGGATAACGAGTGTGTCTAATGATGTGTGTATATTATAATATATATATATATATATATATATATATATATATAAAATATATTTATAAAATATATATATATATATATTTATATATATAAAATATATATATTAATATAGATAATATATAATGCACATTGTAATATTATTTTAAATAAACAAATGACCCTGTACTAGTGTTTAGGCGTAAAGGAAAGGCTGCTCATTTCCAATATACCAGTATAACACAATGTTTTAATAACGAGCCTGTTTATATGTTCATTTAACACTTTCATGGACATTTCTGGTATGAATTGATCCGCATATGATTAAACTAGCAAGAGTGTAATGAGTCACTTTCTGATGTTTAATATCTTCAGACGAAACACACTGACGCTTCAGCTAAAGGATTCCCTGCTGACTATCAGGTTTGATCCATCAACAACACATTTATCATGTTAAATATGCGTATGGTTTGACCTTTGACCTCACTGAATTGTCTTCTTAGGATGATTTGCCATCCTGGTCAAAAACGGCTGATCTCACACCGTTCGGACCGAAGAGAGATGAAGATGTGGACTTTACACCGGTGCGACACACACACACACACACTGTGCTGCGATGTCCACTGTATCTTTAATATATTTATTTCTTATATCTATTTTACAGAAGCAAACACAGAAATTCAAGCCTCCTGTGCTGCATCGACCACAGGTATGAGGAATATAATATGAAATATGAAATATGAAATATAGCTGGTACTCTAGATTTAAAGCCTGGATTTTAAAGCCATAAACCAAACAGAAAATGATGTTTAGAACGATATAATACTTTATATATAAGTTATGTTTGATTACAAGTTTATCCATTAAAAATTAAAAAGTATTTAATAAAATAATTAATAATTTGTGATTTAGATTATTTTATTTCAAAATTATTTTAAATTAAATTTGAAAGATTATGCAGACAATTTATCATATTATATTGTTTAAATACAAATAAAAGGGAAAACTATTCTTTAGACATTCTGAATTTTTGGACACTTTAGTAATGTTTACTTCCTGTCTCTATGAAGCCCCTCCTACTGAGAAGCACACTGTGCTCTGATTGGTTGGCTGGAGCAGTGTGTTGTGATTGGTCTAGCGCTTCGAGTGTGTTTTGGGAAATGCCCATAAACAGCAGTTTACTAACTCAAGCAGGCCCCGCCCCTTTATTCTGCGCATCAATTATTATAATGAGGAAATATTGTGAAACTCGAGACTACAATGGCGGCGTTCTGTTCTGTTCAATCTGCATAACGTTATCTGAAGGGGCCGCACACATGAGGACTAGAGTCTCTTTAAATCCTATTATTTATACATGTGTGTGTTGCAGTCTTTTTCTAAAGATCCCTTTTCTGACGGAGACTTGGATCTGTGCGCTTCACTGCAGGACAAGCCTCCGGTAAATCCTTCTCCAGTTCCAGTTTCATGAATGACCGTGGTGTTAGACTTTATCCTGAGATTGTCGTCAGTTCTGGACGTTATTAATACACACACGGCACGCACAGCTGCATTATTATTCACATCAGAGTGTCTGATAGTAGTTTCTGAGATTGAGTGGAATTTATCACAATAATCATTAAAAATAATATTGAAGAAAACACACAAGCACTCTGACATGTGTGTGATATTGTGATGTTTAAGGAAAAAATTAAATAAAATGAAAAAAATATATATATAAAAAGAAAATAGAAAAAGAAAAAAACGTAAAATAAAATTGAAATTACAATAAAATAAAATAAAAATCTATATAAAAATTATATAAAGAAAAGAAAAGAAAGAATACCACAAAAATGAAATAAAATGAAATAAAGATGTAAAATGAAATATAAAAATATCAAACAGCTAAATAAAAAATGTGTAATATATATATATATATATATATTGACATGAATATGTGCATTTGAATGCTTTTATTTTTCATTAAATTACAATAAAAAAACTAAATAAAAATATAAAATAGCACAAAAATATGATAATAAATAAAATAAGAAATATATAATTTCTGAAGCAATGTTGTTTGGCTTGATATTTTAGTCCGTTCATTGTCTGTACATGTCTGTGGCCGGCAGATGTCACTGTTAATGCACTGTCTTTGAGATGCTAATGCAGTTTTAATAATAGATTTTTAAAAAGTGATTTTTATTATCAGTTAAAATTTGATTCATTTATTACTTTTGTCTTTTTTTCAAAAATGTTGAGATAGCTTTATATATTTTTTAATATTATATATCATTATTATCATTACACACACACATATATATATATATTTAATTTTGTTAGAACACTGATATCTTGGCAATGCAAACTTTGTAAACTTGAGAAGGCAAAGGTGTTGCTATGCAGTTGCTTGGGTATTCTGGGTGGCTGTCAAGGTGTTGCTATGCAGTTGCTTGGGTATTCTGGGTGGTTGTCAAGGTGTTGCTATGCAGTTGCTAGAGTGTTCAGGGTGGTTGTTAAGGTGTTGCTATGCAGTTGCTAGGGTATTCTGGGTGGTTGTCAATGTGTTGCTATGCAGTTGCTAGAGTGTTCAGGGTGGTTGTTAAGGTGTTGCTATGCAGTTGCTAGGGTATTCTGGGTGGTTGTCAAGGTGTTGCTATGCAGTTGCTTGGGTATTCTGGGTAATTTTTAAGGTGTTGCTCTGCAGTTGCTTAGATATTATGGGTGGTTGTTAAGGTGTTGCTATGCAGTTGCTATGGTATTCTGGGTGGTTGTTAGGGTGTTGCTATGCAGTTGCTATGGTGTTCAGGGTGGTTGTTAAGGTGTTCCTATGCAGTTGCTATGGTGTTCAGGGTGGTTGTTAAGGTGTTGCTATGCAGTTGCTATGGTGTTCAGGGTGGTTGATAGACTTTGAGTTACATGTGATTTCCTGTTGTAGATTGCAGAGAATGATGGCGATAGAAACGCGGGAGGGATCGACGATGGACAGGTAGAAGAGAGAGATCTGTCGTCTTTCTGTTCTGTCGTTCATTTTCTCATCAATGCATTATTTTATTCACTGTTATTCTCTTTTTTTATTAGAAACACAAAAAGAAGGTCAAAGTCAAGTTTGTTCCTCAAAGAGGGTTTGTTATCGGTTTATCCAAGGTAAGTCTGTTTTCCTTGATTGCTTATATTTTATTATATTAGTTTGTGTTTTTAATGAGAGTTTTGTATTTGTTATCGGGTTGTCAAGGCTGAAAATGAACCGACGGTGGGAACGCCACATTTTAAGGTATTTTCAGAAGAGAATACTGTACACGCTCGAAAAATGCTGGGTTGTTTCAACCCCCGTTTGGGTCAAATGTGGAAAAACTGAACCGTGGGTTTCTCATGCAAACATAAAGGCCCTTTCACTATGGCAAGCCGTTTAAACTTCTATTAATTTCCAGGATATCAATTCTTGATATCAAAAATGACATTTTCAGTAGTTAAAGTGCTAATTGATGTCTGTAATTGTATTTTCACTAGTGAAATGTCACCATAGGCTTCCATTCAAATTAAATTGTTGATAGCAAAAAGTTCCATATCAGAAATACAATTCTCACTATTAAAAAATGTTGTTTTTAATTACATTCATTTATTTTTAATTCGCGAATTACAGACGAACGACGAAAAAATTTATTTTGTGCCTTAAAATATCTTGAATGTAACTCGACACCCTTGCCTCATTTAGTATGCGAGGTTTTATGAATATGCAAATGAGCCCCGCCTCCACTCACTCACTCAGCTCCGCAATCACACATTGATCTGATTGGTTACAAGGTGGTTTGTGACGTCAGAAACACCAGCGATTTCACACCGTGTTTTTGGTTCACTGCAGTTTTAATCAGAAAATACTCAATGCTGTCGACTCATGAACTTACACATGGTGTGTGTTAAAGCGGATTAAAACACCACATACAACATTAAAAGCTGGATTTTCACCTCAGGGGGACTTTAAGATTAGTATTGTACTATATTACTGCAGGAGATGTGTAACTGCTATATAACGGTGTGTATAACGGTGTGTTCCAGGAAAAGGAGCGCGAGGATGAACTGAAGGGAGCATGTGGTTTCACTCCTCATCCACATCTCAAGGTTTGTCCGAGTCGTACGGGTGTTTGTGGGAAGCTCAGGAGTGTGTGTGTGGGGGATTATTAACACAGATGTGATGTGATGTTAGGATCAGGACGGGATGGATGAGCTGAAGAGAATGAGCATTTACACTGAAGACACCAGTTATTCCCCAAACCAGTTTAAGGTTGAAACTAAGCCATATTCTGCTTCTGGTCACTTCTACTGAGGCTTTTAGTGCTAATATATGAACCTTGTTTTCCAGAGTCCATACTCCAGTGGGTTTATGGGTCCTCCTTCAAAGGTAGGGCTTAGATAGGAAACATAACTCATCTTTAAACCAGAACTAACTGAGAAGAAGCATGACTGGTGTTGTGTTGATGTGTTCAGGCATCCGATCTCTTCACGACTTCAGACTTCAGTGAGACGCAAGACTGTCGGCCGGTGCGTTCCAATGATCTCTGTGAAGCTTTCAATGGCATTTTATTTTGTATTTGATTCATTTTTGATCTGTTTGTTTACAGAAGAAACCGACGAAGTTTAAAGTCCCGCTTTTGCACCGCAGATATTCGAAGGTAAATCTTCAAACTCACAGCTGAGAGCTTTTAGTACTGAACCCCTATTGCATTTGTAAGGTTTGTGATCATGCAGACCGAACCGTAAGAGTTAGAGACGTGAAACCTGGCCAGATTTGGCCTCAATTTGGGTGAAAAAATGTCTGCTTTTGTCGAAATTTTGTCGAAAGTCTTCTTTTGTGAATTTTCCCTGTTTTTTCGCCCGATCAGAACTAAACCAGTCTAGGGCAAATCTTTAGACTAAAATTTAAATAATTTTAACTGGATCAAAAAATTAAACTTTTGCATTTGGGTGGCTATGACAGGGTCATTTAGAAAATGGGCATGGCAAAATACACTCAAAAGCCTATAAATCCTAAAGGAAAACTCAGAACTTCACACAAATTGGTGCGCATATGTGACATGACATTCGGAACAAGCATCCAAAATTTTATAGAGATCGGACAATAGCTGGCGCTATAACTGTTAGAAATCTTTAAACCCATAAATTTCCTATGGTAAATTGGCTGTATATGGACTTTTCCATTTATGATTTCAGTGGTTAAAAGCTTGCTAAATAAAACTTAATGTCCTAAATGCTTATGTGCTTAAAGGCCTTAAATGCTTGAACCCCGCCAAATGTTGCATGCAGCTTTAATTTCAGTTTATTATTTTAGCACGAGTTAAACTTTGTTAAACTAGAAACTAGTTGAATGAAATCAAATACTTTATTACATTTTATTTCCCATTTTCATTTTAGTTAAAGTTTTAGTAATTTTGTTAGTTTTTTTTTAAATTCATGTTAATATACTATAATGTACTTTGTGTAAATTATACAAAATGTTTTCTTAAAATGTTGAAATAAAATAATTTATTATAAAATACATTTTTAAATTTATAAATAATAATAAATAAATAAATAAATACATTTTAAAATAGTTAGCATTTATTTTATTTTAAGTATGCATGTTATATCATTAATATATGATTCTAGTTTTCATTAATATTTTAAATTCGTTTTTATTTTTATATCTTTCATTTGTTATTTTTATTATTTTTTATATAATATATTAAACATACATTTTTGTATTTAATACATTTTACATTTTTAATATATATAATATATTAAACATACATTTTTGTTTTAGTTATTTTAGTACTTCAAGTTAAACTCATAGAAAGTATATAAACATTTTATCTCAACTACTATTTTATTTTATTTCATTTTTAGTCAATGTTTATTTTATTTCAACTTGTAAAATGTTTTCTATGGTTTTACTTGACAATAATAACCTTGGCTTCAGTTTGTATGATTTTTGGTGTATTCAAAAATCAGTTCTGACCATTTTTGCAATATTAAATGTCATGATATAGCAATATATAGTATTTAAACGGCAGCTGACACTTGTGTTTTCCAGAGCATTGAGGAAGCTGAGATCAGGCCGACTAAAGATCATGATGAGGTGAAGCTTCGGTTTATCTCCACATCAGATATTTCTCAAACTTTCCCTAGATCTGATCTCTGAGGAATCTTCTGGCTTCAGTTCAGATTCTTTGATCCGCATTTGTTGATTTAGACGTGCTTTCACTTGTGCTGACAGTAACACTACAGCAGAAAACTAGTTTTGTTAAAGGATTTACATTGATTATTTCATAAGAAACTTCTTCATTACTGACATCATTTATGTAAATGTGCGTCAAATCACTTTTTGATATCAATGAAAGTTATCAGGCTATTCTTGTCTTAAACTATGGTAAATAATTATATAAAAGACAAGTAAATAAATATGAATACAAATTATATTTATATAATAGTATATTTATTTATATGTATACACTGTAAAAAAAAGTTACGAAAACAAATATTAGTTTATTTATTTTAACTCCTCAAAATTAAGCACTTTTCAACTATTTTAAAAGTTATACAAGATTAAACTTTTTAAAGTCAGTTCAGTGTTAAGTTTGAATTTTAGGTTTAAATGACTAAAACATCCAAGCTGATTGTACTTACAAATTTAAGGCAACAACTTTTTTACAGTGTATTTATCTTATTATTCATACGTGTATTATTCATATGTGTATTTTATTTATGTTCATAATTATATTTTGTATTTACATTCATTCATTCATTTTTTTTAATTAATGGAGTTGATGCTGTTGATGGAGCTTAATTTGGTTAAATTGTAGTCCATCTCGTCAAATAAAAAATGATATTTATATAATATTATTTGTGTATTTTATATTTGTATTATAATTATTTGTATAAATATAAATACAAATATTATTTCTACATAATATTTATATTTATTAATATTTTTATTTACATTTAAATATGGTTTTGTTTATAATTATATTTATATTTTTTACTTGTATTTAGCTTTAATGAGTTTTGCTGTTCCTGCAGATGAAGAAGCCTCCTCTTCTGAAAGTGCCGCCGCTGTCCCGCCGAGGCTCAAAGGTGCCCGTCTAACTTTCTTCTCATCTTACTATTTAAATGTTTAAATGCTGACGTCTGACATCTGCAGGCCGTGGAGGAAGACGAGGGCCCTCAAAAGGGTGCAGATCTGTTCAGGGCCGGAGACCTGGAGCCGGAAGACGACTTCGGGTGGGAGGAATACACACCGGTATCTGTTATCTTTTCACTCGCATGCTTTTCTGTTGTTCACGCAAATGAGTTTAGCACTGACGGCCTCTCTCATACAGGACAATAAACCACAGAAACCTCAAGAAACGTACACGCATCGCACAGGGTCAAAGGTTAGAGCGCCTTCATCTCAACCTACTGCTACAATAAACTCCTTCAGTGCTACTTCATCTGGTGTAAATCCTGCTTTTTTCAGGACGTTTTTCCCGAAGATTTTCTGCAATCTCCTGGTGCCACGTCTGCAAATTATTACCTGTCTGACGCTGCGAAGGTATTTAGCACAATATAGTAGAAGGGTCCTATGAAGTCCCTTTTATCTTTTCCCAAATTTCGTGTTTTTTTTTTTTTGTTTTTTGTCTTTTTAATTTTCGGAATTCCATTTTTTTTTTTTCATGATGAAAATCATGAAACTTATAACATTTTACAACAATTTCTTAAAAGGCCCAATGAAATCCATTTTATTTGTAATCTCAAATTACGTTTTATTTTTTTACCAAGTTCTGTGTTTTCTTTTTTTAAGCTTAAGCTGTGAATTTTAATACTTTAATTAAATTTTAATAATCAAAAAGCATGTCTATAAAAACAACAATTTATATATAAAACAGAAAAATCATTGTTTATTTTATTTTGTTCCTCCAGAAATTCTATGTTGTGTATTTACATTTTTCTGGAAATCGGATGAAGACTTAAAACTTTAATTTAATAGACCTTTTAATCATATGAAATTAAACTTTTTTTTTTTGTCTGTTTAATTTAACACAATAGCTTTACCGTCGAGAATAAAACATGGAAGAAAATGTTTTCCGAAAATTATTCCATAAAACAAATTAAGTTTTAACAATACGTTATAATTTATTTAATTGTACTGTACAACATTAATATATTTCTGTCACAATTTCTTCAAGTTGAACCGAACTTTTATTTTGCCGGGTTGCGATGAAGAGCTTCGTGTTTCTGTGTGTTCATGTTATGATGATAGTTTTTCTGTGTCAGTACGATTTAAATTTACTGATCTGCTTTTAATTTATTCATCAATATTTGAAAAATTCCGTATTCCGGTAACGTTAAATTCTATTTTTATGACTTGATTCCGCAACTCCGATTTCCGTTTCTCGTGGAAATCACAGGGCCCCATAATACAGACGATAAATATTTCTGTATGATTGTATTATCTGATCTCTGTGTCGGGTATTGTCGTCTCATTTTCCATCACATCTCTCTCTGTAAGGCTGAGTGGATGTCTTCTCAGATGGACATGAAACGACTGAAAGATCAAGAGGAAGAGCAGAAGCATGAGGAAGAGGAAGAGGAGGATGGAGGGGTCAGTAAATTTATGTGTGCATTACGACCTTCCTCGTCACGTTTACTTAGGTCTATAGATTCTGCTGTGCTGTACACTGAAGTATCTGTCCTTTTCTCTTGATGTGATTTGAACAACATTGCTAACGTTTTAGCAACGTGCTAACATGTTTTAGCATGATTACATTGCTAGCATGAATTAGCATGTTGCATGCATTAATAAGCACATTGCTAGGATGATTTCACATGATATAATTTAGCACATTGATAGCATGTTTTAGCAGGATTTAACCATGTGCAGACATGTTTCTTGCTTGAATTAAGCACATTATTAGTATAATTTCACATGGTCCTTACATGGTTTGGCACATTTCTGATGTGGTTTAGCATAATACAAGCTAGCATGATGTTTAAACATTTTGATAGCAGGATTTAACCCAATGTTAGCACATTGGTAGCATGTTTAGCATGATTTAGTATGGTACTAGCATGGTTTCTTGTGAAGGGGTGCATTCCCAGATAGCAAACTGACATTGAATCAACGTGGAAACATGACATCGAAACAACGTTGATCTGACATTGTTTTGCTCATCAAATTAACGTTGAACCAACGTCAGACGAGTCATTCTTTCAAAACTAACGGAAGATCAACTTGAAATCAACGTTGTTTCAACGTTATGAAAGCAAACCAATTTTCGATTTTCATTTAGCTTTGAAGAATGCCGCGTCTGACGTTGGTTCAACATTAATTCGATGAGCAAAATCAACGTTGTTTCGATGTCATGAGAGACGTCGTTTCCACGTTGATTCAATGTCAGTTTGCTGTCTGGGTTATGACATTCCTCGTCATGCTAACTTCATTCCACTCAAGTCTAAAGATTCTGCTTTGCTGTTTATTGCAGTATGTGAATGAGTCACTTTCTCTTGACGTGATTTTGAAGTGTGTTTGTCATAAACGTGTGTTTGATTGGCAGGACACTGACAGTCTGATGGAGTGGTGGAATACAGTCGAGTGTGAGTCCATATTAATTCACTTAATCTCCCGGTGGTCATCAGATCGAAATCACATTCACATTCAATCTCTGTGTTTTTCAGTTTGGGATGAAGTAACTCCGAACGAGACGATCAGCTCTAAAGAGGAAGAGACCATGTAAGATTTACAATATCATAAGATCAGTCCTGGGGTACGTTTCCCGAAAGCATCGTTGGCCAATTATGGTCGCAAGTTGTTCGCAATTTTCCATTGAACTCTATTGGTAACGACGGAACATCCAACCATAGTTGGCTAACGATGCTTTCGGGAAACGCGGTCTTCAGATTAGCTCAGGAACAGTGCGTAGAGAGCTTCATGGTACTTGCCTGAATGGATTGTCCCACGTGTAAAGTTTGGTGGAGGGGGGATTACGGCGCGGGGTTGTTTTTCAGGGGTTGGTCTTGGCCCCTTAGTTCCAGTGAACTTACTACCCTTAGTACCAAGACAACAGTGTGGGAACAGTTTGGGGATGTTCCTGTGCCAACATGACTCCGCACCAGTGCAAAAATCAGGACCATAAAGACATGGATGAGCGAGTTTGATGTGGAGGAACTTGACTGGCCTGCGCAGAATCCTGAACTCAACCCTATAGGACATCTTTGGGAAGAATTAGAGCGGAGACTGCGAGCCAGACCTTCTCGTCTAACATCAGAATGGTCAAACCTCCCATAAACACACTCCTAAACCTTGCGGAAACTTTCCCAGAAGAGTTGAAGCTGTAATAGCGGCAACGGGTGGGCCAACTCCATATGAAACCCTACGGATCAGGAATATCATTAAAGTTCATGTGCATGTAAAGACGGGCGTCCCACAACTTTCGGCACTGTAATATGTATCTCTCAATTGGGTACAAAAAAAAATAGTTCAAATGAAAAGGAATTGATTGCTTTTGACCCCACTGGATAGTTTATTCTTCTTGATTTAAGAACATTTAGATATTTAGCTGGAAAACAATCAACCAATCAACTAAGTCGTCATTGATAAAATCCTAAAGTTCTGCCGTTTGTCTTTGTTTTTGTCTCTTTTAAGCCTCACACTTATTGAGGCCCCCGTTTACACGAAGGGAAAACGTAGAAAATTCCCTGCGGTTTGGCCTCTCCTTCGTTTTTATCACAGAAAACGATTATTTCTAAAAACTCCGGCCAAAGGGGAGATTTCTGAAAACGCCGGTTATGTGTTGTCGTGTGAACTGAGAGAAACGGGGTCTTAAGTTCTCTCTTGTCGATTTTGAGGATTCTGATTGGCTTGCGTGGCTTTATCCTTCTCCCTACACTGCCGCCCATAGGTTTGGCATAGTTATGATGGCGCTCGACGACGTATTTATGCTAGGGTGACCATATTTTGATTACCAAAAACCAGGACACTCGGCCCAGCAAACACATGGGCCAACTCAAATGATACTCGAAGTTTACTCAAAGATACCTTATTAATTTCAATACATTTAAAGTAGGTTATGCCTCCTCTGTATGGATAGAAAATTGTTATATGAAAACAGGACATGTCCTGGGAAAACATGTGTGCACAATGTTATTTTTGAAAACGGAGAGGGGGGAAATATTCGTTTTGCTAAAAACCCGGCTTTGTGTAAACGTAGCCTGAGACTGTCCTCTTTCTCTCCTGTCAGATCGTTTAAAGCGTTGGCCGATAAGGTCCATCGTGGTCTCCGGGTGTACCTGAAGCTCTTCATGGAGCGAGCCGAGCTTCTCTACCAGCACGTGCTGATCTTATACGGCATCGCCGACGACCTCAGCAACTTTCACCATCGCACTAAAGTCGCCAACATCACGGGGGGAACGACCACAGCCATCGGTGGAGCCGCGGCCATCACGGGACTGGCGCTGGCTCCGGTCACGTTCGGCGCTTCCATCATCGTCTCGGCCATCGGACTGGGCATCGCTACGGCGGGCGGCATCACGGCGGCTTCAGCCAGCATTTCAGACAACATCAACAACATGCATGTACGTTCATGTGCTGTTAGAGGATTACAAACCAACACCTTTGAACTATTCCTGTCGATTCTTTCAAATAAAATTGGCTTTGCCGATCTTTAGATCAAGCCTCGCTAACATTTACTAGATGAGTTAAGTTTTATGGCTAACTTGGATGTTGGCTTCCCAGACAGCAAACTGACATTGAATCAACGTGGAAACGACGTCTCTCATGGCATTGAAACAACGTTGATTTGCTCATCGAATTAACGTTGAACCAACGTCAGACGCGGCATTCTTCAAAGCTAAATGAAATCGAAAATTGGTTTGCTTTCATAACGTTGAAACAACGCGTTGATTTCAAGTTGATTTTCAGTTAGTTTTGAAACAATGTTCGTTGGTTCAACGTTAATTCGATGAGCAAAACAATGTCAGATCAACGTTGTTTCGATGTCATATTTCCACGTTGATTCAATGTCAGTTTGCTATCTGGGTTGTCAAAGCCTTTGTCTGAAAGTTTGAAATAACTTTGAAAAGCTTGAAGTTTGCAGATTTTACTTGTCAACAGAATGTTATTAAGAATCTCTAGCACATTGATTACATGTTTTATCAAGTTGATGACATGTTAGCATGAATTATCAGATTTACTCACATGCTTTAGCATTTTGCTAGCATGTTTTAGCATTTTTCAGGCATTTTTCTTGCTTTAGCACATTGCTGACATGTTTTAGTATATTTATAGCATGTTTATACATTTTGCTAGCATGATTTAACACAATTCTAACATTTTAGCTTGAATTAGCAGATTGCTAGCATGTTTAAAATGCTGCTAGCATAATTTAACACATTGTTAGCATATTTTAGCATGATTTATGACTTTGCAGACATGTTTCCTGCTTGAATTGGCACGTTACTAGTAAGATTTCGATTTTATATGTTCAAATAATATAGCACGTTGCTGACGAGTTCTAGCTTATTTCTACCATGATTTAGCACAATGCTAGCATGAATTATTACATTGCTAGCATGTTTAAACATTTTGCTAGCATAATTGAATCATTTTAGCATGTTTCTAGCATTAATGAGTTCATTGCTAGCAGGTTTAGCATGCTGCTAGCATGATTTACCACATTGCTAGTAAGTTTTCTTGTTTTCTATAGCATGTTTTCAGATTTTACAGCAGAAAGACACGTTAAGCACGAGCTGAATAAGGACGTCTGTAGAGTTTTACTAAAAGACTTTTACTTGATGAAATGGTCTAATGTTGTTTTTGTTCCATCCTCACGCAGGACCGTAAGAAGATTGAGGTAATCGTTCAGGACTACGAGACGCAGCTGGTGGAAATGCTGCACTGTTTGCGGTTCATCGTTGAAGGTCTCGGTCGAATGCGCGCTCATCCGCTGCTGCGACGCAACAACTACTACACCGGCGACTGGGAAGTGCGACGGGCGCTGCAAACCATCAGCCTCGTTACTGACCCGGTCGAGCGAGCCGAAGAGATAACCCACAACACTCTGGTCAAGCTAGCCAGTCTGCATTCAGGAATGGACAAGTTCTTCACTAAAGACATGAAGGAGGTGAAGAAAGGTTGTAAGAAGGAGGTGACGGCTGAAGTGCGAAGCCTGGCTAAACAACTGCAGGAGGGTTTAGTGGAGCTCAACTCCATCCGAGAGCAGCTGCTCGACGCCACTGGGAACATCTGAAGGCCCATTGGATGTTTCCTTCGCTGCTCATCTGCATAAAATTAAACTCTCTCAAGGAGCTGGAAATCATCAAGAATTCCGACTTTCTTGGAATTCCGAGTTTACATCTCGCAATTCATTTTTTTTCTCGCAATTGCTGAATCTCACAATTCAGACTTTTCTTCTCAAAATTGCAAGTTTTAAACAAGAAATTCCTACTTTCTCAGAATGTTTTTTTTTATCCAGAATTCGAAAAAAAAATTCTTGTAATACAGAATTTGTCGCAATACAGAATTTTTCTTCTTACAATTCTGAGTTTACATCTCCCAATTCAGGAGGGAAGTTTTTTCTGCCGTGGATTTTTTTTTTCTTGCAATTGCAAGTTTGTCGCACAATTCAGACTTTTCTTCTCAAAATTGCGAGTTATAAACAAGAAATTCACACTTTCTCGGAATAAAAAATACTTAATTTTTTTTTTTATTCACAATTAGAAAAAAAATTCTCGTAATACCGAATTTATCACAATACAGCTTCTTTTTCTTAGAATTCTGAGTTAACATCTCGCAATTCTGTTTTTTTTCTGCCATGGACAAAAATTAAAACAGGTAATTGTCACTTTTTATCTCACAATCTAAAAATAATTTCTCTCACACACTTTTCTTCGCTTTCAGTTTGAAGGAATCTTACATGGGATTGAAATTAGATTTTCTCTTGGGAAAGAATGTATTTCGATGAAACAATAAATATATTCAGAACGCAAATGAGTGCAAGAATGCGGTAGCTTGTTTCTACCGCGAAAAATAAAAAAATGTAAACAAGCATGTAACTGTAAATGTAAACGACTTTCTTGAAATTCTGAGTTTAAATCTCAATTTTAAATCTCAATTAATTTCGGTAAAAAAATTACTTCAATTTTTTTATCTCGTAATACCGAATTTGTCACAATACGGACTTATTTTTCATATTTATTTCATCTTTTCATCTTTGAAATTTCATCCTTCATATTTAACTGTTCTGATGTGTCTTTCAAATCCAGTTTTTGTTTATAATCATTATGATGAAAATGAAGCCCACAGACAAGATGTTTTTATGTACAGTAATTGAGATTGTATGCTTTGGATGCAGTGCATTTTTAAGTAATGCTCTTGTTTTGCACAACCTTTCCCCCCCTCAGGTTTAATACCAGTTATTTCATGTCTTGACATGATCTTGTGCAATACAGCAATGAAGATAAGATGTAGCCTAAATAAAGGTGATTTCAAATATAGCTGTGTGTGTGCATTACTTCGTCAGTTATGCTGCAGTGACTCAATAGACATGCGACTGTGCTCAGTGAAATCAAAGCAGAGCTCAAGGTCGGCTGGAAAATCATTTCTGCTGCACACGCCCCCTGACCATCATGTGCTTCTTCGAGGAAGAGCTGGACTTCTGGAAAACGGTTTCTTCTCGCCTCAGGACTTGAACTCTGTTTTAAGTTGTTTTGTTTTGTTTCGTGCTTTCAGTGCGTTTCGTATTTAAGACTGTCAGATGTTTGCGTGCTTTTCCCAAACATCTTCAAATAAACGGATCCGTTTAAAAGTTCCTGAACTTTGTAAACTCGGCGTTTTGTGTCCGTTTGTTTTTGTTTTCTTTAGGAACAGAAGACCGACTCGATCACTGTAAAGGTACGGGTTTGGTTGCGGTTGAGTGTGTATGGATATTTTTGTCATGAAACTTCTGTTCTTTATGGGGAAGTTGAAAGAGGAATAATATCATTAGTATTGCAAGCTGATGGGAAACTTTGGTTATGTTTATGACTTGGTCTTTGAATGCATTGCCGTGTATCGTCCGAAAACGCAAAAAAAAAACTTTAGTTTCAAAACACGTTCGCGCGACCCAACAAAGTTTATTTACTTCTATCGCCTGAAGCGAAAGTTTCTTCACCGGTTACCCAATCAGACAGACTCTCATAAGCTCATTAATATTCATGAGCCAAGCCTTGCCCCCAGGACTCGTCAGTAACCACGCCCTCAGGGTTCAACGAATCAAAGGCGTTTGTAAGGCGCGTCAACTTCCAAAACACACACACACACACATTCCTTTACTTTCTGAATAGAGTTAGCACAACTAGTGACGCCAGTTTCTTACTGCATCTATGTTGATTGTGTTTTAGTGGCTTTACTTGTTTGATGTCTTTTTACTAGGCTATCTTATTTTCAAACGTTTCGATGCATGACCTAATTATGAAATAAAAAGCAAAAGATATGAGGTAATATTGAAACTAAAAAGTCAAAATTATGACTATGTCATTATTCACACTTTTTTGTCAGAATTATGACAATAAACTATGAATTAAGTCGTAATTTCTACTTTTTAATGTCATTTTTTTTTCAATTTACTGTCACAAAACTTGACTTTTATGTCATACTTTATTTTAATCTATTATGAAGGCTTGATTATGACTATTTATTTCCTAATTAAGACAACATTATGACATACTGTTCAATTTATAATTTAAATAATTTAAAAATAAGTTATAGTTTCGAGTTTTAGGGGAATAGGACAGAAATTTAAACTGACACAAAAATTATGCGGTAAAGTTAAAATAAAAAAGTCAAAATTATGACTGATGTCATAACTTACATTTATTTCATGTCATGATTTCAACTTTTTGTCAGATTTATGACAATTAATTATTAAGTCAGTATGTCACCATTTCAACATTGTCATAATTTTGACTTCATAAAAAGTAATTGTGAGATTAATTTAAAGTTTACTTCATGATTTAGACTTCTCATAAAAAACTTGTGGATTAAGGACCTAATTATGGCTTAGTATTTTATTTTTGTCATAATTACGATTTACAGAAGCGCATTTTTTTTTCTGATGTGGTAGAAATGTATGTAAATATGTTCATGTAAAGATAGGCCTACATTTATTCTGTGTGAGGGAAAATACATTTTGATACCCGAGGGATTTTATAGCGATGTTTACTGTAAATATCATTCGAGAAGTAGCCTACTTCTTCTCCAGAAAGATCGACACTTAGAAATATTTACTGATTATGTTTAATTATGTCAACACAACAGAACAATAGTAGGCCTAATTTGATGATTTATTACCTGTATTCATTTTTACACAATGTTGAATTGTCCACCCAAGTCTGAAAGCCGCTATAATAACACAATCCGAGTCTCAGGCGTCAGTCAGAGGTGTGTGTGTGTTGTGTTCAGATAAAAATAGTTCTCATCGCGTCAGTTGCGTCGCGTCAGTTGTGACTCACTGGCGTTGAGTGTTTACATCCGACTGAATGTGAAGAGTTCAGGTGTGTGTGTATATAGAGTTGTTACGTAGAAGTGTTTACTCTCTATTTACAAAGCTTTAAAAAGACTTACGGTCAATTGTTAGCAGAAGTAGGCCTACCTACACACTCCCATTCAGACTAACACAAGTGCGTGTGTGTGTGTGTGTGTGGCAGGAAGGACTGGTGATGCAGAAACTAAATCCCTTTAAATCTTCTCCTCAGGTAACACACGTTCAAACTCTCTGTTAATGTCTTCAGATAAATCATGCTTTCAATCTGTCCGATCCCATGAATATGATCTTTAGACACACTAAATCGAAAGGATTTTTATGCCTAATTTGTCATCATTTTGACTTAGTGTGTCATAATTTTTGTCAATTTCAACTTTTCATCTCAGGTCAAAATTTCTACTATTTATTATGTCGTAATTTTGAATATTTATGATTTAAAAAAAAAATTCTTATGTGCCAAATAAATAAACAAAGGTCTTTTTTTCACGTAGAAATTTGGAAAATCTTAGTTTTTATAGTTAAATTTAGGGCTGTGTAAAAATTAATTGCGATTAATCACATCCAAAATAAAAGTCTGTGTTTGCATAATATATTTGTGTGCGCTGTGTGTAATTATTTTGTATAAATACACACATATGCATGTATATATTTAAGAAAATATGTTATTCATATAAAATATATATATTTATATAATATCGATTATGTATCTATATATATATACAGAATTTAAGCGCAAATTATTCTTAAATATATACATGCATGGATATAAAATAATTATATACAGCACACACAAATATATTATGTAAACACAGACTTTTATTTTGGATGCGACTAATCGCAATTAATTTTTTCACAGCCCTAGTTAAATTATTATGTTTTTTCTACTTACTATATTATTGTGCTGACATATATAATGTTCAATTATTTTAAAACAATTTATTTATTATTCCTCAAACTCTGAGAACGTTCTGTTTCTGGCCTTGACCGATTAAAGCAGATTTTTGTACATTCATTGTAAAGTAATAAACCAAATGAATAAACTAATTATAATGAACTAATAACCTAATGAATAACGCACTATGGTTGTGTCTGTCCTCAGGTGAGCAAAGCTCCAGTGAGTAACGCCGGAGAACAGGTGAAGCTCTTACTGTCATCCTTACATGAAGGAGAGTGACATCTGCTGTTCTCTAGGCTTCATATCTCTCTCTCTCTCTCTCTCTCTCTCTCTCTCTCTCTCTCTCTCTGCAGGAAACGCCTGAACGCTGCAGTTCCTCCTCCTGCACAGAAGAGGCAGCGACTGAACACAAACCGGTCAGGATACACAGTTTTTGTCATTTTTATCTTTCTTTTAAAGTTTTATGTTATTTTTATTAGTAGTTTATTTTTGTTTTTGTCACCGATTAGCTATAATAACCCTAGTAATGTGATTAACCTGTTGGTTGTTTACTTTTTGTTTTTTTATTCTCAGGATCCTGGAATGATCATGGGAATGATTCAAAAACTAAACCCATTCAGGTTTTTCTCACAGGTACACACACACACACACTCACTTATTCACTCACACACTCTCTCTCTCTCTCTCTCTCACTCACTTACTCACACACACACTCACTCACGCACTCAATCACACACACACTCTCACTCTGATTTGATTTGAGATCTTTATTTTGAACATGTAAATAAAAAATACAAATGTTAATCAATGAAACGAGGAATTTTGATAAAAAACAAAGTAAAAATCCATACTTTTCAGTACTTCAAGAAAAACAAAACAAAAAACTAAGACAAACAACAACAACCTTCTATTTACATGTGCAAACAGGAGTAGGAAGAAGTAAAACCTATGTACTCCTATACTATGTTTAAACAAATATGGTATAAAGGGGTAGGAGTACATACAGTGGTGTGAATAAGTGTTGGCCCCCATGCTAAAGTTGCCTAAAAAGAGGAATAAAAAATCATCTTTTGGATATTGATTTTAATGCCTTAATTATAAAAATGAGGAAAACTCCAACCTTTAAGGACACCAATTTTCTTTGTGAATGAATAATGTATCATAAATAAATAAATGTTTTCCCTTAAAATACAGGGTGCATAAGTCATTGTTAAATTCCCATAGAGTCAGGCAGATTTTTATTTTTAAAAGCCAGTTATTTCATGGATCCAGGATAATATGCATCCTGATAAAGTTCCCTTGGCCTTTGGGATTAAAATATCCCCACATTATCACACACCTTCCACCACACCTAGAGATTGGCATGGTTTTACTTCAGTTAGCCTAATAGCTGGTTTGATTTGCATTGAAAGATGATCTTATGGAAAGTACCCCATGCCAATCTCTAGGTGTGGTGGAAGGTGTGTGATAATGTGGGGATATTTTAATCCCAAAGGCCAAGGGAACTTTATCAGGATGCATATTATCCTGGATCCATGCAATAACTGGCTTTTAAAAATAAAAATCTGCCTGACTCTATGGGAATTTAACATAGGGGGGCAATGACTTATGCACCCTTTATTTTAAGGAAAAACATTTATTTATTTATGACACATTATTCATTCACAAAGAAAATTGGTGTCCTTAAAGGTTGGAGTTTTCCTCATTTTTCTAATTAAGGCATTAAGATCAATATCCAAAAGATGATTTTTCATTCCTTTTTTTCCTCTTTCCTTTCTGAATAGAGTTAGCGCAACTAGTGACGCCAGTTTCACACTGCATATCTGCATATCTTATGGTTCATTTTCAAACGTTTTGATTCCTGTTAACTTACACTCATGACCCATTCCAATATTTTGTCAAAATCATGACTGTCACAATTCCAACTTTGTCATAATTTTGACTTTTCATAATTTCAGTTGTTTAATTTACCTAACGATTTTGACGTGTCAAAATGTTGATTTTGAATCTCTTCATTATGAAATGTAAAGATAAAGATATGAGGTAATATTGAAACGAAAAAGTCAAAATTATGACTTTGTCATTATTCTCACTTTTCTTTCAGAATTATGACAATAAATTATGAATTAAGTCGTAATTTCTACTTTTTAATGTTATTTTTTTTCACAAAACTTGACTTTTGTCATGACTTTTACGTCATACTTTATGACGTCTTGATTATGACTATTTATTTCCTAATTAAGACAACATTATGACATACTGTTTAATTTATAATTTAAATAAGTTATAAATAACTTATAATTTCGAGTTTTAGGGCAATAGGACAGAAATTTAAACTGACACAAATATTATGCGGTAAATTTAAAATAAAAAAGTCAAAATTATGACTGATGTCATAACTTACATTTATTTCTCGTCATAATTTCAACTTTTTGTCAGATTTATGACAATTAATTATTAAGTCAGTATTTCCACCATTTCAGTCAGTATGTCACCATTTCATTCACATTATTCATTCACAAAGAAAATTGGTGTCCTTAAAGGTTGGAGTTTTCCTCATTTTTATAATTAAGGCATTAAAATCAATATCCAAAAGATGATTTTTTATTCCTCTTTTTAGGCAACTTTAGCATGGGGGCCAAAACTTATTCACACCACTGTACATCTCTCTCTCTCTCACTCACACACACACATTAGGTCTCAGCACTGTGTGATGTTTGTGCGATCAGCAGTAACTGTTTGTCTGTTTCAGCATCTCTCTGTCGGTTCTGTAGAATAAGACCAATGAGGCTCACACACACACACACACACACACACAGCAGACGTGGTAAACTGCGGTAAAACTCTGGTAAACTGCGTCATGTTTCAGTGTGTTGAGCCGTCAGCAGCAGGAGTGTGTCGTTCAGTGTGTTCTGTGTGTGTGTTTCAGGATCCCGCTGGGATGCGTCTGGAATCCAGCGCTCAGGTACGAGACTTCATGATCCGGATGATTGCTTTGAATATTAGAAGTGTTACGAGTGTTTACTAGCGTTACACCTCGCCGTCAGCTTTTGAGACAGAAGTGTGTGTGTGTGACGGACTGATCCGAAGTGAAGAAGTGAATAACACTTAATTTCCTGAATTTCATTTCTCTTTGCTTTGTTTGTGCTAACGATAAAACTGAAATAAAAAGTAAAAGCAATATAGACTTTAAAAAAACGAATTAAAACTAAAAGTTACAAAAACATTTATTTGTTTAACATTTATTTAAACTTTGTTCTTTGTGTATAGCTTGATGTGTGTGATGATTTATCTGTGGCTTTTTTTATTATTTAATATTATTTACAAAACTTGTATTTGACCAAGAAGTCAACAATAGTATTTTTAAAATGAATAAAATACTAAAATAATACAATACTATACAAATTATATATTTGATATATGAATTTCTAAGGCCTGTAAATTATGAACATGATCACATGCAATCCTCCTTCGGCGCGAGTCTTTCTGTGTCAAATCTGCTCTGATTTTATCAAGCAATTGCAATAATAACTTTGATATTGTTAGTGATATTTCAGCTGGACTGAAGCGGGTTTACTTGATTATCCAGACAACATTTATTATAATAAATCATGAGTATTAAATATGATCATCAGGCTTTTAAAGAAGGTTTATGTCAATCACCATTGCTTTGCATTATATGTTTAAAAACCAACAAACTTTAATCATAAAACTAAGCATTTATATGTCATTTTAAAAGAAGATATTGATATGCATTTTATTTGAGATCTATCTGTTATAAAGATCGCCTCGGTTACGTATGTGACCCTCGTTCCCTGACGGACACGTGATTGGGATCAAGCTTAGAGAGCCGGTCGTAAACAACAGGACTACAACAGAGACATCAAACGCTCGGCTCTGAAGCGGAAGTGTGTGATGCATTTCACGCACGCCATTGGCTCATTTTAATAGTCCTTGAAGATGACAAGCTCTCTAAGCTTGATCCCAATCAGCTGATTTAGAAGCATCAACATTTCATATTAATATGAGCATCTGAATAAAATCAAGCCGTTGTTTCCTCCATATTCTCATTATATGAGCCATTCATGACTGATGTATCAAATATGAACATCATTATTTTCTTCCATACTATTATTTCATATGTCTGGCTTTTGTTTAATCCTTCAATAAATGGTTCTATTAAAAAAAAAAAAAAAGATTTTCAGATGATTATTTCATAAGTCTGGCTTTACAGTGATGATATCTTGCACAGTTTTTTCCACCATCCCTCAATACGAAGTTATTGTGCTTATTCTTTGCAGAAGTGTGATGGAGGAGAAGCAGACGGAGTGTGTGTGGACACACAGGTGTGTGATGGAGGAGAGGCAGACGCAGTGTGTGTGGACACACAGGTGAAACATGATGTTCCTGTCTTTGAGATATCTTTGAATATGTCTTCATTGATGCATGCAAATGCATCATTACCGCAATTGTAATGTCAATTATTAATATTTAATCTTTTGGAAATATGATTGTATTAAAAATAAAACAAAAACTGCGTAGACATTTTTAAACTATTATTTAAAAAATATAGAAATTACAAAAATTAACTGAACATTTAACTAAAATGGAAAATGTAAAAAGAAAAAGTTATTAATTAAAAAAATATACATTTATAATAGTGTATAAATGCCTCAAAATAATATATAGCAGCAAATGTGTGCTTCAATATTTAATCAGTTTTAAATATTGAATTAGTAAATTGTGTTTGACACTACTCTATATAGATACATTTTAGTTAGTTAGTTGTTTATTAGTTCATTCATCTGTCCATTAGTTAACTAGTTACTTAGTTGATTGTTTAGTTACTTAGTTGATTAGTTAGTTATTTGGATACTTAGATGCTTAGTTTGTTAGTTAGTTGGTTACTTAGTTGATTACTCAATTAGTAAGTTGATTAGTTCTTTGTTTTTTATTTGTTAGTTGGTTACTTAGTTGACAGTTAGTTGCTTAGTTAGTTGGTTACTTAGTTGATTACTCAATTAGTAAGTTGATTAGTTAGTTTATTGATTTGTTAGTTGCTTAGTTAGTTGGTTACTTTTAGTTGACAGTTAGTTGATTAGTTAGTTACTTAGTTGATTACTCAATTAGTAAGTTGAATAGTTAGTTTATTGATTTGTTAGTTGCTAAGTTAGTTGGTTACTTAGTTGATTACTCAATTAGTAAGTTGATTAGTTAGTTAGTTTATTGATTTGTTAGTTGGTTAGTTAGTTGGTTACTTAGTTGACAGTTAGCTGATTAGTTAGTTGGTTACTTAGTTGATTACTCAATTAGTAAGTTGATTAGTTAGTTAGTTTATTGATTTGTTAGTTGGTTAGTTAGTTGGTTACTTAGTTGACAGTTAGCTGATTAGTTAGTTGGTTACTTAGTTGATTACTCAGTTAGTAAGTTGATTAGTTCTTTGTTTTTTATTTGTTAGTTGGTTAGTTAGTTGGTTACTTAGTTGACAGTTAGTTGCTTAGTTAGTTGGTTACTTAGTTGATTACTCAATTAGTAAGTTGATTAGTTCTTTGTTTTTTATTTGTTAGTTGGTTAGTTAGTTAGTTGGTTACTTAGTTGACAGTTAGTTGCTTAGTTAGTTGGTTACTTAGTTGATTACTCAATTAGTGAGTTGATTAGTTAGTTTATTGATTTGTTAGTTGCTTAGTTAGTTGGTTACTTAGTTGACAGTTAGTTGATTAGTTAGTTACTTAGTTGATTACTCAATTAGTAAGTTGATTAGTTAGTTTATTGATTTGTTAGTTGCTTAGTTAGTTGGTTACTTAGTTGATTAGTTAGTTACTTAGTTGATTACTCAATTAGTAAGTTGATTAGTTAGTTAGTTTATTGATTTGTTAGTTAGTTAGTTAGTTGGTTACTTAGTTGACAGTTAGTTGCTTAGTTAGTTGGTTACTTAGTTGATTACTCAATTAGTGAGTTGATTAGTTAGTTTATTGATTTGTTAGTTGCTTAGTTAGTTGGTTACTTAGTTGACAGTTAGTTGATTAGTTAGTTACTTAGTTGATTACTCAATTAGTAAGTTGATTAGTTAGTTTATTGATTTGTTAGTTGCTTAGTTAGTTGGTTACTTAGTTGATTAGTTAGTTACTTAGTTGATTACTCAATTAGTAAGTTGATTAGTTAGTTAGTTTATTGATTTGTTAGTTGGTTAGTTAGTTGGTTACTTAGTTGACAGTTAGCTGATTAGTTAGTTGGTTACTTAGTTGATTACTCAATTAGTAAGTTGATTAGTTAGTTTATTGATTTGTTAGTTGCTTAGTTAGTTGGTTAGTTGATAGTTAGTTGCTTACTTAGTTGGTTAGTTAGTTGATTAGTTAGTTTATTAGTTAGTTTGAGCTGGAGCTTCAGTGGCCTGTTATTGTTTTGTTGTAAACTTTCCGTGTTCTTTTGCAGAAGGTTTGCAGCCTTGCGTTGCTGTTGAAAAGTTAATGCATCTGTGTTTTGTTAGACGATCTGGGATCATCAGTGTGTGTGTGTGTGTGTGTGTGTGTGTGATCTCCAGATCTGCTCTGCTGAAGTTCAGACTGCTGTAGGCTCCAGTGACGGGAATCCTCTGGACGATGAAGACGTATGTGTAAACTGACGTTTAGTCTTCGATTGCTAGTGTTTCTGCGTGTCACTGAGTTTGTCTTCCATTGACAGGATGAAGATGGTTTGCTGGATTGGTGGAGAACAGTAGAAGGTATTTTCTTTAACTCCTGGCGTTTTTTTAAAAAACCTTTGACTTGTATTTGATTGTGTTTTATTCGTCAGGTTGGAGCGAATGGAACGAGTCGAAACAGTTTAATGATGAAGATGGAGAACGGTGAGAAAGATTTATAATTATATCACATTTTTTAAGAAAAAAACAATGACCCTCCTTTAAGTGTTACTGTGATTATATTTAAATTAGGTCACTTGATGGAGTCTTAGGACACTATTAGGTCACCTGTTGGAGTTTAGGACACCATTGGGTCACTTGATGAAGTTGTAGGACACCATTGGGTCACTTGATGGAGTTTTAGGACACCATTGGGTCACCTGTTGGAGTTTAGGACACCATTGGGTCACTTGATGGAGTTTTAGGACACCATTGGGTCACCTGTTGGAGTTTAGGACACCATTGGGTCACTTGATGGAGTTTTAGGACATCATTGGGTCATTTGATGGAGTTTGAGGACACCATTGAGTCACTTGATGGAGTTTAGGACACCATTGGGTCACCTGTTGGAATTTAGGACACCATTGGGTCACCTGATTGAGTTTAGGACACCATTGGGTCACTTTATGAAGTTTAGGACACCATTGGGTCACTTGATGGAGTTTTAGGACACCATTGGGTCACCTGATGGAGTTTTAGGACACCATTGGGTCACCTGTTGGAGTTTAGGACACCATTGGGTCACTTGATGAAGTTTAGGACACCATTGGGTCACTTGATGGAGTTTTAGGACACCATTTGGTCACCTGATGGAGTTTAGAACACCATTGGGTCAATTGATGAAGTTTAGGACACCATTGGGTCACTTGATGGAGTTTTAGGACACCATTGGGTCACCTGTTGGAGTTTATGACACCATTGGGTCACGTGATGGAGTTTTATGACACCATTGGGTCACCTGTTGGAGTTTAGGACACCATTGGGTCACTTGATGGAGTTTTAGGACACCATTGGGTCACTTGATGGAGTTTTAGGACACCATTGGGTCACCTGATGGAGTTTAGGACACCATTGGGTCACTTGATGAAGTTTATGAAACCATTGGGTCACTTGATGGAGTTTTAGGACACCATTGGGTCACCTGTTTGAGTTTAGGACACCATTGGGTCACTTGATGAAGTTTAGGACACCATTGGGTCACTTGATGGAGTTTTAGGACACCATTGGGTCACTTGATGGAGTTTTAGGACACCATTGGGTCACTTGATGAAGTTTAGGACACCATTGGGTCACCTGATGGAGTTTTATGACACCATTGGGTCACCTGTTGGAGTTTAGGACACCATTGGGTCACTTGATGAAGTTTATGACACCATTGGGTCACTTGATGGAGTTTTAGGACACCATTGGGTCACTTGATGAAGTTTAGGACACCATTGGGTCACTTGATGAAGTTTAGGACACCATTGGGTAACTTGATGAAGTTTTATGACACCATTGGGTCACCTGTTGGAGTTTAGGACACCATAGGGTCACTTGATGAAGTTTAGGACACCATTGGGTCACTTGATGGAGTTTTAGGACACCATTGGGTCACCTGTTGGAGTTTAGGACACCATTAGGTCACTTGATGGAGTTTTAGGACACCATTGGGTCACTTGATGAAGTTTAGGACACCATTGGGTCACCTGTTGGAGTTTAGGACACCATTGGGTCACTTGATGAAGTTTAGGACACCATTGGGTCACCTGATGGAGTTTTAGGACATCATTGGGTCACCTGATGGAGTTTTAGGACACCGTTGGGTCACTTGATGGAGTTTTAGGACATCATTGGTTCACCTGATGGAGTTTTAGGACACTGTTCGGTCACTTGATGGAGTTTTAGGACAACATTAGGTCACTTGATGGAGTTTTACGACGCCATTAGGTCACTTGATGGAGTTTTTCGGTTCCTTGCCGCTGTTGCCTTTGGTTTGCTCAGTTGGGGATATTCAAATTAATTAACCAATCAGTAATACCCTTGATCAGCTCTACCAAACGTGGATGTTTTCCACTAAGATGCGAACATTGTTATTATATTTTGATTGATACTGTGAAGCTGCTTTGATGCAATCTATATTGTGAAATGCGCTATATAAGTATACTTGACTTTACTTAAACCAGGGTTATTATTGTTATATGAAACTAAAACTACTAGAAGTTTTTCATTAAATGAAACAAAACAAAAATAGAATACTCAATGTCAAAAGTGCAAAAGTAGCAGTGTTTCCACACTTTAGACTGATCTGGTGTAGTGCTAAACCTTATACTTGATAGACTCATAGTCGTTAGAGACATTTGTCCATAAGAAGATATCTCAGAGTAAGTCAGTTACAGTAAATAAATACATCTCTGTCCACCAGAGCGATCGAAGCGGTTGCTAACCGGGTCTTCATGGCCGCCAAGTTATTCGTTCACCTGCTAAACCAGCGGGAGGCGTTTCTGAATCAGCGGATACTGGAGCTCCTGGCGTTAGCGGACGCGGCCGACTCTTTCCACAAGAAGACGGTGACCGCTAGCGTTGGCGGAGGGGTGGCTAGCGTAGCAGGCAGCATCACCACCATCACCGGCCTGGTCCTGGCGCCCTTCACCTTCGGGACGTCCCTCATCGTGACGGCGGTGGGCATCGGTGTGGCGACGGCTGGCGGCGTGACCTCGGCCTCCGCCAACATCACAGACACGCTTCACTCCAACACCGACCGCAAGAAGGTGGAGAAGATGATCCAAGACTACCAGCTCCAAATCCAGGACATTAAAGACTGCCTGGACTTCCTGCAGGTCAGACACCGCCATGACCGCACCGCTGTCTTACCATATATACATCATAAACCACGCACTGTTAAAGCATTTAGAGGAAGTGTTGATACTTTCTGTTTAGATTTAAAATATTAGCTAGTTGCTAGATGCACTTTTATGATGGACAGATGCACTTTTATGATGGATAGATGCACTTTTATGATGGACAGATGCACTTTTATGATGGATAGATGCACTTTTATGATGGACAGATGCACTTTTATGATGGACAGATGCACTTTTATGATGGACAGATGCACTTTTATGATGGACAGATGCACTTTTATGATGGACTGATGCACTTTTATGTTGGATAGATGCACTTTTATGATGGACAGATGCACTTTTATGATGGACTGATGCACTTTTATGATGGACAGATGCACTTTTATGATGGACAGATGCACTTTTATGATGGACAGATGCACTTTTATGATGGACAGATGCACTTTTATGATGGATAGATGCACTTTTATGATGGACAGATGCACTTTTATGATGGACAGATGCACTTTTATGATGGACAGATGCACTTTTATGATGGACAGATGCACTTTTATGATGGACAGATGCACTTTTATGATGGACAGATGCACTTTTATGATGGACAGATGCACTTTTATGATGGATAGATGCACTTTTATGACGGACAGATGCACTTTTATGATGGATAGATGCACTTTTATGATGGACAGATGCACTTTTATGATGGATAGATGCACTTTTATGATGGACAGATGCACTTTTATGTTGGATAGATGCACTTTTATGATGGACAGATGCACTTTTATGATGGACAGATGCACTTTTATGATGGATAGATGCACTTTTATGATGGACAGATGCACTTTTATGATGGATAGATGCACTTTTATGATGGACAGATGCACTTTTATGATGGATAGATGCACTTTTATGATGGACAGATGCACTTTTATGATGGACAGATGCACTTTTATGATGGACAGATGCACTTTTATGATGGATAGATGCACTTTTTGATGATGGACAGATGCACTTTTATGATGGACAGATGCACTTTTATGATGGATAGATGCACTTTTATGATGGACAGATGCACTTTTATGATGGATAGATGCACTTTTATGATGGACAGATGCACTATTATGATGGACAGATGCACTTTTATGATGGACAGATGCACTTTTATGATGGACAGATGCACTTTTATGATGGACAGATGCACTTTTATGATGGACAGATGCACTTTTATGATGGATAGATGCACTTTTATGATGGATAGATGCACTTTTATGATGGACAGATGCACTTTTATGATGGATAGATGCACTTTTATGATGGATAGATGCACTTTTATGATGGATAGATGCACTTTTATGATGGACAGATGCACTTTTATGATGGACAGATGCACTTTTATGATGGACAGATGCACTTTTATGATGGATAGATGCACTTTTATGATGATGGATGCACTTTTATGATGGATAGATGCACTTTTATCATGGATAGATACACTTTAATCATTGGATAGATCCTCTTTGATGGACTTCAAAACAGAAACAACCATTCACTTCCATTATAAAGCTTGTTTTAATATAACTCTGATTGTATTTGTCTGAAAGAAGAATGTCATGTCTCACTCTTCATCCTTCTGATAAGCATCTGTCGTCCCCAGGCCGGGATGTTGACTCTGGAGGAGTGGAACTTCGAGCAGTACGTGGACAGCATCTCCAGAAAGGCTCTTAACCAGAACGTGAAGCACGTGTTGAAGGAGGGCGGCCGGGCCGGGAAAGCTCTTCTGGTCAACACGGAGAACCTCATCAACACCGTCCAGGTGCTCAGCGTAGCGGGAGGAGCAGCCAAAGCCGCGCAAGTGCTCAGCGTCACCACCGGCGTCATGTCCGGACTCTTCCTCGCGCTCGACGTCTTCTTCCTCGCCAAGGGCTCGCTCGAGCTGCGCAAGGGAGCCAAGACGGAGTTCGCCGCCAAGATCCGAGAGGTTTGCAGAGAGCTTCGGGATGGACTTCAGGAGCTGAAGAGAATCCAACAGCAGCTGCAGAAAACCCTGGATGGGGTTGAGATGGAGGAGGAGGAAGAGGAGGGTGATGGGGAGGATGAAGAGGATCAGAAATGACAAAAGACTTCAGCTAGATGAAAAAGTAGAGATGAAGATCCTGAGCAAGAATACGCACAAACATATGTATACTTATTTATATTATAAGTTGAAATATTTCTGCTGTTTGCCAAAGGTCATTAGGCAGTAGTTTAGTTTAATGCGATTTACTAAGTGCAATGGTTATGCAGAGACTTATGGTTACAACAAATGAAAAAGAAACTATTTTCTATCCTATGCAATGAACAACATAGTGCCATTTATATACGGAGACATTTTTTCAATCTCTTATTTATTATTCTCTATTATTTCTCAATTTAAACCTGTAACTGCTCAGGTATGATGGGTCTGTGTATGTTCAGTTCAGTGGTTGTTAAAATAACACACGACAGCAAAGTCACGTGATACTGGTTCATTTTCTCAACGCTGGTCAGGACGGACCAATCACAGATGACTTCATTCTTTCCACAGAAACCCATGATGTTCTTTCTGTGGCCACTAGAGGAGCAGATGCACCATTATCTTACTGTAATTGGGTAAATTACATGATATCATATATAATTTAAGTGCATATTTGCTGAATGTCTTCCAAATGAATCATTATACCAGATGAATAACTCATTGACTGGACAAAACGGGTCAAGTCAAATTGTTTTAAAGCAGCTTCACTGTAATAAACGGGAAAACAACAGTGTCAATGTTGCAACGGTTCTGAAACGAATTCGTAAAGCAAAAGACGTTTCAGATAATTTTAATTCAAAAGTTGTTCAGTGCAGTCACATCGATAATATTGCTGAATTTGAATTGTTTTAAACCTTTTTCTTTCTCTTTTCAGCATCATGTCTTTCACTGACGCAATAAATACGCATCAGAAAACATTTTTAAGATTAAATGTCACTTTTTTTAACAATACTATGAGGGTGTTACATTTCCTAGAGATAACACTATAATCGTGTGATCAATATGGTTTAACCAACTGTACCAGTTCTTCCAGAAGTTAAAGACACTTAGCTGGGATTTATGTTACTCACAAGTTTCATTAAACTATCCTTTATTTGTTCATCATGGTAATAGCCGGGTGTATTGTGTGTTAAAGTGTTTCTCTTTATTAACAACCGGTTACATTTCTTCTTTTCATGTTTTGAATGAGAAGCTTTATGAAGAATGAAGACGGCGTTTGATTTCCTCAAGATTTTCTTGTATCAACTTGGAATATCATTCACCAGCCAGCCAACCAACTTTAAGGTTAGTTCACCCAAAAAATTAAAGTTGTGTCAGTAATTGATCTCCGTCATGTTTTTCAACCCGGTATGACTTTCGTTAATCTTCAGGACACGAAGTGAGATGTTTATGATGAAATCTGAGGATCACTTCTCCATACACTCTAAACTATGCTGGGTTGTTTTAACCCAAATGTTGGGTTAAAAAAAAAAAATGTAATTTCAAATTTTAACCCAACTTCAACTTTCACTTTATAACATTATATTTTTTAAATGCACTTTTAACCCTTGTCCATATTTAACCCAAATTTGGGTTGAAACAACCCAGCATTTTTTAGAGTGTAGGCTGATAGGCAATTTCATTCTGCCGGTCCAGAAACGTTAGTGAAGACATCGTTAAAATAGTCCAAGTGACTACACTCAGAAGCCCACTGTGTGTGTGTGTGTGTGTGTGTGTGTGTCGTGGCCAGTGGTGGAGGAAGTACTGAATCTCAGTACTTAAGTAAAAGTACAAATATCCAGATAAATATTTACTTTAGTAAAAGTAGAAGTAACACAATGACAACCATACTTACGTAAAAAGTACCTGATTTTAAATGTACTTTAAGTATTAAAAGTAAAAGTACTTGCATAACAATTTATTTTCTTAATTTCTATTTTCCAATGATTAATAAAACATTTAATTCCAACTAATTCAACCAAATACTCCTATAATGGTGTTCAATAACGATGGAAAAAAAATTGTCACCATTTCTGAAACAAGCTTGCAATTAGGCAATATAGCTACACATCATGCTTATCCTTACTATATGTTAATAACTATGTTTGGCAGTAAACGCGATTAATTTATGGTGTTTTTACAAATTTTCGCCATTAAACAAATTTTCGCGTAAAAATTGCACGATAAACACACTGCGTGCGAGACGCATTTAGTGTGATCAGGTTGATGTATCTATGGCAACCAAACGTCACTGTTGAGACAAACGTGCAACGGACGAACGGTCAGATTACGTTTTGGCCGGGGAAAAACTGATCAGAAAATGTAACAGAAGTTGTAAAAATGTAGTGGAGTAGAAAGTAGAATAATTGCTGCAAAATCTAACGAAGTAAAAGTAAAAAGTAGGCACTATTTATTCTATTCTATACGTGAAAAATGTACTTAAGTAAAGTAACAAAAGTAACTGTACTTCGTTATTCCACCACTGGTCGCGGCTCTCGTGAACTCACGTCCGACACATAAGAAGATGAATAGTTGAAATAAAGTCGTTATTTTTGTGTTTTTTGCGCACAAAAAGTATTCTCATCGCTTGACAAACTTTAGATTGAGTCACTGTAGTCACTTGGACTATTTTAACGATGTCTTTAATAACTTTTCTGGGCCGGCAGAATGAAACTGCCTATGAAGGAGTGAGACAGCTCTCAGATTTCATCACTTTGTTTTCCGAAGATGAGTTGAACAACACGAGGGAGAGTTTTAATTTTTCAGTGAACTAACTCGAAACCCTTTAACAACAACCGAACAACCAACTAATTCTGTCGTCATTTCTTCACCCTTGAGTTGTTGCAAACCTGTATGAGTTTATCCATTCTGCTGAACACAAAGGAAGATATTTTGAAGATTGGATCTTTGGCAACATTGACTTCTATAGTATTTTTTTTTTCTACTATAGAAGTCAATGTTGCCAAAGATCCAATCTTCAAAATATCTTCCTTTGTGTTCAGCAGAAGAGATAATCTCATACAGGTTTGCAACAACTCGAGGGTGAGGAAATGATGACAGAATTATCATTTTTGGATGGAGTATCCCTTTAACATGAATACCAACATATTTTCATCATATTTGCACATAACACATCGTTTCGCATTCGGACTAATTAGAAAAGGAATAAACAAAAGAAAAAGAAACAAAAAGAGTTTTTCACCAGAACTTTGTCATAACAGGTAAGTTTGGAAATGTGCACGCACGCATCTCTTTCTTTCATCTGTTCTTTCTGAAGGTGAGGCTTTATTGGATGGTGGAAAACTATTCTGCAGTGATGCGTAAACACTCACACAAACGTCAAGAGACTGTGTCTGCATTACAATGAAGAACTGTTATGAAAGAACGTCAAACACGTCCAGTTCATGTAAAACATTCCTGAAAAACCTGTATATCTACACTGCATACTCAATTAATGCACATTTCAATAAGATACACGCATTTATGGACATTTTAAAATTGGGAGTTTGCTTTAGAAAAACCATTCGGACATGTTCTCAGCCATATTTGAAGAAGAGCGGATTAACTTAAGATCCTTTGCAACCAGATCGTTTTTTTTTTATGCACATCGAGGAATGTTTTCGGGAAATGTGTTTCCATCATAGTTTATGCTATTCTTATCAGATAAAGAAATGTATCCGACGCAAACGAGTGAATACGTTTTTATGCGCATGTGTGGAATTGATGTGCATCATTTTAGGGATTAAAGTTCTACGTCGCTAAGATGGATTTCTGTTAATTGCAGAGAGTCTACGGCGGCTTTCCGTCAATATCAGGGTTCTGTCCTTATGTCTCAGATTCACTTCATATCATATCCCCCGAGGTCCTAGATAGGCTAGGGTTGTGAAATAGTTGCCTAATGTTAACTCTACTTTGGTGCTGCAATATTGCATATTACCACGATAACCGACTTCATCTAAGCTGCTTTAGCTTTAACTGCTCTAGTTCAGCTTTAGCTTTAGCTGCTTTAGCTTTAGCTCAGCTTTAGCTGCTTTAGCTTTAACTGCTTTAGTTCAGCTTTAGCTGCTTTAGCTTTAGCTCAGCTTTAGCTGCTTTAGCTTTAGCTCAGCTTTAGCTGCTTTAGCTTTAGTTCAGCTTTAGCTGCTTTAGTTTTAACTGCTTTAGTTCAGCTTTAGCTTTAGCTGCTTTACCTTTAAATGCTTTAGTTCAGCTTTAGCTTTAGCTGCTTTAACTTTAGCTCAGCTTTAGCTTTAGCTCAGTTTTAGCTGCTTTAGCTTTAGTTCAGCTTTAGCTTTAGCTGCTTTAGTTTTAACTGCTTTAGTTCAGCTTTAGCTGCTTTAGCTTTTGCTCAGCTTTAGCTGCTTTAGCTTTAGTTCAGCTTTAGCTCAGCTTTAGCTTTAACTGCTTTAGTTTAGCTTTAGCTGCTTCAGCTTTAGCTGCTTTAGCTTTAGTTCAGCTTTAGCTGCTTTAGTTTTAACTGCTTTAGTTCAGCTTTAGTTTTAGCTGCTTTACCTTTAACTGCTTTAGTTCAGCTTTAGCTTTAGCTGCTTTACCTTTAACTGCTTTAGTTCAGCTTTAGCTTTAGCTGCTTTAACTTTAGCTCAGCTTTAGCTGCTTTAGCTTTAGTTCAGCTTTAGCTCAGCTTTAGCTTTAACTGCTTTAGTTTAGCTTTAGCTGCTTTAGCTTTAGCTCAGCTTTAGCTGCTTTAGCTTTAGTTCAGCTTTAGCTGCTTTAGTTTTAACTGCTTTAGTTCAGCTTTAGTTTTAGCTGCTTTAGTTTTAACTGCTTTAGTTCAGCTTTAGCTTTAGCTGCTTTACCTTTAACTGCTTTAGTTCAGCTTTAGCTTTAGCTGCTTTAACTTTAGCTCAGCTTTAGCTTTAGCTGCTTTACTTTTAACTGCTTTAGTTCAGCTTTAGCTGCTTTAGCTTTAACTTTAGCTCAGCTTTAGCCTCAGCATTAGCTGTTTTAGCTCAGCTTTAGCGTTACCTCAGCTTTAGAAACATAATTCAGGACTGCCAACTTTCATGCAATCAGCTTCACTCACAGTTGAGCCAAATCTCACGCTCTCACGCCCCACCCACGATTACTCACGCTGAAGTGTCAACCCGGTTGGTCAAATGTCTGAAAAGCCCCTTTCACACAGAGATTCCGGAAAATACGCGGATAATGTGACCCGGAATTTGTCCCGGGATTGTTTGATTTCGGTTCATTCACACTGCCAGTGATTTGCCGGGATCTGTGAGTGCGTTCACACACAACCCGTAAAAATCCCGGGAAGACACATGACGTCAGGATGAGACGTGTAACGTACGCGTCGAAAACATGTACACGCGCATACCGTAGCACAAAGCTGGTGAACGATCTCAGCTTCAGCGTGGATAGTGAGGAGCTCCTGGTCTCTGCTTCGCTCCAGTTTGCAGGTATTTGTTCGTCCTTTCTTTGTTGATGGCGAACACAAACTTTCTTCTAATACCCCTTTTCCACCCAAAAAGAACAGGTTCGGAACTGGTGCTGGTTCAAAGTTGGTTCGGAGTTGATTCGGAGTTGGTTCAACTTGCGAACCACTTCAGAACCTATTTGTTTTTCCACTGACTAGAGCGCCCAGGGAACGACGTCGTTACGTCACTGTGTACGTCGCCATACGTCTTAGCTAGAAACGCTCAACATTACTTTCGGATTATCTCTAACTCGTATACCAAGAAAGCTTTAAAAACAATTGAAATATGTAAGTCTTTTAATCTATTCGTTTGATATGTAATCTTTTCTGATAAGTTATGTACCCCTGTAATTGTGTCTTTTTTTCTTTCCATTTATTTGTTCTATATTGTGACTTTTCTTCTTTGCTTATAATGTCTTCAATAAAAAAAATTACAAAAATAGAAACGCTTGCGTTAACTTCAAGCATAACAATTACAAAGGCGGACTCCATCGTGTTTCTGCAAATGTTTCTCCTGATTTGCGATCCTCTTATGGTCAGAAAAGATGTTTAGAACACATCTAAACCCGGCCCAGCCCCCGACGTAAGCATGACCTGGTAAAAGAACGGTTCTAGCTTTGGAACCAGTTCTCCTGGCTGAGAACCGGTTCTTTGGCTGTCGAAACACAAAGAACTGGTTCAGGCACCGGCTCCGAACCGGCTCTCAAAATGCTTTGGTGGAAAAGGGGCTTAAGAGCAACAGAGTCGCGCGATGGCACGAGCGTCATCACTATGACACGCCCCTTACGGCATTGGTCCTGGCTTTTGTTCACACAGCGCACGTTCCGGGACTGATTCCGGCAATTTTACTAGGTCCCCAACCCGGGATCAGTCCCGGTATCAATCCCGGGTCGTGTTTGCGTTCACACAGAAGGCGTTCTGGCAATTTCCCGGGATCAACGCGCTGTGTGAAAGGGGCTAAAGATGAGTTTATCTATAGGTTTTCCTGTTAAGCCACTCATGATCGACTAGTTTTACCGCAAATTGAGATGATTCTCACTGCAGAACATGAAATCCACGGGGATCCAGATCCAACTCCTCCCATCTTACATACACCTAAACCTACCCAACTCCGCCCCCTGATCCCTAAACCCAACCCCAATCCTACCCAGCTCCACCCCTTGGATCTTGATCCGACTCCTCCCCGTGGATCTCATGCACTGCATTGAGGTGCTACTGCGCAAATTAGCTAAAATATCCTGTAATCTAGAGCGAGCGTGCCTGCGAGACAGATGTTGAGTTCCTAACCGCGCACGACGGCAGAGAGGTAAAGCCTTGTGTATACTCGGTGTGTCTGCAAGAGCGCGAAGGACGCGCGGCAAAAATGACGTAATTGCGGTGTGGGCAGTCGAGCGCATTGGGTGCGCAAGACCCCATTTCGCCTGGCGGTGTGCACGGCACTTTTTATAATATCGCGTACCATCCGAAGATGAACGACTTCGAGCCGAATCTGGCCAAACTGGTATGATCTGTACCAACATGTTTATGATCAAAATGTCAGGTCACAATGGCCTTTCTTTAAATGCAAATGCTTTCTTTTGCTTTGAGCATTTCATGTGTGAAGGTAAAGTATACATACAAGAAGAAGAAAACCTCACACTGGGTGTGTGCCAGGCTGTGGAATGGGGTTTGGCCGAGAACACTTTTTTTTTTTTTTGCTTCATATATCTGTTGATGTTTTCATCACAAAAATGTTTTAATGTGATAAAATTTGCATAAAATAAGTGGATGGAAACAGTTTTGAGATGAAATGCTGCATGTGTTAACATCACTGTGACCTAACATGAACCTAACATCAACAAAAGTTAATATATTCTATAAAAAATATATCGCTCATTGTTAATTCATGCTTTAATGTTCACAAAGTCCTTTTTACAGCGTTTTTATTTTTAATTGATGAGATTACAGAGATTTTGTTGTCCAATGTTTTTCTTCTGCTGTCGAATCGTTTCTCGAGCGTTCCGTAAAAACTACTGAATCCTACTAAAAACTACACTTTTTTTTCAATGGCTGTAACAAAGTTAACAGGTTATAAACATTGAACACTAAACGGCTGACATTGTAACTCTAGAAATGTCTTTACTCACATTATCACACATTTAGCATGATCAGTGCAACTAACCCCCCCCCCTCGAAAAAAATCTAACATTTAGATTAAAAAAAAAAAAAAACAAATACACACACACACACACACACACATATATATATATATATATATATATATGAAGAAGGTGTATAACTGATAACTGTTCTTGACCTTTCAGTAAAAACTACTATACACTGAAAAAAAAGTGTTTTGTATCAAGTATTTTTGTTGGATAAAATATCGAATTAATCTTAAAATAAGGTACATTTACTTGGGAAGGAAGATGACTTAAGATACGAAGTCTTGTTTTCTGATAATTAAAGTAAGTTTGTGCTTAAATCAAGAAACATCCAATAGAGTCAGAAACAAAACCTGTTTCACCTTGGGGGAATTGGTTGAAAATGACTGAGGCGATACTGTGATATTGTTTTACTTCCACAAGGGCTTCAGATGAATGAGGAGGTGAGAAGTAGGTCAATCGTATCGCACAGAGGTGTGTCTCGAGGTTTTGTTGTGGCTGGATAATCTGAGCTTTACAATCACTATTTAGATCATATATTCTCCAGAAAACGAGTTTCAAGCTCTGTTTGAGTCTGCGCGTCAGGGACGGAAGTGCTAAAAAATCGCCAAAAACGGGCTTCAGTCGTCTCAATGGAGTTCCAATGAGATCGCTCTGTCCATTTCTTTTACTGTCTATGCTTTGTTCCTACAAAGAGAAAGAACACAAAACATATGCTTGTAAAATAAGCAAGAATGTACGGTCCCACGTCTCTGCCAGATATTCTGTGGACCCTGCCGACTACGCCAAATGTAGCAGGTGGCTCGATTCTCACAACTACGCCATCAAAGCTAAAATAGTAAATATTGCAAACTAATCTTGAAAAACAACTCGCCCTGCACTGAAGCATAATCTTACCAGCCACGTGCACACATAAGAGCACCTGCCCTTTTTATTCCTGGAGAGAAAGTCATGTGCCCTTTTTTTCTGGGTTGTTTTATTTTATTTGTTATTTTTTAAATAAGATATATTCCTGTTTGCGCACAGCTTTCCTGTCAAACAAATATATTTATTGAATACTGTATCTAAATATCAGGTCAGAGCTCTAAGACTGCTCGAGTGAGCTCGCGCTGCGTGCCGTTTGGACTTTGAGCCGAGCGTATAAACAGTCCGTGAGGAGCGCGAGAAAAATTATATCGCGATAACGAATGAATTAGCATATCAATTACGACGTGGCTGAAGGTAATTTATGACTTTGTTTGGAAAATCTTTTTTGGCCTAAAATTCTTGTAATTAAACTTGCATACATCAAGATTCTTTCTCCCTGACATTTAGAAATATAAATTGGTGAAGAAATTTACAGATTCAAACAGAAAGTAGGTTTTAAACAATCTAAAGGTGGTTTTTGAAGTTTTTATTTGATGATGATGATGAGACAGTCCTCCCTCAAATGTGAAACTAACCATGCGTTCCAATTTGCCTATGTGAAGTAAAAGTACATACTTTTCAGTGTGTAGTACAAGAGTAGGCATGCTTTGGGCCATATTTCGTCATCTTTAATAGACAGCAGTCGCGTGCATCCTGTCACCGTAAAACTGCCCTGTCAATCATCTCGTCTCACAGTTAAAATCACAGCTAAAATCCTCCATTCAATCTAATTTAATATCTTACCGTTTCAGAGAGAAATGTTGTCGCACGTTGATGTGCCAATTGTGGATCTTTCATGCAGAGATTCTCCTCATGTGTGCAATTTGAATATACTGATGTATTTAAAAGCTAATGGCTAAACGTATCTTTTCAAAAGTTCACAATGCTGCTGCAGATGCAATATAATGTGGACAACATTGAATACATTTTTGTTAGGTCAGATACTGACATTAATCACTTAAACCCCTTTATTGAAACCTCTCTACATAACAGCCATACTCGCGCGTCCATGTTTGTAGTTTGCACGTTTTTTTTTTTTTTTAGTTCTTGTTTGTAGTTCTAACTGAATCCTCGTCCAGCGCGCGATGGGTTGTGGGCAATATCAGCCGTTAGAGTGTGCATCGAGCTATACTTCGGATTCTGACTGGATAAAAGCTGTGTCCCAATGTGAAGGCTGCGTACTTCGAAGGCTGTAGACTTCGAAGGATGCAGCCTATTTGGCCTTCGAAGGACCCTTCATGTAGCCTTCGTGGGATTTCCTAATTGCGCAACCAGGTGTTCTCTATTACTGCTCCTGGCGCCAATCAACGGAGCGTACAGCTGCCACCCTGATCATTCATTTAATGAAACTGAGTAAACAGCTATGGAGACAGGCTATTGTCAATTTGTTGTTTTATATTTTACTGGAAATTTTATGTTTTATATTTTCCTGTCTTTAAAAGAGGGGCAATATATATAAAATCACATAATTTCAATTCACATAACCACTGAAAAAATATTTCGAGTCATGTATTTTCGGCTCAAGAGTTGGCCAGAGCTGGTTTAATGCTAGAGGCTGCGTCCTGAATAGCCAGACTACACTGTAAACTGTTCAAATATTGGGTGTTAACCTACGTAAATATTGTAATGAAATAGCCTAAAAATAATAATGATAAAACATAGGCACATATATAGCCTATTCAAATGTTAATCGAACCTTGATGCGATTTTGTAGGGTTTTCTTTTCATTGCCTAAATGGACCATGGTGAATATATTTATACAGGCTGTCAATCCTATTTGAATATTTTAAACCAGTTGGATATAAAAAGTCCAGTGCAAACGTCGTTACTCCCGCTCGTCGTCGTCAGCTGTCAGTCACAGTTGCTAGGCGACAAGAACAATCCTCCGCAGGCTAGACCGGTCCGAGCGCTTCAGGTGCGCACTTTGATATGGGACGCAGTTGTAGTTAGCAACAATTTGTTAATATTGTGACAATGGACCAACAATTTGTTACTTTAATTTTTAAAATAACCAGTGGGAGTCTGGGAGAATGTAAGGAACTTCATACTGCGATAGTCATGTACAAATGTGAAGTAGCCTACTTTTTCCCCTCACAGGACAACAACACTACACATTTTACATTAAACGACACAAAACAAAAGTATATTATAGTTTAAATGTATCAACCTTGCAAACACTCAGAGACCCTTACAAAAATAAACAAGAGCGATCTTTTGTGTAGCCTACACATTTAAAGTTGCATAAAATAATGAAATAATGAATAATAAAGAAATACAATGTACAAGAAATACAATACAAAAGCCGTTTTCGCATTTCCACTTGACAAAACCATGCAATGCTGACGAATGTGTTAAGATGAATAAGAAGAAGAAAAAAACGAAAAAAAAAAAAACTTTTGGCTGTTAACACTGGTTTCTCTGGCTATTTGACTAAATAAAAACATAATACTTTTACATTTAAATGTGAATTTGCCGTCCACCACTGAACTCTCGGCCACCCTTTTTTTAAATAAAAATGCTGTCGTCACCCGCGCAATGATTTATGGGGTAGGATCGGGTAGGATAATCCGCGAAGTGTCCATTTATGTATCCTTCCTTTCACGGGGAAACGAAGGGTGCATTTGGCGTCGCTTTTGAATCAGGTAAGCTTTCGTCGCGCTGCAATGACATATTGATATGAAACAATGTCTCAATTTTCAAATTACGTCCATTTTCTTTAGAAATTCAAAAACATAAATAGCGTTTTGTCGCTGTGGCGTGAGATCGCTCTGGAGAAGCAGCAGCGCTGATCTCTCTAACGGCTTAATAATACCAGTCACAGCGCCAAATAAACATGAACGAGCATCTGAAAGTGTGTTAAAGATAGAGTACAACTTATCCAAATCCGTATCATGTCACATTGATTCGCTCAATCAGCGTTTCAACCGTGGAAAGACGTCAGTTAAACAGCTTGTAATCAATGTATCGTCATATTTACCTCAGAAAACCCACATAAACTCGTTAGTCAGCTCGAAAAAATAACTCTAGAGAGGAGCATTTTGCTAAATATATACACCATATTACATATGCATTATAATCTCAATGTTCTTCAATATTTAATGCATATTTGAATAAATCTGGCAAGTTTTTTATGACAGCCACCATTTAAATGTTTATATTTCATATAATCTTCTTATTATAAAAATAAATAAAAGTGTAATTTAAGTGTTTGTGTAGCTACAAAACAGTTCATTATTACCTTCATATTAGGCTAATGAAGCCCAACTAGACTCCCATAGTTTACAGCATTAGTTAAGAGATTTGATTCCCTTGAGAAAAATGGCCATTTATTGTAACTGATATCCAAAATAATCGATATTCGAATCGAATTGCAAGCTTGTGAATCGAAATCGAATCGAATTGTGAAATTTGTCTCAATACCCAGCCCTACTATTTAGGACGGATAGTATGCGAATTGGGACGCAGAGTCCATGTCACCCACAGGTGTATCAAATATAGACTTGATTGAAACTAGTAGCATAAAAAACACGCACATTGTGTCATGGTTTCCTTTGCGGCTCTATAAACCTAAGAATACTATGGTAAAACTGATTATTTTGTAGATATATTTTGAAAATGAAACAATTGCGCGAGTTTGAGGAAGATAAAATTAATTAACTTTTATAATACTTTTTTTAAGTCAGAGTTGTGTTAATACATACTTTTTTGGTTTAAAAAATAAAAAATGTAATTATGAGAAGTGCCATTTTTTCACTTGATCCCCTGCTCCTCAAAATGATTGTGCACGTCCCTGAATCTCACACACAGTAATATATCTCTCATCATGGTTCACAAAAACCATTGGGGAGCGCGGATTACCGACAGGTGCTGTTCCTCGTCCCAGTAGAGCACACACAACAACACCTTAACAAAAGGACACGTACTTTGACGTAACAGTTTGAAGTTCAGCAGTCTTGCATGCCTGTAAACATGCAGTCACTGCCATGGATTGTGCTGGGTACGTATTCCCGTTTCCAAGCAGTCAAACCTGAAGTTTTCCAAGCAGTCAAACCTGTCCATCTATATAAAAATAGATCATGAACTAACAATGAAAAGTAATTCTAAAGCATCTCAGTCAGTGTTAGTTTCAACATTTAACGATACATTATAGAAAACAAAAATTGTATCTGTTAATTTTATACAATAGAACTGACCTAACATGAGCTAACAATGTTGTTTTATTTTATTTTATTTATTTATTTTTATTAAACAGTCAGACATACATACAAACCAACATAGTGCAGTGGTGAGCAATCTTGTATTGTTAATTGTAATTCCAGAAGTGACTTAAGAGTGATTTAAGTGTTTGATCTAAGTGTGTATATGAGTGAGTGTGTGTGTATGCGTAAACAAAGTAACCATTTATTATTTATTACCATTGTCATTACCATCACTCCCCACTACCACCATATTACCAATATTGTATTAGTCGATTTTTATCCTTTCTCCTAAGTACCAATTGCCATTGTCAACCTTGTATAAAAAAAAGATGATCTAATAAGATAATATATGATAACCTTCCCCCACATCTCTTCAGTCCCTATCTTCTCCTTACTATTTTTTTATTTTTATTTTATTTATTTTTTTCTGTGTGTGTTATGTGCGATGTCTAAAGTGCATTAAAATAGGGAGTACAGTTCAAGAGTGTTATGTTTTATTAACGTTACCCGACACTAAAATAAGATGAACATTGATGTGGGCTTGAAAAGGCCTTACCAGAAATGTTGAAATAGTTAAAATTGTAAAAGTATGAAGTTTGAAGCCAATAAAGTCAGAAAAATAGAACATGAACTACTTGTTTTAATAATCTTAGTCCTCAACATTTAAAATGTATCTCACTTTATTAATGCACTAACCGTTTTATTAACCAACATGTTAATAAATGCTGTAAATTATATTGCTCATTGTTACATAGGCCTATTGTGTTGTGTGCTTTTTCTATGGATTTTGTTTTTATTGTCTAAAACCAACGATATGGTCAGACAAGAAGAGACACTCTAGAGACGAGCAAGCGAAGTGAAGACAGATTTCTCATTCCGAAAAATGAATTCAACCCAGAAGTCATGAAAGGTATTTCTTCATTGCATTCACAGAAGTAATTTTTCCTTATATGTGCTATTGTCTTCTGACAGTTCCCGAGCACATTTGCAGATAGCAGAACATGAGATGAACACAAGTTATTGCTGCTCAAAAGCTCTTTTCTTCTCGTGATGCACCACCCTTTCATCTCTCAGAGCACAACAAAACTTGTTGGACCAGACCAAGAGACGATGTTCTCATATCCATCCGCAGTTTTAGAAACAGTACAAAAAGCACGTATCAGTTACTCTCCTGTTAAACAGGACTACAAACACTGTCTGAAAAAAAAACAACAATAGTTCTGAGAAACAACACTGTAAAAAATGATTTTTTTGGTGAAGTAAATACTAGTAAAAAAACCCAATGTAATTTACTTGATAAAGTTAGTTCAGACAAGAAGTAAATGCCATATCAGTACTTAATTCAAGCCAGTAGAAATGAAAGTGTAAATATCAACTCAATAAAATTCAGTAAAAGTTACTCAACTTTTCTGATACTGGGATTCCCATCATGCACTGGACCTTGAATAATTAATGAGGCTCATTTTTCACTGGTTTCCAGCTGTATTTACACTGTTTTATCATTGATTTTTGTTGTCAGTATTAGTAAATTGCCATTTTGTGACATTTCGAGTAAATATTTTGCTCAAAATGACACATACACAAAAACGACCCATCAAATGTTACCGCCATCAAGTATTGAGGTGTTTGCATTCACATGACGCTTAATGTCTGACATGATGTATATATAAACTACTTAGATGATCTAAGTAAAGCACATATAAATGACTAATAAAATTCAAGATTATTGTTTTAATGTAATACAAAGGCAAAGGAAATCGATATTAATCGACCTTTTACTAGCCGAGTTAAAATTACTTATTTTTTGTAAAGTTTACTTAATTCCATATTCCAAGTAAATTTAACTTAAAGATTTCTAATTAAAGCTACTGATATATATGTTTAGGTTTTTACTTGGCAAATCGTTGTAAATTTACTAGCATTTTCTGAGTGAGATCGTTTTTTCAAGTAAATCCTACTCCAAATTTTTTACAGTGAACTTTTACAACGCAAAATTATTAGCTTCTATTATTTTATTACAATCAATCAACTTTATTCCAGACACAAGAGACAACACAGTACAGATATTTAAATAAATAAATAACAATACAAACAGTTTAAAAAAAATCTTGTTTGTTTTTATCTAAAGATTCTTAAATTAAGATACATTTACTTGAGAAGGAAATTGACATATGTAAAGTCTTGTTTAAAAAATATAAATATTATATTATATTATAATATATAAATATATTATATTATATAAATATTAAAATGGAGTGATCCAAAATATTTGCCAGAAGGTCAGAAAAATCAACTTAATTCAAAGAGAAAACAAATGTGTCATATATATATATATATATATATATAAACTGAACAAAATTATAAATGCATCACTTTTTTTGCCCCCATTTTTCATGAGCTGAACTAAGATGTAAGACTTTTTCTATGTGCACAAAAGGCATATTTCTCTCAAATATTGTTCATAAATCTGTCTAAATCTGTGTTAGTGAGCACTTCTCCTTTGGTGAGATAATCCCTCCCCCTCACAGGTGTGTCGTATTAAGATGCGGATTAGACGGCAGGATTATTGCACAGGTGTGCCTTAGGCTGTCTAAGGCTGCCTTAGGAAAAATGTTGCCTGGTCTGATGAGTCTCGATTTTTGTTGAGACATTCAGATGGTAGAGTCGTAAACAGAATGAGAACATGGATCCATCATGCCTTGTTCCCACTGTGCAGGCTGGTGGTGGTGGTGTAATGGTGTGGGGGATGTTTTCTTGGCACACTTTAGGCCCCTTAGTGCCAATCGGGCATCGTTTAAATGCCACGGCCTACCTGAGTATTGTTTCTGACCATGTCCATCTCTTTATGACCACCATGTCCCCATCTACTTCCAGCAGGATAATGCACCATGTCACAAAGCTCGAACCATTTCAAATTTTTCTTGAACATGACAATGAGTTATATAAAAAAATAAAAAAATAAATATTTTTTTTTTTCAGAAAACAATACTCAAACTGTTTTTACTTCTCAAGTAAATATATCGTGATTTAAGAATGTTTAGATATGTTTACTGGAAAATAACAAAAATACTGAAAAAATTATTTTGCTGTGCAAGGCCAAAACATGATTCTTTTGTTTTTGAAATAGCATACATGACACCTTCGGTATTTACAAAGGGCAGAAGAGTATTAAAAAAATTTAATTAAAAAAAAACTCCACCTGTTTCCAAAAAAACAAAACAGAAAGTATCAAATGAAGTATAATCAGATTGGCTTTACAAGCCATTAAAACTTAATTTTTAAAAATTGAAGAAAATTTGAGTCTCATATAACTATATATAAACAGCTGAAATTATTTTGCTGAGTTAAAGTGACCATGGCTCATTGGTCATTTCATTTTTTTTAATGTCAAGCTATTTAAAAATGGGTTGCGCTTTTTGTGACTTTTGTGAGACAGAGGAATGAAGACAAAAGCACCTGTGTGTCGGATTGTCTTTTGTTTGAAGACATTTAATGCATTTATGGGTGTGAAACTTCCCGCAAACTTCCAACTTCATTATGTCACAATGTAAACACTCCAGAGAAACTGGAAACACAGCTCAATAATAACTATGATGATTTATATCATGTATATAACATAAGTGACACACCAGACAGTGTCCTAAAACATGAGGAACTGTGCCTGAGCTATTCAACAGAACGAAATTAAAGTTTGGTGAGTGTTAATCTTCATTAGACGTCGTGAAATTATTTCATTCTCATTCCCTTTTTAAACCAATTGAACAGAATTCTTGTTTCGTGAATGTTAAAGAATTTCGACTCAAGGTTAATCTTGATGGACCAAATGTTAAGCAAAGGCCTAAACCTCACCCTGAGTAAATATGTCAACAATAGAAGAGACAGTGATGAGACGAAACCACTAGATCAACTCAGACATCACCCTTTGTTTAACATGCACTTGATACCAGTCTCACTCACTACCGAAAAACTTTGATTTAGAAACAGTTTAACAAACAACTACAAAGAAATGGCGAGTTACACACTCAATTGAGGAAAAAAAAAACTCACTTTATTAGTTATTTTATTTAAAATTCGGAGAAAGTAATAAAAACAAATAGCTAAATATTGCTCATTCATATCAAATTGGCTTCGATGTAACTTCTACATACATTCTCTTTGACAAAAACAGTTGTATGAGTCTACTTCTCTAAATAATATTAATAACCTGCATGTCAATCGAATGGCTTTAAGTGATGACGGTAACAGTTGTGCATTTTCAGTTCTCCCCACGTCACGGAGGATCAGAGTTTACGTGAAGCGGAATATGATTATGAACTTCAGCATTCTTGAATGCCACTCCTCCCTATTCCAGACATCATGTGTATTGGCTTTGCTCGTCTGAATGTTCAATAAGTCTAAAGTAAAAATAATGTCACGGTGTCGAGCGCGTCAGGTCCCGCCCCCACGCGAGTTATTAAAGTTAGAAGAGCTCGACGCCTCCATCACTCCATCACTGATCATTAGGCTACCTCACTGAACTTCTACATACGGGTAAGAAACACTTTATGATTCTTTTGAACATAATGAGTGAATGAAATCTGCAGAGACAGATACTTTTAATGGGGTTACATCATGATTTAACAGATGAGCTATTACGAAAATTAGAAATGTCATGATTCTTCGATGTATGTTTAAAGTTGGCTACACTCTTAGAATCATAAGGATTCTATTTAGAACTCTTGGGTTCTTGGCTGAATGTTAAAAACCTTAATGCTGAAACGGTTGCATGTCTAATGTTTCAAATGACTGTATAATTAACGTTTTTTTTTTTTTTTTTTTTTTTTTGGTACATTAGTAATTACTTTACGAGCTGTTTAATTCATAACACTGTGTAAAATAAGAATTAATTATTTTTTTTAAATGATCCCAATATTAGCGTTGGCTGGAACCCTTAATTGCGTGAAGCCGATTATAAATGTGATGCTAAACAAACGCAGAGTCAGAGTTCAGTCGGTGTTCACAGTCCGTGTAAAATCTGTTTTATAATCGAAGTAAGCTACATTCATAAAAAAAATATGGGCTAGCTAAAGTATCGGGATACAGGACATCCTTCCTTCTTTCCATTTGGCAAGGCAATGTACAAAAATAATTAGTTTGAATCATTTCCTGCTTTAGCTTTTAAATTTCTTAAAGCAGATTGCACGTTTTATTGATTGAATATATTATTTTGAATACATGTATATTGTTTTGTTGGATTACAATAATTAATCAATTTAAGTATTTATTTGTATTTTTTTTTTTTTGGCTTTGTCTATCCTGAAAGATCCATCAATGTCTGTAATTTTTGACACAATGCCACTCTGTAAGATTATAATGTTTTTAAAAGAAGTCTTCTGCTCACCAAGGCTGCATTTAATTGATTAAAAAGTGTGAAATATTATTGCAATTTAAATCAGCTGTTTTCTATTTCAATATATAAGTGTAATTGTGATGTAAGCTGAATTTTCAGCATCATTGCTCCAGGCTTGAGTGTCACATGATTTTTCAGAAATCACTCTAATATGATGATCAAGAAACATTCTTGATTATTATCAATTTTGAAAACAGTTTACATTTTTATCTCAGGATTATTTGATAAATAGAACAGCATTTATCTGAAATAGAACGTTTTTGTAACATTATACACTGTTGTTCAAAAGTTTGGTGTCAGTAAGAATTTTTATGGTATTTTTTGAAAAATTAATACTTTCATCATCAAGGATGAATTAAATTGATCAAAAGTTACTGTAAAGACATGTATGATGTTACAAAAGATTCTACTTCAAATATACTGTTCTTTGTATTCATCAAATAATCCTGAAAAAAATATCACACAACTGTTTTTAACATTGATAATAATAATTTTTTTTGAGCAACTGCATATTAAAATGATTTCTGAAGGATCATGTGACACTGACTGGAGAAATGATGCTGAAAATTCAGCTTTGATCACAGGAATAAATTACATTTTACAGAATATTTCATAGAATGGTTGCAGAAGTCTATGTGTTATACATATTGTAAGGCTGGTGTGCAAATTCAGAGAGAAATATAGCTGCATGCAGCCATTAGAGGGCTAAGCACAAAAGCAGATGACAAGACATGCCAACATGGCTGGGAGTTTCAGACCACTAGCATTTTCGGAAATGAATTATAACTTTTGAGCAACAGGTTGCGCTGTCTCGAAATCTTTTGAGTACCTTCAGGGCATGCTGCTTATGGCGCACACTGAGTTTCGTAACGTTACATCAATGCGTTTGTTAAGTATAGCATTTCAATCACAAAACTGTATTGAATTCAATGGGAATTTAATGTTTCGTTCTATTATAGCGCCACCAAGAGGCTCAGTCACACCATGCGTGTGTGTGCCAAATTTGGTGAAAATGCCTCAATTCGCTTCGGAGTTATAGGCATAGATATGAAAAACACGTAAAAAAATGACAGACACGTGACTTTGATTGAATTTTATTATCCCTTACTATCAATATTTTGGCATTTGGGCTCTAACATTTGAAAGCGACCTATGTTTCCAAACTTCTGACGGTGGTTTCGTCTCGATTCGACTAGCGGTTTCAAAGATATCGGCAAATGTTTTTTTTAAGCTGTAAATCGCAACGCTACATAAACTGTAAGACAAAACCTAGCATGTTTGGCACCGTTGGACTTGGCAAGGATTCAGGAACTCAACAAGATGACTCTCGTGAAAATAAGTCAACCACAGACAGAGTTATATGCATTTGAAAATTGTATTTTACCACTAGGTGGCGCTGTTCTCAGGCTTCTCAGGGCATCGTACTGATGACCCATGCTGAGTTTCATTACAATTCGTTCATGTGTTCAAAAAATACAGCATTTTAACACATAAAGCAAAATGGCCGATCTGGGAAAATTTGGATATCAGTTGACTCGGCATGACGCCCTGAGTCTAACAAGACCACTTTTATGACTTTTGGACAAACCATTCATAAGTTATGAGCAAAAAAAATCTCCGGACCAGTAGGTGGTGCTGTGCCGAATCGTAGCATGTAGCCTCAGGTCATGCTTGTGATGACATGTACCAAGTTTGGTCTGAATACAATTAAGCGGAGATACAGCCTTACGTCTGTTTTCGCAAGTGCTACGTAAAATTTGTTTGTCCATTCATCGAAAGCGGTTAAGTGAACCAACTTGAATTCCATAACTTTTTGTCGGCACTGCCTGGAGATGATCTGGTGCGATTTATGAAAATCGGACAAACCGTCTAGGACGAGTTTTTTTGGACAATTCAAAATGGCGGCTATTTTATATGATGGAAAATTACGTTATAGGGTGCAATCGAATTGTAATGAGCTAAGAAATCAAAGGATTTTATCTAAGGAAAAAATAATTTTGTTGACAGGCCTTACGGTTCAAAAGCTATTAGCATAATAAAAGTTAAACTTTGGACAGGTGGTGGCGCTAGAGGGAATGAGTTATAAACACCAAAATTGGTGTATTTAATGTTGGGACTGTCCTCTATAAGAATGTCAAAAAAAATCAACTTTCCCGCAAACAGTTCTATGGGCTGCCTTAGACGCCCATTCGACAGAAGAATAATATTAAGAACGGGAACAGATACAATAGGTGCCTCCGCACCTTCGGTGCTTGGCCCCTAATTAAATATGCAACTCAATTAAGCATATAGCTTCTGAGATTGGATAATATAGTTAAGATCGCATCTTAGTTCCTTTAAACAAACAAGCTCTGCTGAGATCAAATGGGTTAATTTACCCAAAAACAAAATTCTGTCATCATCTACTAACCCTTGTGTCGTTCCAAACCCTCAAGACTTCCGTTCATCTTGGGAACACAAATGAAGATATTTTTGATGATATGTCCCTCCATTGACAGTCTACGCAACTACCACTTTGACACTTCAAAAAGTTCATAAAGAGATCGTAAAACTAATCCATTTGTATTGAGCAGTTTAGTCCAAATTTTCTGAAGTGACAAAATCCCTTTATATGATGAACAGATTGAATTCAGGCTTTTATTCACATATCATCACACTCATCAACAGAAACAGAAGATCAAGATCTTGATTGATTCTCGTATGTTACGCAACAAGTTTGAGCTTCTGCAAGAACCAATGAGGCTTGTTCTCGTGTTTAAAGCGAGTACGGTTGCGCTTCTGTTTACGTTCACTGATCAATTTTTAAATATAAAACACGCCTAAATTTAATCTGTTCGTCATATAAAGACATTGTATTAGTATTATTATTAGTATATGTATTATTAGTTTTATTACTATGTGTATTAGTTTTACAATCTCACTGTGAACTATTTGAAGCATCAAAGTGGTGGATGTTGCATTCATTACAAATGTTATGTTCATTAAAAATTACAAACATTACAAAGTGTTTTGAAAATTGACGCAAGTCTTACGGTTTTGGAACAACATGAGGGTGAGTAATTGCTGTCAGAATTTTAATTTAACGAACCCTTTAATCAATACTGAAATTTTAGTGTTAAGCTTACATTGTTTATGGTAAAGTGCAATATAGTTATTATTACCATATTAAAGTAAATTGGGAGAAATAAACTGAAGTCTTTAAGATAAAATCTCTCTGTGACTAATGGTTAATTAAATTTTAAATTAAATTTTAAATTGTCCTTTTTTTGTTATGTTTTTTGTTGTTGATTATACAACCTGAATTACTTACTTTTCATTTATAATTACAGGTTATAATAATCAAGCTGCAAGATTAACACATATAAATACATAAAGATCACAGATGGGGACAAGATGGATCTATGTGGCTATCCTGGGGATGGCATGCATGATGTTTGGAGTCAAAGGGACAAATATAACAACCAGTAGCCCTCTCAACATTACAAGCAACCTGATCATGACCCCTCCTCCCAATATAACCATGAACATGACCCACACAAGCCCTCCCAACATCACCACCAATCTGATCATGACCCCTGCTCCCAATATAACCATGAACATGACCCACACAAGCCCTCCCAACATCACCACCAATCTGATCATGACCCCCCCTCCCAATATAACCACGAACATGACCCACACAAGCCCTCCTAACATCACCACCAATCTGATCATGACCCCCCCTCCCAATATAACCACGAACATGACCCACACAAGCCCTCCTAACATCACCACCAATCTGATCATGACCCCTCCTCCCAATATAACCATGAACATGACCCACACTAGCCCTGCCAACATCACCACCAATCTGATCATGACCCCTCCTCCCAATATAACCATGAACATGACCCACACTAGCCCTGCCAACATCACCACCAATCTGATCATGACCCCTCCTCCCAATATAACCATGAACATGACCCACACTAGCCCTGCCAACATCACCACCAATCTGATCATGACCCCTCCTCCCAATATAACCACGAACATGACCCACACAAGCCCTCCTAACATCACCACCAATCTGATCATGACCCCCCTCCCAATATAACCATGAACATGACCCACACTAGCCCTGCCAACATCACCACCAATCTGGTCATGACCCCCCCTCCCAATATAACCATCAACATGACCCACACAAGCCCTGCCAACATCACCACCAATCTGATCATGACCCCCCCTCCCAATATAACCATGAACATGACCCACACTAGCCCTGCCAACATCACCACCAATCTGATCATGACCCCTCCTCCCAATATAACCATGAACATGACCCACACTAGCCCTGCCAACATCACCACCAATCTGATCATGACCCCTCCTCCCAATATAACCATGAACATGACCCACACTAGCCCTGCCAACATCACCACCAATCTGATCATGACCCCTCCTCCCAATATAACCACGAACATGACCCACACAAGCCCTCCTAACATCACCACCAATCTGACCATGACCCCCCTCCCAATATAACCATGAACATGACCCACACTAGCCCTGCCAACATCACCACCAATCTGGTCATGACCCCCCCTCCCAATATAACCATGAACATGACCAACACAAGCCCTGCCAACATCACCACCAATCTGATCATGACCCCCCCTCCCAATATAACCATGAACATGACCCACACTAGCCCTGCCAACATCACCACCAATCTGATCATGACCCCCCCTCCCAATATAACCATGAACATGACCCACACTAGCCCTGCCAACATCACCACCAATCTGATCATGACCCCTCCTCCCAATATAACCACGAACATGACCCACACAAGCCCTCCTAACATCACCACCAATCTGATCATGACCCCCCCTCCCAATATAACCATGAACATGACCCACACTAGCCCTGCCAACATCACCACCAATCTGATCATGACCCCCCCTCCCAATATAACCATGAACATGACCCACACTAGCCCTGCCAACATCACCACCAATCTGATCATGACCCCCCTCCCAATATAACCATGAACATGACCCACACAAGCCCTCCAACATCACCACCAATCTGATCATGACCCCCCCTCCCAATATAACCATGAACATGACCCACACTAGCCCTGCCAACATCACCACCAATCTGATCATGACCCCCCCTCCCAATATAACCATGAACATGACCCACACAAGCTCTGCCAACATCACCACCAATCTGATCATGACCCCCCTCCCAATATAACCATGAACATGACCCACACTAGCCCTGCCAACATCACCACCAATCTGATCATGACCCCCCTCCCAATATAACCATGAACATGACCCACACTAGCCCTGCCAACATCACCACCAATCTGATCATGACCCCCCCTCCCAATATAACCATGAACATGACCCACACTAGCCCTGCCAACATCACCACCAATCTGATCATGACCCCCCCTCCCAATATAACCATGAACATGACCCACACAAGCCCTGCCAACATCACCACCAATCTGATCATGACCCCCCCTCCCAATATAACCATGAACATGACCCACACTAGCCCTGCCAACATCACCACCAATCTGATCATGACCCCCCCTCCCAATATAACCATGAACATGACCCACACTAGCCCTGCCAACATCACCACCAATCTGATCATGACCCCGCCTCCCAATATAACCATGAACATGACCCACACTAGCCCTGCCAACATCACCACCAATCTGATCATGACCCCCCCTCCCAATATAACCATGAACATGACCCACTCAAGCCCTCCGAACATCATGAACATGACCCACACAAGCCCTAACAACATCACCATGACCAGCCCTCCCAACATGGCAACCAATATTACATCGTCAGGCTCTACTATCGTGACCAACATCAATAATCAACCAATAGTAAGCCAGGTTTTTTTTCTTTAAAAATGGAAATAACAATTTTGACTGTTAAAGTGAACATTCTTTTTAAAGGACAAAAAGCACTTTTGCAAGTTATTGCATTTATGTTTTTGTTCAAATTAAATTTGACTGTGTTTATTGCAGGAAATTACTGGCAGGGATAACTGTAGGAAGGATAGGGCTTGTTTCTCTGCTCCACCCACCTGTAATCCAGGTGCACAAGATTCCTGCTATTTCCTCTCCACAAGAGGAGTAAGCGGAAATGCAGATAATTTTACCTTTGAGCTCAGTGGCGAGTCAGATGGTTACATCGCAGCTGGCCTATCCCGAGAAAAGAGTGTAAGAGATCACATCCAGTTGTTTTTAAATCATGTTTTATTTAAATAAATATAATACTTTAATCTCAAACTTCGTTTTGACATCTTCAATTTCTTTTCACATCCTTAGGGTCAAAGTGCCACCATCTATGCTTGCGCCAAGATCAATGGTGTGCTGAAGTTCATTCGTTCCACACTGGACAATCAAATACTGACACCGGATAACACAGTAAGGCACTTTTTCAGAGAGCCTTGCCTTTAAAAACATATGGCAATATTAGCATAAGAGATTATTAACTGAAAATAATGTAGTATATAAAAGCATGGAAGGCTTCAAGGAAAATCCCAATTCTAGTACTATTCACACAGGTCTCAAAATATGTGATGCAATAATGCATTGAAACCAATTAAAAAATACTCTTACAGCACAGTATGACACCTCATATGCAGTTTGTGTGTGTAACCCTTCCACCCGGGTCCTACTCGCCCCGCTCCGAACGGGCCTCGAACCCGGGTCTCCGGCGTGAGAGTCGGGCGCTCTAACAAGGAGGCTAAAGACTGCAGCCTCTAGCATCTGTCGCTAGAGCTCCTATTGAGATTGGGGAGTGAGGTTTACTTGCACAGCAACTACTAGCTGGCCTCCGTTACATGTGCAATCTTAGTAGTGTAATATTAAGTAGCATTACTTCTGTTGTGTTGCAGTTCATCCCTGGAAGTTTCAAAGGCTCCCTCAATGGAAGAACAATTCAATGCATTTTCACCGCTGCAGGTCTCGGCAGCAGCACCGCCCGTGCAGTAACCACGGAAACTTTCATCTCTGTTGTAAAAGGCAGCATCTCCAATGGTGAGTACAACACTTTGATCAAGTGATTGACATATATTTTGTTTTTTTTAGCAGAAGTAAAACATTTTCTTTCCTCCTTTCCTCTTTTCCAGGTTCTCTGGAATCTCCAGTCAGTGTACTGGCCACAAATGCATCAGTGGACTTAAGCAACCCTAACAGCACAGATGTTTCAACCATAACACCCAGTACAAATGACACTGCTATATCTAACATTACAGCAACACCAAACATCACTCCATCTAACATTACAGCAACACCAAACAACACTACATCTAACGTTACAGCAACACCAAACATCACTGCATCTCCCAACATGACCATGAATATGACCCACACAAGCCCTCCCAACATCACCACCAATCTGATCATGACCCCCCCTCCCAATATAACCATGAACATGACCCACACAAGCCCTCCCAACATCACCACCAACCTGACAATGACCCACTCTCCCAACATGACAATGAACATGACCCACACTAGCCCTCCCAACATCACCACCAATCTGATCATGACCCCCCCTCCCAATATAACCATGAATATGACCCACACAAGCCCTCTCAACATCACCACCAACCTGACAATGACCCCTCCTCCCAATATAACCATGAACATGACCCACACTAGCCCTCCCAACATCACCACCAATCTGATCATGACCCCCCCTCCCAATATAACCATGAATATGACCCACACAAGCCCTCCCAACATCACCACCAACCTGACCATGACCCACTCTCCCAACATGACCATGAACATGACCCACACTAGCCCTCCCAACATCACCACCAATCTGACCATGACCCACTCTCCCAACATGACCATGAACATGACCCACACTAGCCCTCCCAACATCACCACCAATCTGATCATGACCCCCCCTCCCAATATAACCATGAACATGACCCACACAAGCCCTCCCAATATCACCACCAACCTGACCATGACCCGCTCTCCCAACATGACCATGAACATGACCCACACTAGCCCTCCCAACATCACCACCAATCTGACCATGACCCACTCTCCCAACATGACCATGAACATGACCCACACTAGCCCTCCCAACATCACCACCAATCTGACCATGACCCACTCTCCCAACATGACCATGAACATGACCCACACTAGCCCTCCCAACATCACCACCAATCTGATCATGACCCCCCCTCCCAATATAACCATGAACATGACCCACACAAGCCCTCCCAATATCACCACCAACCTGACCATGACCCGCTCTCCCAACATGACCATGAACATGACCATCACCCAGTCTCCCAATATGACTATGACCATGACCTACACAAGCCCTCTCAACATCACCATGACCCGCCCTCCCAACATGGCAACAAATATTACATCGTCAGGCTCTACTATCGTGACCAACATCAATAATCCACCACTTGTAAGCCAGGCTCTTTTTTTTTGTTTAAAAATGGAAATAACAATTTTGACTGTTAAAGTGAACATTCTTTTAAAGGACAAAAAGCACTTTTGCAAGTTATTGCATTTATGTTTTTGTTCAAATTAAATTTGACTGTGTTTATTGCAGGAAATTACTGGCAGGGATAACTGTAGGAAGGATAGGGCTTGTTTCTCTGCTCCACCCACCTGTAATCCAGGTGCACAAGATTCCTGCTATTTCCTCTCCACAAGAGGAGTAAGCGGAAATGCAGATAATTTTACCTTTGAGCTCAGTGGCGAGTCAGATGGTTACATCGCAGCTGGCCTATCCCGAGAAAAGAGTGTAAGAGATCACATCCAATTGCTTTTAAATTATATGTTTTATTTAAATCAATATGAGAGTTTAATTTTAAAATTCATTTTGACATCTTCATTTTCTTTTCACATCCTTAGGGTCAAAGTGCCACCATCTATGCTTGCGCCAAGATCAATGGTGTACTGAAGTTCATCCGTTCCACACTGGACAATCAAATACTGACACCGGATAACACAGTAAGGTTCTTTTTCAGAGAGCCTTGCCTTTAAAACCATATGGCAATATTAGCATAAGAGATTATTAACTGAAAACAATTTAGTATATAAAAGCATGGAAGGCTTCAATACTCTTACAGTACAGTATGACACGACATATGCAGTTTGTGTGCAATCTTAGTAGTGTAATATTAACTAGCATTACTTCTGTTGTGTTGCAGTTCATCCCTGGAAGTTTCAAAGGCTCCCTCAATGGAAGAACAATTCAATGCATTTTCACCGCTGCAGGTCTCGGCAGCAGCACCGCCCGTGCAGTAACCACAGAAACTTTCATCTCTATTGTAAAAGGCAGCATCTCCAATGGTGAGTACAACACTTTGATCAAGTGATTGACATGTATTTTGTTCCCTTTCGTCCTGGGAACTCCAACGTGTCGTCTGGGAGTTCCCTGACGAATTGGGATCACACTAGGGAGCCTAATTGCCTTTGAGAGAATTAAAAACGAGCCAATAAAAATTGGCATGCAATCTTTGCATTCTGCGAGCCGCTTACTAGCGTGGATATAAAAAGCGGAAGTTTTTTCTTTGGAGCCTCACAGTGAACTGCTGTTGCCGAAGTTGGAGGGAGAAAAGATTTCTAAGTCTTAGGAAGAGAAGAAGGTCCTCCTGTGACGGCGCGGCAGTGATCATCGTTTCTCCTGGCAAAATCTGGTTGAGTACAGCACACGGGCTTGCAGTTTCCCCGTGTGTCTGTCACTGTGATCCCTCCTTTCTTTGGCACGCAAGCGCGCTCTCTTCCTCACAAAAGAGCTTCGCGGGTGTTTCGCGTCCTTTTCAGGATGTCATCTCACCCGTGCGTTTCTGGATGCGGTCGACTTCTTCCTCAGGTAGATGCCACAAACACTGCCTCTCGTGCGTTTGTGGATGAGTCATGTTCTCATTGCGGGAATATGACTCTCGTGATACTGCGCTCCAGACTGAGAACCCTTAAAGGGGCAGTCCCTTCAGATAATCCAAATCTAGTTTGTCTGCTGGTTCAGTTCAGCAAGCAGCTACTTTGGTGATTCCTGTTGGTGAGTGAATGAGGGTTATCATGAAGAATGTTTCGACTGGTGAAAGATCCTATCGGGGTTCTCACGCCTCTACAAGCTCGTTGCCATTGGCGCTTCTGGTGGAGCGGTCGGAGTCCCCTCGGGCGGTTCCGGTTGTTTCCTTTGGGGCGCCGCCTGAGGATCTGATGTCAATCGCAGCATCAGAGGTAGAGCGGTCATCATCTGGTGATGGCTCGGCGGGACTACCCCCTTCGGGTGTGGTGGTTCTGGCTGAGCCGGACCCGGAGATGACTGCTATGCTAGAATGGGCAGCTGCGAATGTCAGGCTTGTTTGGAACCCTCCACCGGGACCCGAACCTTCGCGCCTGGATGATTGGTGTCTTGGAGCTGGCCGTGCTGTTCTTCCCGGAAGTTCCCGTGCCCAACCCGAAGAAAGGGGATGGGAACGCTGCAGAAGCCAGCCGCCTGATGAAGGCCTGGAATACACATATGTACTAGCCCAGGGGGATAGTGAAACATATGGCAGTCCCTGAGGTAGTCCCAATCGAAGGGAAGTGGGAGCGTACTTTCCCAGTGTTATCCAATGTCCACTGATTGGGTCTTGCGGAATAGCAATGTAGCTCCCGTGATTCTGAAACTGTGTGGGAAGCGTGGCTAGGCACTGGAAGGGGCCAGCACCATGGCGTTTTATTAGGGATTCCCATTCGTCAGGGAACTCCCCAATGACATGTTGGAGGTCCCAAGACGAAAGGGAACGTCTCGGTTACGTATGTACCCCTCGTTCTCTGAGTACAGGGAACGGAGACGTGTCGCCCCTTAGCCATGTTGCTGTTCGGCTCCTCAGCGAAAAGCGTCAATGCAATGTTTATTTCCGCTTTTTATATCTGCGCTAGTAGGCAGCTTGCGGAATGCAAAGATTGCATGCCAATTTTTATTGGCTCGTTTTTAATTCTCTCGAAGGCAATGAGGCTCCCTAGCGTGATCCCAATTCGTCAAGGAACTCCCCAACGACACGTCTCCGATCCCTGTACTCAGGGAATGAGGGTTACGTATGTAACCGAGACGTTTTGTAGCAGAAGTAAAACATTTTCTTTCTTCTTTTCCTTTTTCAAGGTTCTCTGGAATCTCCAGTCAGTGTACTGGCCACAAATGCATCAGTGGACTTGAGCAACCCTAACAGCACAGATGTTTCAATCATAACACCCAGTACAAATGACACTGCTATATCTAACATTACAGCAACACCAAACATCACTCCATCTAATGTTACAGCAACACCAAACATCACTCCATCTAATGTTACAGCAACACCAAACATCACTACAGCAACACCAAACAACACTACATCTAACGTTACAGCAATACCAAACATCACTGCATCTAACGTTACAGCAACACCAAACAACACTACAGCAACACCAAACAACACTACAGCAACACCAAACAACACTACAGCAACACCAAACAACACTACATCTAACGTTACAGCAACACCAAACATCACTGCATCTAACGTTACAGCAACACCAAACAACACTACAGCAACACCAAACAACACTACAGCAACACCAAACAACACTACATCTAACGTTACAGCAACACCAAACATCACTACAGCAACACCAAACAACACTACATCTAACGTTACAGCAATACCAAACATCACTGCATCTAACGTTACAGCAACACCAAACAACACTACAGCAACACCAAACAACACTACAGCAACACCAAACAACACTACAGCAACACCAAACAACACTACATCTAACGTTACAGCAACACCAAACATCACTGCATCTAACGTTACAGCAACACCAAACAACACTACAGCAACACCAAACAACACTACAGCAACACCAAACAACACTACATCTAACGTTACAGCAATACCAAACATCACTGCATCCAACGTTACAGCAACACCAAACAACACTACAGCAACACCAAACAACACTACAGCAACACCAAACAACACTACATCTAACGTTACAGCAATACCAAACATCACTGCATCTAACGTTACAGCAACACCAAACAACACTACATCTAACGTTACAGCAACACCAAACATCACTGCATCTAACGTTACAGCAACACCAAACAACACTACAGCAACACCAAACAACACTACATCTAACGTTACAGCAATACCAAACATCACTGCATCCAACGTTACAGCAAACACCAAACAACACTACAGCAACACCAAACAACACTACAGCAACACCAAACAACACTACAGCAACACCAAACAACACTACAGCAACACCAAACAACACTACAGCAACACCAAACAACACTACATCTAACGTTACAGCAATACCAAACATCACTGCATCTAACGTTACAGCAACACCAAACAACACTACAGCAACACCAAACAACACTACATCTAACGTTACAGCAATACCAAACATCACTGCATCTAACGTTACAGCAACACCAAACAACACTACAGCAACACCAAACAACACTACATCTAACGTTACAGCAATACCAAACATCACTGCATCCAACGTTACAGCAAGACCAAACATCACTGCATCCAACGTTACAGCAATACCAAACATCACTGCATCCAACGTTACAGCAAGACCAAACATCACTGCATCTAACGTTACAGCAACACCAAACAACACTACAGCAACACCAAACAACACTACAGCAACACCAAACAACACTACATCTAACGTTACAGCAACACCAAACATCACTGCAACTACCATTACAGCATCTCCAAACACAAACAACACTGGATCTACCGTTACAGCAAACACTGGTACAACAATTGTAAGTGTGATCAGACTGAAGAGCCAGTTATATTTTTCTTGGTTAAGATGATCTATTTAGGTTTAGTGTTTAAATTTAAAGTCAATAATGTACTGACTACAGTATTGTGTGATGGTACATTGCTATAATATTTAATTTTTAAGTTAAACTCTTGAATTTACTTTAGATTTTAGGCATTTTAACATTCTCAGCAGATTAAAAAAATAGCACTGCATTTCATGGCTTGTGTGATTTTAACATTGCAGGATACAGTCACCAGTCAGAACTGTAAAACGGACAGGGCATGTTTCTCCACTCCAGCCAGCTGTGATCCATCATCTACTGCCAATAGCTGCATTTTCGCCTCCACAAGAGGGGTGAACGGAAGCTCAAGCAATCTCACTTTCGAGATCAGCGGGGAGTCCAATGGTTACATTGCAGTTGGCTTGTCTCAAGACAAGAAGGAGGTCTGTATAAGATTGTATTTAGTTCGCATGTCTACATTTAAAAATCACATTTGTTAGAATGTGTTTTCAAAGCACCAAGTCTGAGATTTGGGTTCTCTGACTTATTTACCGTTGCTTCTCATAGGGTGATGGTGACACCGTCTATTCTTGCGCCAACAACAATGGTGTAGCGAAGTTCATCCGATCCACACTGAACAACGGCATCCTGACTCCGGATAACACAGTAAGGCTTCTTTCACAGATTTCTGTTTCTAAAAGCTCCATCAAGGTTTGCAAAGATGATTCTTGGCTGTAAATTACATGGTAATAAACAACAACAGGGAAGCACTCTGAAATAACTATACAGTGGAACAGTATAGGTGCAAATGTATTAGACAGCAGTGAGCAAAAAAGAGAAACTCAGAGTGGAGATGGACGCTTTGAGGTGGAGGGGAACTCAACTCGCTTTGAACCCTACATTTTTTCTAATTCTACCATTTTTTTGTCTTGCAGTTCAGTCCTGGATCTTTCCGTGGCTCTGTGAAAAACACAAAGATTCAGTGCATTTTTATAGCCGAAGGTCTCAAGAGCAACACCCGTGTGGCAAACGCATCCGCTTTTCTCTTCTTCTTCACGGGCAACTTTACAAACGGTGAGAGCGACGCTGTTATTGAAATACTGAAAGAGAATGCAATTAGTTACAAAATGTAAACATTTTCTTTATTTCCTTTTCTTCAGGCACTTTGGGGTCTCCCGTCACACGAATGGTTACAAATGAGGCAGTTGATCTGAGCAACAAGAACAGCTCAGATGTTGGAATAACAACCACTACAAATACAGCCTCTAATGCTACCACGGCTTCTACTATTACAACCGGTACTATTACAACCACTACAAGAAATCCTACTACAGGAGGGAGCGTGGCACTGCAGCATGCGGCATCTCAGGGTAAGGACTTGATTCTGCCACATCAGAGGCTACTCACTTCAGAGCCGATAAGTGGAGCTTGTCAGCTAGGTCCGCCCCTTTGGATGTAATGGGTGGGGCTTGAATGATCAGCCACGCCCTATCCCTAAACATAACTAGGTCAAGCTCCACCCATTTGATCCACAGAGGTGGAGCTGGACGTCGATTGGATCTACGTTGAACACTTAAACAGAGTAACACAAACGACTGCTCTTTGGTTGTTAAATTCATATTAATTTAGGTATACAACTACCGGTTAAACTTTTTAAGCGTTTTGGCAGTTTGTTTACAAGACACTGGCATTTTGGGTGTCTAAAACGCGAAGTTTTCAAAATCAGACTGATCTCATGAAATGGCGCATGTATGACACGCCAATTCGTATTTTCATTTTTGGCGTGCTATCAACACGCATAATTGCTTTTCAGCGTGTTTATGAACGCCGTTGACTTAACGTTACATTACTGTCTATGTAAATATATGACCCCGTCCCTAAACCTACCCGTCACTGGGGTTAATAGCATTTATGAGTCTTCTATGGAAGCTTGTTTCCGCCACTGAATAAAAAAATAAAATAAATAATTGCGACTTTTTATCTCACAATTCTGACTTTTTTTCTCACAATTGCGAGATAAAAAGTCCGAATTGCGTGATATAAAGTCGCAATTGCGAGTTATAAAGTCAGAATTGCGAGATAAAAAGTCAGAATTGCGTGATATAAAGTCGCAATTGCGAGATAAAAAGTCCGAATTGCGTGATATAAAGTCGCAATTGCGAGTTATAAAGTCAGAATTGCGAGACATAAAGTCAGAATTGCGTGATATAAAGTCGCAATGCGAGTTATAAAGTCAGAATTGCGTGATATAAAGTCGCAATTGTGAGTTTTAAAGTCAGAATTGCATGATATAAAGTCAGAATTGTGAGATTTAAACTCTTCTGATGGGGGAAAAAGAATTGGCCTAATAAGTCGCAATTGCGAGTTTATATCTCACAATTCTGAGAAAAGATGTCAGAATTTCGACATATAAACTCGCAATTATGTGTTATAAAGTCAGAATTGCGAGATGTAAACTCGCAATTGTGAGAAAAAAAGTCACACTTCTGTCTTTTTTTCTCAGAATTGCGACTTTATATCTCACAATTCTGACTTTATATCACGCAATTCTGACTTTATATCTCGCAATTCTGACTTTATAACACACAATTCTGACTTTATAACTCGCAATTGCGACTTTATATCACGCAATTCTGAGAAATAAAGTCAGAATTGTGAGATATAAACTCGCAATTGTGAGAAAAAAAGTCAGAATTGTGAGAAAAAAAGTCAGAATTGTAAGATAAAAAGTCACAATTCTTTATTATATTTTTTATTCAATGGCGGAAACAAGCTTCCATAGTCTTCCCCTACCATCCTAGGAAAAAAAATATATCACTTCCCAGATGTAGATCTACATTTTGCTTTGTTTCGCTCAGACATCGGCGTATACGCATACATGCGGATAGCTCAAAATGTGTATATAGTTAACGCAAAAGTCATGATGTCATGTTGTCTCCATGTCTCTGAAACCGATGATGTCATGCATTTGAATATTACGTGTTCAGTAGTGTTTTATCGCCACCTAATGGCCTGCCAGCAGAATACATGGGTTTTTATTTGTTTTCGCGGATCCGCGTGAATGGGGATCGTTTTGACAAGGGTGTCGTCTGTACGCGGAAAACTCAAAGGAAACGTTTCTCCGTTTTAAGCGTATCTTTGTCGTGTAAACGTACCCTGAGATTAGAACATGTGTAATCTGTATTTATTTATTCTCTTTTTCTTGTCTTTTTCAGCTGCTCTAATAGTTCTCTCAGGGATCCTTGCAGTCCTCCTGTTGTAAGGACGCTGCCAGGACGTGTCTTTAGCTTTCCTAAACTGCTTGATGAACCCAACACTAAAGTATATGCAATTCAGCACATTTATACTCGTGCAATATTGTGACTCTGGAAATATGAAGCGAGGATCTGAAAACATGGGGAAGAGGGATATACACCATTTATTTAATCTGTGTGAGAAAGAGTGTGTGCATGAGTGTGTGTTTTTGTGAGAGTCCGTGTTTGTATGATACTTAAAATCAAGCTCCTGCACAGAGCGAGCTGATAATCGTCTGTTAATGTAATGGCCGGCGCACATGTGAAGCCACCAAGTAGCTGAAATGTCTAGCAATATTTAAGAGGATTATTTTTAAATGTCTTTAATTTATTTTGTAATGAAAGTGCACTGCTGCCTCAAAACATTGATTGCCTGTGAGTTTTAATTTAAGTCACTTGTATATTTTTTTGAAGAAAATACATATGTTTAATAAAGTGATTTACATGTTCAAGTGAACAAATTTGCTCTATCAGTGTTTATTAACCGGGGTATACAAACAGCCAAGAAGAAGAACAATGCTGAAAGCAAACAGTTACCCACTGAGCAAACTGATGTCCAAAAGACGTCTTTTCAACGTCTTTGTCACAAAAGTCGGACGTTGAAAAGACGTCCACTGAGGGGCCGGAATGAAAGTTTTTATGACGTCTTTTTTTGAAGTGTTCTGGACATCTGATGTAGACGTTAATGGATCCTTCGTACAAGGTTAAAAACTAGTTCAAATGTGGCCATTTTCAACATTATTTATGGTCTCATTTAGACAATTTATACTGTTTCTTGACCAAATAAACACTCTCAGGGTGCATTAAATTAAAACTCATGTTTATTTCAATGTAATTTCCTTACATTGTTTAGATGGTGATAGTTGTTTCATTTTAAGTCACCATTGTGGAGATCAGTGTTTGCTTTAGTTGGGCTCTTGGTCCCAGATCACCTTACTTTTGCTTTTCTTTGACTGTAGTAACTGTGTGTTTGTATAACACCAATGTTAGTGCAGCGAAAGCCACGAAAATAAAAAATAGCTGCCTCCAGCTGTTTGTTGATGATGACAAAACCAACACAATGCAAGCATTAAACAACATCTAAACTTTTGATTTTATATCTGATCTTTATAAGTATTCATCTTGTGGAACTGCATTATTTGGACCATTAATTTTATAATGATCACTGCATACAGTATGTTTCAAGAAATTGAATCACGTAGTCACACACAGGTATCAAGATTTTGGATATGATTCTCAACGACGGTGACAACCAAAACAAAAACTATGAAACTATGAACTATGTTTTGAACTATGAAAGCTACCCATTATGCATTGCAGCATGAAGCTTTTTTTTTTTAGCTATTGTCACCATTTTTGTGAATCTTATGCAAAATCTTTATATCTGTGTGTGACTACATGGTACATTTTCTCAAAACATTGTGTAAAATTGCCTTTTGTCCCACTTCCATGCTACTGGCCCAAATAGTGCAGTTCCACAAGGTTGGTGGTTATAAACTCAAGATACAATTACAAAAGTCTTGACACAACGTTAAATGCCCACTTTATATTGATTTCATCATCATCATCATCATCATCAACAACAACATCAAGCTGATCAGAGACAATTTTACAATTTCTTGGCTTTCTTTGTCACAACAATGGTGTTTTTCAAACACACATAAACAGCCAAAGAAAAGCTAGAGTATGAATTATTGGGACCAAGAGCCCAACTAAAGCAAACAATGATCTCCACAATGGTGACTTAAAATGAAACAAATATCACCATCTAAACAATGTAAGGAAATTACATTGAAATAAACATGAGTTTTAATTTAATGCATTCTGAGAGTGTTTATTTGGTCAAGAAACAGTATAAATTGTCTAAATGAGACCATAAATAATGTTGAAAATGGCCACATTTGAACTAGTTTTTAACCTTGTACGAAGGATCCATTAACGTCTACATCAGACGTCCAGAACACGTCAAAAAAGACGTCATAAAAACTTTCATTCCGGCCCCTCAGTGGACGTCTTTTCAACGTCCGACTTTTGTGACAAAGACATTGAAAAGACGTCTTTTGGACATCATTTTGCTCAGTGGGTAGGGTAGTAAACTAAACAGACTCAACAGAAATGGAGAAACACCTCCCATATTGTTGGTAAAAGCCTCCACACAATTTTGCCACTAATTTTATACACTTTTATATTAAGTGTGTGATATGCAATCATGATCAAAAACCATGAACAAAACTAGGCCAAACATTTGTTTTTACATGATTCATTATTTTAGTACTCTGTTGGGTCACTGCATTATAAATATTTTACCTTGAATATCCCATTCATTTTAAAGATGATATAAACTCAATTTGCATAAGGGAAATGAGGCTGAAACCACACTGTGATGTCTTGCCAACTCTTTTTTCTTGATTTTAATGTTTTAAACATAGCAAAAACTCAACGAATTTCAATATCGAGTCCAGGACCAGATGGAATTACTGGTCCAACTGAACCGAACTGTACCGTGTCCAACGGTACGCCGGAAGTGATCTCTCGCGCGTCTACATCACGCATTGTTTACAAGGAGATTTCAGAAGTTTTAACTTTCAATAAACATATTTAGATATACAGGAAATCGCAATGGATGACGTTTTCGATATATCTAAATATGTTTAGTCTAACCCTAACCCTACCCCAGACCTAAACCTACCCGTGTCAGGTTGCCATGTGCGTCGGATTTAGACGCATGATGACGCCCTAGGATGAGAATGCGTTGGTTAAGAGGAAAGCAGATGTCATATTGGACTGTGTAAATCGTCCCCTACATTGTTCTTTTGAGGTACTCCCCTCAGGTCGGAGATTTACTCTTTTATGCCAAGTGCAATTCGGTTGCTAAATTTGCATAATTCTATGACATAGATGAGTAATCGAATAATAATTTTTTAAATTAGTAGTTTGTGTTGTTGTGGTGTTTACCTGTTGTGTGACCTGTATGTTTACCTGCCTGCAAGACAAGTTTCCCTTATGCACTGTCAGAAAAAAAAGGTACAAAAGCTGTCACTGGGGCGGTACCTTTTCAAATATGCACCCTTTAGGTACAATAGTGTACCTTACACTTTTGTACCTAAAGGGTGCATATTGATACCTTCATGGTACACTTTTGTACCTAAAAGGTGCATATTGGTACCATAATTGTACAAATATGTACCATGAAGGTACCAATATGCACCCTTTAGGTACAAAAGTGTACCTTTTTGAAAAGGTACCGCCCCAGTGACAGCTTTTGTACCTTTTTTTCTGAGAGTGTGGGATAATAAACTGAAACCGAAAAGTTGATTTATTTCAGTAATTCAACTTTAAAGGTGAAACTACTGTATTTTATAGACTCATTACATGCAAAGTAAGACATTCCAAGCCATATATGTGTTATAATTTAGATGATTGTGGCTTACAGAACATTTTTTCACAATATTCTAATTTTGAATTTGGGGTTTTCATAAGGGGATTTGGGATTTAAAAATTCTCATGCTTAACCCTCAAGGCCCTGCATGATTTGTCACCAGAATACCTGTCTGAACGTTGAACTGTCTACACACCAGGGTGTGATCTCCGCTCTTCTGATTCAGGTTTTAGTCCCACTACTAGTTTACGCTCGACGGGGGACCGGCTTTTTCTTCTTTCAGACCAAAAGTCTGGAATTCTCTCCCCACTGAGATTAGACACGGAGAATATTTCAGTGTTTTTAAGTCTTCTCTTAAAATGTTTTTTTTTTTTTTTCTGGCTAGCATATATGTGAATATTTTTTTTTGTTATATTTTTTTCTCAATGTCTTTCTAATGATTTTGGATTGAATGACTATTTATTTAGTTTATATTTTTATTTCACTTAAAGTATCTTTTCTATACGTCTCTGAGAGATATAACTTTTAAAGGCGCTATATAAAATAAAGTTTATTATTATTTTTATAGTTCCTCAAATACTGCTCTGGCGGGTCACTCTCGGGAAAGGTTATTCTCGCACACCCCGATCAAACTCACCTCGCAGCATTTTTTTAGTGACTCTGAAGACATTGACTCGCTTGTTCAGGTGTTTCATTAGGGTTGGAACTAGACGGGCAGGGCAGGAATTAAGGAACACTGATTAACAGGATTGAACAGTTGCTACTGAACTGGAAAAAGTGAGTTAATGCAATGAAGTAGATTAATCAGAAACTCAAAATAATAAGTTATCTCAACTAAATAAATGATTATAAAGTTGATTTGACAAAAGAAAATATGTTGTGATAACAAATCTTGAAATTATTTTTCACAGTGTGCGAACTCTTTGAATTATTCGGTTCATAAAGAAGACAGCTGTCAAGTTGTTCTAGACAAACTTCAGTAAGAATGAGAGACAAAACAAACGTGGATCTGATTTAATTAGTACAGATAACAGACAAAATGAAAGCTTAAATCTGCAGTGTTTAATAAGCAGCGCCAAATGCGATTGCAATTGATGTCCATGACTTCTCCTAAATCGGCATGACATCTGTGCCAAAACAAACAAAAAAGGACACAATGTCATAGTGCTTTGAAGAATTTCAATGATATCAGAGTCACGACAGTGTTTGCTTTACAAATGAACACCTTTTGCATCTAAAATTGGGCCTAGAGACTAATACTCATCCACATTTGCATAAGTATCCTGTATGATGGGACATTTTGTCCAATTTCACTTAAAGGAGTAGTTCACTTTGAGAAAAAAAAAAACGTTTGCTGATAATTTACTCACCGCCATGTCATCAAAGATGTCCATGTCTTTCTTTCTTCAGTCGAAAAGAAATTAAAGGGTTAGTTCACCCAAAAATATATTTACTCACCCTCATGTTGTTCCAACCCCGTAAGACCTTCGTTCATCTTCGCAACACAAATTAAGATATTTAAGATATTAAGATCGCTCCTGCATACTAGTCCATAGGCTTCTTGAGGGAATGACTCAAAAAGTCATTAAAGACATCGTTAAAATAGTCCAAGTGACTACAGGGGCTCAATCTTAACTTTATCAAACGACGAGAACACTTTTTGTGCGCAAAAACAAACAAAAATAACGACTTTATTTCAACTATTCACTTCCTTCTCCATGGGCCTGTAGTCAGTTAACGTAGTGTGATTGCGTAAAGCTACGTCACACGAAGGCTCACTATTGGCCGACGCTGGTCATGTGTGTGATGATGCGTGTGACGTACAATAACAGAAGCTTACGCTATTAAACTAGTAACCTGACTCGCGCAGAGGGAGAAATAAACCAATAGTTGAAATAAAGTCGTTATTTTTGCGCACAAAAAGTGTTCTCGTCGTTTGATAAAGTTAAGATTGAGCCACTATAGTCAAAAACGCAAGGACAGCAGGTCTGTTTTGCCGCAGGACAGCAAATGTGAGTAAGCTACATTATCTGCCATCTTTGCAGTACTGTGCTATGAAGAATAGCACATATTAAGTAACATAGAAAGTAACATATTTTAGCAACAGTGTAAAAATGAATAACATGGCACAATACCGATAAACATGAATATCTATTGGTACTACATGGATCACATGACTAAACTTACGTCATCGTTTTTGAAATACCTCCGGTTTCACTGTCCACACTGCAACGCGAAAACGGCGTTTTCAAATTTATCCACTTTGGAGAGCGTTTTCCAAACGATACGTTTTTGTTGACTTAAAACGGCGTCTCAGTGTCGATGGAAGGCCAAAACGGAGAGAAAAATATACGTTTTCAAACGAAAACGTATTAGTGTGGACATGGCCCTAGTGTCCGCCTCAGTCCCGCCGCCACGAAACAGCAGCTCCACATTGGGCTTCTTGGCCTGGTCCCGTCGGCCTCTCTTTTTCGTCGGATACCCCAACACTATCTCACGACCAATTCGTACGAATTCGACGCATGATTAAAAAGTGGCTAATTTGTACGACCTCACTCGTACTAATTCGTACGATTTGTCTAAACCCACGTGATGGTTAGGTTTAGGGGCGGGGTCAGGGTACGAATTCATACGAATTGGCCAATTCGTAAAATATGTACGATTTAGCAAAATCGTATTAATTCGTACGAGTGAGTTCGTATGAATTGTTACGAATTAGCCACTTTTTAATCATTCGCCGAATTCGTACGACTTGGTCGTGAGATCGGGTTGGATACCCCGTTCACCCTGGTTCAGCCTCACTCGGTTTAGTTGTTTCTGCCTTAAATTAACACATGGTGTAAATTAATACATTTTTAGCTTAATGTGTGATTTGTATACAGGACACAACTTGGACACAGATAACAGATCACTCAATGACACAATTTCTGTAAAGCTGCTTTGAAAAAGTATGAGTTGTGAAAAGCACTATACAAATAAATGTGAATTGAATGACAAAAGAAAGACTTCAAAATATATTTTGGGTAATTTCTCTGCAAAACTGATGTGTGATTAATAGGCTACAAATCATGTGTAAATAATCGCTTAACAACCCTAATTTAAACACAATGCAAACAAAACCCACCAACAACCAATCAAAGCAGCGAGGATTTAAAGGGGCGGGGTTTAAAGAAGACAAGATAAAAATAAAAAAGGGTGAGGAGAGTAGAAGAGAGAGGTTGTCAAGAAAAACATCATCAAACGGAGGTAGGTCATGTCCTTTCTACATCATGCATGATGGAAATATAGACCAGTAATCATCCTCTCTTTTATTTCATGTGATCTTCGTCTCAGTTTGTAGTCCTCATGAAGAGATGTGGATGCTCAGACTCCTGTTTTCACTTCTCGGTAAGGATCTCTCACTTCTTTTGTACAAAATAATAGCTGATATTTACTATGAAAAAGTTCTTACATCGAAAAATAAGTGTTGTATTGTAAAACACTTTTGTATGGGTAGATTTAAGGGTGGGTTAAGGTGTAAGTGATGGGTGAACAAGTGTTAGCTGTAATTACATGCAGGTATTTTAATATAAGTACAATGTAAAAAAACATGTATGAACACAATAATTTGAAGTTGTATCAAAAAATTAATTTCAATTTAAGTACATAGTACTTAAATCCACTTAACATAAAGGGGGACCAAGTCTTCTCTCAAATGGACAAGTGCTAACCACTTGCAACTAACCATTTAAATAATTAGCAACTAATTATGCTGTTGTTTGAGTGTTTAAAAATGCAAGTCACACAATCATAAGTCACAGTGTTTTCTGATTTCAATGTTGGTTGCGCCACTGTTGTTTGATATGTAAATGCATCCCTTTTTCCATTAAGTTTTAAGCAAATTAATTAATTTGCATTAGTTGATCCGTAACCTCAACTGCATGGGTTTGGCTTTTAGCAATAATATGGCCATGTATAAATCACAGTGTTGAGAACAGAGGTCAAAAGTCAAGCTTTTTATTCAAGTAAACGTGTAAAAGTACTGGTTTCAAAACTACTTATAAAAGTAAAATTTCTCTTTTACGTCATAACACTGTGTCTAGACCGGACATTAAAACAGCGAATCAGAATTTGAGAGAAAATAAATAAAACAGCTGCTTGAAACGGCGAGGTACATTGTCATGCTTTACCATGAAATTATTCCAGATTTATAACCATTTGCTATTTATTTTGGCAAACAGGCATTGTTGCCATTCATGCCTGGACAGATAACTTGCAAGGTAACTCTTTTTTTAATATTTAAATGAAAATTGTTCTTGGATGAAACCAGTTCAGTGTAGATAACTGAGAAAGTCATGCTCTGATTACAGAGCACATCAAATTAAATGGGTTTTTTTTGTATTTTCGTAACCCTTTTTAGAGAATATTGCAATCAAGGGAAGAGCTGTACACTCATCCACATATTACCACAGTCCTGATGTTGCGATTGATAATTCGGATACGTCCTGTACCCACACCAACACCGAGACTGCTCCATGGTGGAGGCTGGATCTAACAGGCTTGAAAAACATTGCAAAAGTGTCCGTCACTAATCGTATCGACTGCTGTCCAGGACGGATCACTGGAGCCGAGATTCGCATCGGAAACTCCCTGGACAACAACGGCAACGACAATCCCATGTGATGAGAAAAATTAGCATTTACTCAAAAACGTTAATCAAAATGTTAATGATACTCCAAAATTATGACATGAACGTGTGCAGTATTTTTTAAAAGCTATCATGCTCTCTTTTTTTTCAAAGTTTTGATTTGGGCTCTACTAGAACAGGTTCTAATGCTTGAATTTCCTTATTTTATATCTATATATGCCTTAAATGGGAATTACTTAGGAATATTGGGCCAGTTGTTCAAAACATTTAATCTGGATCAAAATGATCCGGATTTGGAAATGCCATTTTTTCCTATCCAGGATCAGGGAATCCGTCTTACTTTTATACTTTTATTTTTCAAAGCAACATTGGACTGGATCACCCTGATCCAGATACACTGGTTTCAAGATTACCAAATCCGGATTACCAGTGCTCTAAATGGGACAACATATCACAATGTGTGCTACCAGCTATGTAAAGAACAGGTAGAAGAGCCAACATGGGGTCACTGTAAGTGTTTCTTATTTTGAGACAAAACACAAATGGGTACAAGATCATTTTTACTTTACTATACTGAATAGCTTAATTGTTAGCCTATGTCTACTTTATCACTGTTGCAACGGTTACACAAGTTAAGTGCAAAATATAAATAAAAGTATATACACTAAATGACACAAATGTATTATTTGACCAATTTTAAAGTTTTACTCCATTTTCTTCCTGAAATCCACCTGTTGGGATCAGGATAATCCTGTTTTTTGGATCAAATTATCCAAATCCCACTGACAAGTTTTGAAAACACAAACTGAAGGTTTGATCCAGATTAAAACTAGGATTGGATTCCCTGATCTAATCTAATTTCAGATTCCTTCTTTCCCTTTTGAACAACCCATTTTCAAGATTTGATCCAATCCGATAACCAAAATCCGATCAGTTTACCTTTGAACAACTGGCCCCTTGAGATGTGTTCATTCTCAGAAGAAAAGCCAAGACCACAATGGAGGCATTTCGGGGAGTTCAGAAACAGTGACACTGATATAAAAACGCATAATATGACCTCTTTTAAAGGATTTTAAAAAGAGAATGAGACTTTTGAAATTGCTTTAGTTCATGTGAAGTAAATAATGTTTCAAATTCTCTCTAGATGTGCAAAAATCTCTGAGATTCCAGCTGGTCAATCCGTCACTTACTCGTGCGGTCCAATGGAAGGCCGTTATGTGAACGTGGTCCTTCCTGGAGATTCGAAGAATCTCACTCTGTGTGAAGTGAGAGTCTATGGAACAGGTAATAATATATTCAATTCATAAAAGTATGGAATAATTAAGATTATTTTCCAAGGCTTTATTTATTTGATGAAAAATACAGTAAAAACAGTCCCATATTACAATGCAATCTGAATATATAGTCAAATGATGTATTCCTGGGATCAAAGCTAAATTTTCAGGATCATTACTTCAGGCTTCAGTGTAACACGATCCTTCCCAAATCATTCTAATATGCTGGTTTTGCTGCTCAAGAAATGTTTCTGATTATTATACATGATGAAAAACAGTTGTGCTGCCTTGTATTTTGTGAAAACGCTACAGAATGTGTTTTGTACAACATTTATTGTTGCAATTGAAATTAGTTTTAAATTAAATGTAAAATTTTTCAGTCATACTAATTAAGTCAAGTCACCTTTATTTATTTAGCGCTTTTTACAATACAAAGTACTTCATGATTTAGGGAAAGTGTTCCTGGTTCCGGCTGACGTAATCTATGCAACCTAACATTGAATTATAGAAGTCTATAATGTGTTCTGTGTATGCTAGATCAAAGAGATGTGTTTTTCGTCGACATTTGATGCAATAGAGCAGGGTTCCCCAAAACTCGGTCCTGGAGGGCCACTGCATGCAGAGTTTAGCTCCAACCCTTATGAGCAAGCTAATCAAGGTCTTTGGGATCAGTAGAAACTCACAGGTAGGTGTGTTTGATCAGGGTTGGAGCTAAACTCTGCGGGGACAGTGGCCCTCCATAGGTATTATCAACTGGCCAGAAAATTGAAATCGCAATAGACGTGAAGGACTATATGCGTTAAGAGCTCGCTCAAGAACTGGGGAGCTAAACCATTTAGTGCTTTGTGAGTAATCATCAATTTTTAAAAATGTATACAATATTTAATAGGCAGCCAATGCAGTGTTGACAGAACCGGGCTAATATGGTCATACTTCCTGGTTCTGGTATAAGAACTGCTGCGTTTTGGACTGGCTGAAGTTTGTTTGGCGCCGCGTATGGCAGCCATGGTCGGATGGTGCGTCTTGCTTTGTTTTGTTTTGTTTGTTAACTCAGTGTCTTGCCATGATTTTCGGCGTTTTCTAACAAGAGAAGCGCTTTTAAACATCAAACAAACAATTCCAGCGGATTTATTTCCCACTTTTATGCTTCCAGCGGCAGAAATAATGGACATTCTAGTGGAAGCCGGGTTCGGCTCGGAGCGAGCAAAGGAATGTGGGCGGAAAAGGGGAAAGCGAGCGGGTGCTCTTGTGCGTCTTCGCAGACGCGGCAATCGTACAGTGCTACCAAGCATTTTTCTCTCGAATGTTCGTTCACTATGCAACAAAATGGATGAACTACAGCTATTGTTGGTGAGAAGCAGAGATTTCCTTGCAGCGTCTGTCCTATGTTTCTCGGAAACTTGGCTGGGCGATCTAATCCCGGATTCTTCATTACAACTGACCGGCTTTAGATTGCTGAGAGCGGACCGAGACGCGGCTCTTTCCGGCAAAACGAAAGGTGGAGGTATTTGTTTTTATATTAACAGTGGCTGGTGTGTAGATGTTACAGCGATTCTACAACATTGTTCCCCGGACTTGGAATCATTTATTATAAACTGCAAGCCCTTTTACTCGCCTCGCGAGTTCGCGTCGTTTATTTTGGTCGGTGTTTATATAGCGCCGGCAGCTAATGTTAAAGAAGCACATCGCTTACTCGTCGATCAGATATTACGTGTGGAGCGAACATATCCGGATTCCTTAGTTATCATTCTTGGCGACTTTAACAAAGGTAATCTTAGCCATGATCTCCCCAAATATAGGCAATTCATCAACTGCCCAACCAGAAAAGGTAACACTCTGGATCACTGCTACACTACGGTGGGTGGAGCCTACCACGCAGTTCCTCGTGCAGCACTGGGTCACTCTGACCATGCCATGGTCCACTTGATTCCTGCTTACAGGCAGAAACTAAAACTCTGTAAACCTGCTGTGAGGATATCAAAGCAGTGGACCGGTGAGGCCTTAGAGGATCTGCGGGCGTGTTTGGACTCTACTGACTGGGATATGTTCCGGTACATTACCAATAGCCTGGATGAGCACACGGAGGCTGTTACGTCATATATCAGCTTCTGTGAAGACTGCTGTATTCCAACATGCACCAGGGTGTATTTTAACAACGATAAGCCCTGGTTTTCAGGTGAACTCAGAAGGCTGAGGTTGGAGAAAGAGGAAGCATTTAGGAGTGGGGACAGAGATAGATTCAAGGAGTCGAAAAAAAGGTTCGGAAAGGCCGTGAAGGAGGCTAAGCGACTGTATTCAGAGAGGCTGCAGCACCAGTTCTCTGTTAACGACTCCGCTTCTGTCTGGAGGGGGCTTAGGCAGATTACCATCTACAAGCCCAGAGCCCCCCACACAACTAATGACTCTCGCTTGGCTAACGACCTGAATGAATTTTACAGTAGATTCGACAGGCAATTGGACAGTCCTGTTCTGCACCCCTGTCCACCAGTGCTCCCTCCCCACACCACAGCGTTGGCTCTCTCTATTCAAGAGAGTGAAGTAAACAGAATCTTTAAGAAGCAGAACCCACGAAAATCAGCCGGACCAGACTCCATCTCTTCAGCCACCCTTAAGCATTGTGCGGACCAGCTATCTCCTGTGTTCACCACCATCTTTAACACCTCCCTGGAGACATGCCATGTACCAGCTTGTCTTAAGTCCTCCATCATCATCCCTGTGCCCAAAAAGCCAAGGCCTATAGGACATAACGACTACAGACCCGTCGCCTTGACCTCGGTGGTAATGAAGTCCTTTGAACGTTTGGTGCTGGCCCACCTCAAATCAATCACAGACCCTCTCCTGGATCCCCTGCAGTTTGCCTACAGGGCCAACAGGTCTGTAGACGACGCAATCAACATGGCCCTACACTTCATCCTCCAGCACCTGGATTTTCCGGCATCTTATGCCAGGATTTTGTTTGTGGACTTTAGTTCCGCCTTTAATAACATCATCCCTGCCCTGCTACAGGACAAGCTCATCAAGCTCAATGTACCATATCCCACCTGTAGGTGGATTACGGACTTTCTGTCTGACAGGAAGCAGTGCGTTAGGCTGGGGTCACTAGTCTCTGAGCCCCTGTTTATCAACACCGGCTCCCCTCAGGGCTGCGTCCTCTCACCTCTGCTTTTCTCCCTCTACACCAACAGCTGCACCTCCAGTCACGCATCCGTCAAGATTTTGAAGTTTGCCGATGACACCACCCTCATTGGGCTCATCTCTGATGGAGACGAGTCTGACTACAGGTGGGAAGTTGACAACTTGGTGTCCTGGTGCAGCCAGAACAATTTAGAGCTCAATGCTCTAAAGACAGTGGAGATGGTTGTGGACTTTAGAAGGGGCACAGCCCCATCTATCCCTATTAACCTACGCGACTCCCAAGTAAAAACTGTGGAGTCCTTCTGTTTCCTGGGCACTATCCTCTCCCAGAACCTAAAGTGGGAACTGAACATCAGCTCCCTCTCCAAGAAAGCACTTCAACGGATGTACTTCCTACGGCAGCTGAGTAAATTCAAGCTCCCGAAGAAAATGATGGTGCAATTTTATACAGCTATCATAGAGTCCATTCTCACCTCCTCCATCACTACCTGGTATGCTGCTGCCACGGCCAAAGATAAGAGCAGACTGCAGCGTATCATCCGTACAGCGGAGAAGGTGATCGGTTGCAGTCTGCCTTCCCTCGGGGACTTGTACTCCTCAAGGGCGCTGAAACGTGCAAAGAGGATTATGGCAGATCCCTCTCACCCTGGTAATTCCCTGTTTCAGCTACTCCCCTCTGGCAGGAGGCTGCGGTCCATCAAAACCAGCACCTCTCGCCATAAGAACAGTTTTTTCCCTTCTGCTACTGGCCTCCTTAACAAGGCCTGGAGCTCTCAGTGACACTGACCTCAAATTTGAACTCATTTTTGCACTTTATCATATCTGCACTATTACTTTATTAGGTACCCCATGTGGGCACACTTTTGTGTTATTATAGTATGTACGCTATATGCTGTATGTTATATGTTTGCACCTTCCGGCCAAAGTAAATTCCTTGTATGTACAAACATTCAGGGCGAATAAACCCATTCTGAATTCTGAATTCTGAATCTGAATTCTGAATTTTATTAAGCGTGCAGGGCAACCACCCAGTAATCTAGCCCCGTATCTAGCCTAATACTACAGATGTGGTATTAGCGACTTTAGATGGTACAACAATTGAAAGATATACAAATATTTATGTATGTGGTTACACATATTAGTTTTTAATGTACACATAGATAAACTGTTGAAGAACCCTAAAGGTGCTGTAGGTGATTCTCTGAAGAATTTCTTTTTTTTTGTTGTTACATTTACATTTATTGAGCCGACAACAAGTGGAACTGGCAAAGGATCTAGGATCTACATATCTTTATCTGAGCCAAGAAGACTCTCATCGTGGAAATCCTGTCATGCAAGTGTAACATAGCCCATCTAGTAGTTGCTGTGCGAGTAAACCTCACTCCCCTGATCTCAATAGGCGTTCTAGCGACAGACGCTAGAGGCTGCAGTCTTTAGCCTCCTTGTTAGAGCGCCTGAATCTCATGGCGGAGACCGGGATTCGAGGCCCGCTCAGAGCGGGTCGAGTAGGACCCGGGTGGAGGGGTTACATTGGTGCCGTGACCCGGATGGGAGTGAGATTTCGGGGGGTGAGTGTATCAGAGGACAGCTAGTAGTAGTTGCTGTGCAAGTAAACCTCACTCCCCTGATCTCAATAAGCGCGCTAGTGACAGACGCTAGAGGCTGCAATCTTTAGCCTCCTTGTTATAGCGCCTGACTCTTACCTGGAGATTGGCTTGGACATCTTTTTAGGAGGAAATTGCAAGTACAAAAGTGCTCATTGCTGAGGCACTTTTCCACAAATTTCCCTCACATATCTAAAATATCTTAACTTTTAATACAAATATTTATTGTACTAGATCTCCATCAGACATTTGGTTAAAAGTTTCAAAGCAAAGGTGTCCTCAGAATTTGACAAACTTGCTTTTTCTTGGCCTACAAAATGAACTTAAACTTGCCACCTCTGAAAACTCTTAAATGTCTTTTGCAAAATGTTTTGCAAGTGCATTTCTTGATTTTACTTTTACTTTTTACCTGGTTGAATTAAGTATAAATAAATAAAATGCATAAAAGATGCATTACATTTGTCAAAATCATGGGCAGTAATAATGTATAGAGTTCCGAAAGAAGATTCGAATAAATGCTTTTCTTTTGAACTTTATATTCACCAATGACACCTGACATATATAAATATAATCTGATAAATATATATATATATATGGTTTCCAAATCTGAAGCAGCACAACAGTTTTTAACATAAATAATATTAATCATAAATGTTTTCTTGAGCAGCAAATCAGCACATTAGAATATCTAAAGGATCATTTGGCACTGAAGACTGACCACAAGAATAAATAGATTGTAATAATATTTCAGAATTTAACAGGTTTGACAGTATCTAAGAAAAAACAAAAACTAATTTACTCAGAATCAAAACTTTTGACCGCTAATATGCCCTAACATACAGTCCATTTCTCTTCCCAGATAATGTGCACTTAACTGGGAATGCTGTTCAGTCATCTGTATATCTGAACTGGAATGCTCACAGTGCGATCGATGGAATAAAACTTGCCCCAGGCGAAGCCTCATTTTGTAGCCATACAGATGAGGAGACTAATCCATGGTGGAGGGTGGACCTGCTGGATAATTACTACATTACTCAAGTGATCATCATCAACAGAATAGATGGCAATCCTGAACGAATCAACGGAGCGGAGATTCGCATCGGAAACTCCCTGGAAAACAACGGCAACAACAATCCCAGGTTACAGTTACTCACTCTTAGTAGAAAAGTTTATACAACCTTAAAGAGTTACGTCAAGCGCTTTATATAGAACATTTCAAGGGTTCCATCATGGGATACTTTTTGGATTTAGTTTTAACGAATTAATTTTATATTAATTTTACAAGGTTTGGGTAAATAAAAGCCGGTCTCAAATAGAGGCCGGGTCTGTTTTTTTAGTTTCGGATTGTTTTAAATTAAATCTAATAAAACCCGTCAGATTGTCCGCTTTTTTGGTGGCTGCTAAAGTTAATTTTTGTCCCGCCAAAGCCTATTTTAATCGGTCAGACTCAGGGATGTACTTTGTAATAGAGACAGCTGCGCTTGACTGGGCGCGAGTGTAGAGAGAGAGAGAGAGAGAGAGAGCGTCTTCAAACACGAGCGCACTCTCACGTCTTCAAACACAAGCGCTGTCTTGCTCTCTCTCTCTCACGCATATTAACAAAATCAATTGACACGATAGTAAAATGTCAGAAGATCGCAGTTTTTTATGTGGAGCATTTGGAGTTTTTTAGAGATTAGAGACTCTATGAACAACATCTGGCTATTTTTTGAAGTTTTATGGTAATTAAGTTTTATTAATTAAACCAGAAAAAAAAATCTGTAAATACATGAAATTATGAAGACATTTCTTCTTATAAAGAATCTTTTTGGCATAAAGCGTTATTTAAAACTGATTCCAGGAGACCCAGAGTTCCCCCACTAAACCTTTCCATGATTAAACATGGTATCACATTTAATCATGGAACCCATTCTCATAAAAAAACCTACGAAAAGCCAGTGAGAAGGCCCACTCCTACATAACCATCAGTGGAAAAGATTGTGCGAAATTGTACGAATGTGATTGTACAAATTCATATGAATTTGACACGAATTTCCCAAAATGCAAAATTGTTAAAAATCGCCATGAGCATGTGACGGATAATCGCCATAGTTTGATGCAACTAAAGGAACAAAAGAAACAAACTTCTCAAAAAAAAAAGTATGAAAACAATGTGCCAAAACTTTCCGATCGGTTTCAGAAAATCCAGCGTTTAATGTTGTTTATGTGTCTATGTGGTGTTTTTGACACGCTTCAAGACACACCATGTGTAGATTCATAAGTTGACAGCATTGCTTAGTATTTTTGTCTTAAAACTGCAGTGAAAAACAAAAACAAGGTTTGACCTTGTAACGACTGATTGGTTTATTAATATATGGTTTATCCGTGTTCTTCAAGCCACCTCTGGTATTTGATAAAAAATAAAGTGTAGATTTACGATGCAATGCTATTCGACCTAGCATTAATTAGCCTACATAGAATACTGTCTGTGATAAAGTTCATAAAAAGCAGATATTCACGAATTTCACAGTAATCTTACTCATATTACTTTTACATAATATTGTTTTATAGTTCATAAAACACTGTTGTGTCGTACATGTACTTATTATTATACGGCTGGGCGATATATCGCACGATATTGTTATGCGCATCTAATCAGTAAAGCCGGTTCCTTGATTAGCAGTAAATCACCTTCACCTGCTTTCAAATGGAGCGGCATTTACTACAAAGAGCCGTAGATCACTGACAAGCTGAGCCAAATCGTGTTAAAATCGAGGACGTATCGCCAGCGATATTTAATGCGATATGGCTCAGCTGGTCAGTTAACTACGGCTCTTCGTCACGACAAAATCTCCCGTGTTAAACTAACACACCTGGGAGTGTATATGAGTCCACACTCAAGAGTGTTAAAGTTAATGAGATAATTAAGTGATTAAATGAGTGATGATTGAGCATTATTGAAGACACCTAAAGCAGAATCCCAAGGAGAAAATCTAAAATTGTAAGCCACCCTTATGGAGATGAGTGTTTGCTTTAGTTGGGCTCCTTACATTATAAACTTTATATTTTAATTGGCTGTTGCATCTGAGTTATATCTGCCAGATGAACAAAGAAAAATAATTATATAATGGTATTAGTTATATTTATGTTTGAGATTTATTTTGTTGGTTACTGCATAACTGAGATTCTGCATAAATATCCAGAATCTTAGATATATGTTAGTTGTTTAAAGAAAATCTTTCTTTTAGGCACACACAGACCTCAAGATTCAGTCAATGCGTCTCAACAATGGTGACAAGAAGAATATTCAATGAGGAAAAGTAAATTACATAGACAATTCAGATCATAATTTATTCATACCACAATGCCTGATGGGAGCCATTATTGAGTTGTGATTGGTGGCAACAAGGATTATTATTGTCACCATGGTTGAGATACACAGGCTGATTATTGATGATGGCTGATTATTTTACAAAAACACTGTTTTGTTGTTATTGTAAGTGTCCGCAAATAAAAGTTTTGAATGATTTATAACAATATCTGTATGACCAAAACCAGAGTATTTTGCGTCGCTTTCGCACTGATAAGAAAAAAGCGAGGTGGTCGGGATGCATATGTCCAAGATGAATTTAAAGGATAAAAGTATTGACAGAGGGACTTCGATTCCCTACAGTTGCATTCTGTACTGTACTAGACATGTGTTTCTTTGAAGGTAGATATAAGCATTTTACCAAATGTTTTAGGCTTTTCTAAGATTTGATCCTTTTTCTTTAAACAACGATTAATGTTTTCCTTCCTCTCTTTGACTCTCTCCAGATGTGTTGTAGTTCCGAGTATTTCAGCTGGAGCTTCTTTCACCTTTCCTCAAATAGAGGGACGTTACGTGAACGTGATTCTTCCTGGAGCTTCAAAAGTTCTTACGCTGTGTGAGGTGGAAGTCTATGGGGCTTTGCCAGGTAATATTGACCAAAATTATGACTAAAATCTTATATCACGATAATTTTTTTTTTCAACATAAATTCACAATATAGTTATTTTTACTTTAGATAAAACTATGACATCAACATTTTTAATACTATTGAAACTTCATAATTCTCATCTCCAATTTCACTTGTTTATAATCAGAATTTTTTTTAAATGCAAGCAAGTCATAAGCTTTTGTGACGGCGCAGCACTGCAATTTTAAATATTAAATATCTTAAATATTTTTAAGAGTAGAAATTGTATTATATTGTTAATTAACAATAACCTCCTAATGGAGACATTTTTATGTCTTACGGCCGTGTTTTCACTCACACCAAATTCAAACTGTCTATATATCCTGAAAAAAGTCCACAATCCCATTCATCTGTCCATATTATCACTTTACTGTATTGATGTGTGTTTTTTTCAGTGAGAATAAACTCTGTGAGGATGAAATTTGTCTCGACTTCTGACCCAGACAACGATAAACTCCTCTATCAGGTTAGGAAAAGAAACACACATTCACTAACACTACACCTAACAGATGCAGACTGGAAACTAAAGTGTAGTTCACTGCTATCATATTCATGAACTTTTGACTATTTCCTAAAAATATAAAGCCTAATATAAAGTTGTTTTAGCTTCAGTCTAATCTGACGTCACGAGGAATCACGGATGTCAAGCTGTCCTGGACAAAACCTCCCCAGCGAGAACAGAAACGGGATGAAGAGAAAGGTAAACACATTTACACAATACACCTCTTGAAGAATGTAGAATTTGGATTAGACTTCATTATAAGTGTTTTAATATGCTTTATTTACAGGCCGGTGTAAAATAATACCATAGCCTGGATGCACAAAATGTCTTTAGTTTCCAGATTATGCTGCAAGACAAAAAGTGAAAATATAGTGAAAGGAAAAACTCTTTTTCATCTCATAAATATCTAATATCTCTGTATGAAATTCCTGTTTTGAATGTAGTCACTATCTCAGCAAACCACAGTGTGGCGCTGTTAGGATAAATGTGCATCTCCTCTTCTGTCTATCTAATCATTTCTTGTACCCTGTTTAGTCACACGTTCATAAGACATGTGTTATGCAACATGATAGAATTATGAATAGAGTTGTATGTCTTTCTTTGGACTCTTTCAGCTCAGCTGACAGTCTCATTTCTTTTCTATATGGAGTTGTTATAATTCTATCTGTTGGTTTCACCCGAGACCTGCTGTATGAACTACGGCACGAGCACAATAAAGCTGACTTTGAGTGAACTACACTTCTCTGTGTGTGGGTGTGTGTGTGTGTGTGTGTGTGATTCTTGGTCCCCAGATCTGAGGTGCGTTTCCCGAAAGCATCGTTAGCCAACTATGGTCGCAAGTTCCGTCGTTATCAGCATAGTTCAACGAGTCGGTGTTTCCCCAAACCATCGTTCCAACGAACATTCGCAAACAGCATCGCAAACTTGTGTGGTTTGAACGTCAGCTCTCGACCTGTTAGACGCATCGTTTCTATATTGCATCACATTTGGACGTAATAAATCCTTATCTTGAGCAAAATAAGCAAGCAGACATTCAGTACAACCGGTGTCTTTTATTTAGAATACATACAAATGTAATTTACTCTTTTAGTACATTTGAAGTAACGTGTTAGTAGAGCAGGTTCGCACATGCGCACTCTTCAATGCAAGAACGAGCCAAATATTGAGTCTGGCAATAAAGCAGAACAACTGAGAACAATTAGAAATAGTCCTCAGATGATATGTCTGTAATTTATATAAAACAAATCTAGCGTTAATTGGATAATTGGAAACTCTCATTTGGACCTTGAACTGTTTGACCTAGGACGGGGTTCCCCGGTGGGTCGGTAGTGTTTCGAGGCCGCGAGGGACAGTTTGATCTAACAGAGCGTATGTTTGCACTAAGTGCCTGTCTTTTATGAAAAAAGACACCGATTACGTCACAGCTTCAGTGGTGTAGATCGTAACGCGCTAAGCGCGCAAATCAGCTTTAGATGCGCTCGGACCCAAGCTCGAATCCACGTTTTGCCGAAGTCTCTTCTCCCTTTTCCCAACACATATAAGATGTAAAATGTATAACCTAACATAGGTCTCTAACGTGTTATTTTGCCAACGAACTAAAATGACATGACATGGCTTTTTGCGTTTATAAAACAGCACAAGACTTTAAGAATAGGCATCAGTGCTGGGTGAATTAAAGAAAAGTGTGCACTTTGCTCACGCGATCAGGATGGTCATCTGGTGTTTTCTCCTAAATACAAGCTCATGGGTTTTAATTTTCCTATATTATAGTGTAATGTATACTTTTGAAATATTCATTTTCATTTATATAGTACATTTATAGGCTATATGGATTTTACGTCATAGGAATAATTATATAAATCATTATTAAATCATTATCAAATCAATGCGTTTTCTTTGTTCAACGAGCAGCTCATGGGTTGAAGCTCTTAATTTAGATCTCTCAAATAGCACAAGATTGATGCATTTAACCTTAAAATGTACAAAATTGTCTTGCTGGGGAGCATGCACCCAAACCCCCCTTGAGGAATAGTAAATCAGTAAAGCTATAAATACAATATTAAGGGTTTACCCAACATAGTTTTACAAATTCCTATAGGAAAGAACAACCATTTATGAATTTTACTCCAGCATAGTTCAACAAAGTTAATTTTAAGACAGTAAAACTGTAAATGCCATAATAAAATGTCCTTGGACAAAATATACATTTGGCCTGGTCTGCTTAAAAGGGGGGCCTACAAGACATTGTGAACTCTTAATCCGGCCCTGAACGTGTAAAGTGGATAATATCATATCAGTTTTCACGAGTGATGATTTACTGCGAAGCGTTCCCAAGCACTTGCTGTGGTATTCCACCATATAATATAGTTATCCACTTTACACGCTATTAACATTGTTTAATATGAAAAAATGGTGGAGTATCCCTTTAATTTACGAAGCGTGGTTATAACTTTATTAATGCTCTGTCATAAAATCCCCAAAAAAATCAATAAAAGCTGAAGATTAGACTTTCTCAAACTTACAGTATACTTAAGATTTTTTTTTCATTAACTTTATTTATTATAATGCTTTAATGCATTAACGGATGTTATAACAAATCCACGCTGCATTCTAGAAGAAGGCGATGTACATCACAGTGTGAGTCGTTAAATGAGGATTAGGAGGTATGATAGAGGCGAGGTTGACCGTGTATACATACCATAATATATACATTATAGTACACAATGATATGAAGTATGCATATGACACTGGTTCCTGCCTGTGTTCATTTGATTTGGGATGTTAGTTTTGGAGTTTCATAAACCTTTGTATACTGTATAATGAATAAGTAGTGTGTGTGTCTGGTGGGTCCAGACCTTACAAAAGTCAAGTGACAAAAATAATTTTTGGTGCGAAAGCAAACCGCCTCTTTCGCATGTCCACCTCCCGTCTCCTTTACATGTAGCCAAAAGAGCTGTGTGTCTATTCAAATGACAACCACGTCCATCAGGGGAAAAAGAAGAGAAATTTGGGAACATTTACATGTCATTGACATTTACATGAAAAAAATATCAAAAATTAGCATGCTTTCTAAGCAAATGACTTCAAGAAAGCTCGTCAGGGATGTTGTCAAAACTTGCTTTCAACAAGATTGACCGTCTAATCAGCGTGATGAATGTGTGTGTTATACACTCTCAGAAAAAAAAGTACGAAAACTGACACCAGGGCTGTACCTTTTCAAAAGGTAAACTTTTGTCCATTTTAGGTGCTAAGATGAACATTTTTGGTGCTAATATGTACATTGTATGTGTTAATCTGTCCATTTTAGGTGCTAACTGCTAATATGTACATTGTAGGTGTTAATATGTACATTTTAGGTGCTAATATGTTCATTTTAGGTGCTAATATGTCCATTTTAGGTGCTAATATATGAACATTTTAGGTGCTAATATGAACATTTTAGGTGCTAAGTGCTAATATGTACATTGTATATGTTAATATGTCCATTGTATGTGTTAATTTGTCCATTTTAGGTGCTAATATGTACATTGTAGATGTTAATATGTCCATTTTAGGTGCTAATATGAACATTTTAGTCGCTAATATGAACATTTTAGCCTTTTTAGGTGCTAATATGTACATTGTATGTTAATATGTCAATTTTAGGTGCTTGTCCATTTTAGGTGCTAATATGAACATTTTATGTGCTAATATGAACATTTTAGGTGCTAATATGTACATTGTAGGTGTTAATATGTCCATTTTAGTTGCTAATATGAACATTTTAGGTGCTAATATGTACATTTTAGGTGCTAATATGAACATTTTAGGTGCTAATATGTACATTGTAGGTGCTAATATGAATATTTTAGGTGCTAATATGTCCATTTTACGTGCTAATATGTACATTTTAGGTGCTAATATGAACATTTTAGGTGCTAATATAAACATTTAAGGTGCTAATATGTACATTGTACGAGTTAATATGTCCATTTTAGTTGCTAATATGAACATTTTAGGTGCTAATATGAACATTTAGGTGCTAATATGTCCATTTTAGGTACTAATATGAACATTTTAGGTGCTAATATGTACATTGTAGGTGCTAATATGAACATTTTAGATGCTAATATGAACATTTTAGGTGCTAATATGTACATTGTAGGTGCTAATATGAACATTTTAGGTGCTAATATGAACATTTTAGGTGCTAATATGTACATTGTAGGTGCTAATATGAACATTTTAGGTGCTAATATGAACATTTTAGGTGCTAATATGTCCATTTTAGGTGCTAATATGTACATTTTAGGTGCTAATATGTACATTGTAGGTGCTAATATGAACATTTTAGGTGCTAATATGAACATTTTAGGTGCTAATATGTACATTGTAGGTGCTAATATGAACATTTTAGGTGCTAATATGAACATTTTAGGTGCTAATATGTCAATTTTAGGTGCTAATATGAACATTTTAGGTGCTAATATGTCCATTTTAAGTGCTAATATGTACCACTAAGTTATACGTGTACCTTTTGAAAAGGTACAGCCCCAGTGACAGCTTGATGTGTGTCTAACCAAATTCAAAAGTGACAACATGAAATTATATTTAAAGTATGTATCATGTAAGAAAAGTTTAAATAATTACTATAGGGTCAATGTGGGCAAAACACATTAACATGAATCCATAACATTCTCATAAAGATAAAGAAAACCACAGGGAATAAGAATAAGTCCAATACTTTGTTAAACGGTTTCGTTTAATAATCCATCACTGTATAAAGTGAATGTATATTTTGTAAGTGTAAATTATGTAAGTATATTAATAATGTATATTATGTAAGTGTTTCAACAGTTGAATTGATAAGTCTTGTGGCATTAGAAACACGGAGATGCGGGACGGCTTTCGCCAGAGACATGCCTTGAGGAAAAACGTCTTGCAATCTTGCAGTGTCTATGAAATGGGAGGAAATAATGACGTTAACATGTTATAAATTGAAAAATAAAATAAAAAAATACAAACCTTGATATAGTTTAGGAAGACTCCATCAGGTTTCTCTCATGAGATCTGGTTTGGTGGATCTATACTGTAAGTTATAGTCACTCATTGAGGTTTATAACTAGTAGATGTCTCTTATAACAAGCCGGACGGGGTTTGGATAAAAGTGTCGGCCAAAGATATTATTAGTATAGACTATTTTGATATCATTGCTGTAATAATACAGTTTTTTTGGGGGAAAAATGTTCTAGCTTTAGTCCCTGAGAAAGAGAGAAAAATATAAGAGGAGGAGGAATATGTAAATGAAGGAGAATAAATATGAATGTGACATGACTGACAGAAGTCCCTCTGGTACTGAACCTCTCTCTGTCTGTCTCTCTCTCTCTCTGTCTCTTGATAGAAAGAATCAAGACATGAACATGAGGGTTTTCTTCAAGAGTCTGTCGCTTTTACTGGGTAAGTAAAATACATCTTTTCTAATATCTTGGGTGTTTCTGAAGCTGGGAACACTTTGTCAGAACCCATAGGAAATGATGTTGTTTGTTCAGAATCATGATCACTATTTGAAACAAAAAAGTAAAGATTTTGTTAGCGTTCTGAGTTTAGATATATATATTATTATATATTTTTTATTATATATAAAATATTTTTTTCCATCACTTTGTTCCTTTAGGGGTCTGAGAGGTTCAAATTTACAGCAGAATTTGAGTTGGCCTCATGTTTGATGACGTTTGCATCACTGATTCTGTTATTTTCCTGTTTATTACTGTGAAGCTGCTTTGAAAGCATCATTTTTGTATATGAAGTGCTATGTAAATAAAGGTGACTTGATCTTACTTAAATGTAATGTAAATGTAAATCGAGTTTTTAATGTTGTTGTGTGTCTATGTGGTGTTTTTCATACGCTTTAACACACACCATAAGTTCATAATTCGACAGCATTGCTGTGTATTTCCTCTTTGAACCAACTTGCAGTGAACCAAAGACAGTCTCAAAAACATGCTTTGAAATCGCTGGTGTTTCTGATGTCACAAACGACCTTGTAACCAATCAGGGCTGCGTTTCCCAAAAGCATCGTAAGCCTAAGTCGATCGTAGAGAGACCATTCGTGGCAATTGTTCTACGATCAACTACGATGCTTTTGGGAAACCCAGTCCAGATTAACGTGTGATCGTCAACCAGTCGATCTCTGAGTGAGTGAGTGGAGGCGGGGCTCATTTGCATATTCATAGAACCGCGCATACTAAATGAGGCAAGGGTGTCAAATTACATTGAAGATATTTAGGGCATTGTTTTATTTTATTTTTTTTAAATATGTCATTTTGGTGATCAAAGATGAGTTTTAGAGATTAAAATGATTGATTACAAAGGGACTTTAAATTCAAGTCTATAAATACTCATTCTGTGTTTCTCATTTCAAGGGTTTTTCCCACTTCAAATGAAGGCAGATGAAAAAGAAGGTGAGATTTCATGAATTAAACACTATTTTGTTGGTTAATTTGTGCCACATTATTGTACATAACACAAATAGTCCATACAAAGGAAATGAAATACCAAAGGATTTAAAGATGAATCGATTCAATTAGAAATGGCTCAATGTATTTTACATCTAAACTGAATGAATCAGCAGTTTGAGACGCATAGTTGACTGCTGAGAAATGTGTGTGATCTGTGTTATGTACATGCTCTTAACTAAATTGCCCCTTGTGGGATTAATAAAGTTGATAAAAAAGTAAAGTAAATAGTCTCACTTTTAGTTACGTCTCAACTATTATAATATTTCGAAGGGCAAAAAGATGAACTTTAACTATTGGCTTTTCTTCTGTCACTTTAGCTTGAGGCCAGTAGCATGTAGCATTAGCATCTCAGCTCCACCCACGCCCCGCCTCTTTGCCCATTTTATTTTATCCGGTAGTGACGAGAGGCGACGGCCGGCCCCGCCCACTTTAGGCTTCAAAAACGTTCTTCAGAAACCTACGGGTGACGTCACGGAAAACACGTCCATATTTTTTTACAGTCTATGCATAAAACACACAGTTATAACCTGCTTGTGGTTTTTAAACTTTATCGTGTCTGCTTGTGTTTTTTTTTTTACTTTATATAGGCTTCAGAATGTATACATGTTGGATTAACTTGTAAAGATTATCTTGATAGACAAAACGTGTAAGGGTCACAACTCTTTGTTGGACACAGATCTTATTTTTTGCGATTTTCCAAAAGTCTATGGGAAAAATGCGTAGCTTTTCGATCGAGGGAAACCATGCTACGCTAGCTTCCGCGTTGTCTTACAAAGTGACGTCATCACTTCGGCACTCTAAACGTTCCCCGTTCACTTGGATCAGTGAAATGATCAAAAACGCTGCATTCTGCTGCCAGGCCAGTAGTTGGCGATGTCACTTTGCAACACAATGCGCCTACAGACTGAACGCGTAAATTTAATTGTTTGATTTTCCTGTTTAGTTGTCATGGTTACTGATTTGACTTGAGTTGCTTGTTTTCTTCCTCAGTGTATTTATGGTCCTCTGTATTATTAGTTGTCCTCTCCCAGATAGCAAACTGACATTGAATCAACGTGGAAATATGACATCGAAACAACGTTGATCTGACATAGTTTTGCTCATCGAATTAACGTTGAACCAACGTCAGACGCGTCATTCTTTCAAAACTAACGGAAAATCAACTTGAAATCAACGCGTTGTTTCAACGTTATGAAAGCAAACCAATTTTCGATTTTCATTTAGCTTTGAAGAATGCCGCGTCTGACGTTGGTTCAACGTTAATTCGATGAGCAAAATCAACGTTGTTTCAATGTCACGAGAGACGTCGTTTCCACGTTGATTCAATGTCAGTTTGCTGTCTGGGCTCTCATCTCATCCACCATGTGAGGCCATTTACATGACACCGTTTTCAACTAAAAACAGAGAACTTTGCATGTGTTTTGACTGTTCATTTATACATCCTGGAAATGCTAACTTTTGAAAACAGGCTTCAAAGTGCATTTGTTTGAAAAAGATGTTGACGTCATTGCAACATTGTCTCCGAGTACACAATAAAAATGTGAATTTGTGAAAACGATGACGTCATTCACGTGCGTATTACGTGTTCAGTCTATAGGCGACTTTACAAAGTCGTGAATTTTATTTGTAAAGCATTTTTTACAATACACACTGTTTAAAAGCAGCTTTACAGAAACTCATAACAATTGTTTTTAGAACCATATACACAATTTTAGTCAGGATAGAAAATGTAAACATAATGCTTTTCCCCCATGACCATATTGCAGTGAACGCGGCAGGATGGGGCACAGCCAGCCATTCGTCATTTTTTGGGAACTGGTATCCCCAAAACGCTCAGGATGGGAGACCCGGCACCTGCACACACACACAGACCCAAAGCACCCCGTGGTGGAAGCTGGACCTGCTGAAGGTGTACAGCGTGAACCGAGTGGTCATCACTAATAGACCAGACTGCTGCAGCGAGAGGATAAACGGGGCAGAGATTCGGGTCGGAAACGATTCTTCGAACTTTTCCAGCAACCCCCTGTGAGTCTCTCGCATGTATTCTTATTTACAGAGATTTTGTCCGGTTGGCTAATTGACAAAAAAGATCATAAGCGTTGTTTGTTCAAAAATTGGACATCACTAAAATTAACATCTTGGGCTGCGTCCGAAATCGAATACCCTTACACTTATTTTGAATAAGTACTTCATGACCGCTAAAAAGGTACGCTCTATATAGTATAAATGTGTGTAGTATGAATACACTCACCTAAAGGATTATTAGGAACACCACACTAAAACTGTGTTTGACCCCCTTTCGCCTTCAGAACTGCGTTAATTGTACGTGGCATTGATTCAACAAGCATTCTTTAGAGATGTTGGCCCATATTGATAGGATAGCATCTTGCAGTTGATGGAGATTTGTGGGATGCACGAAGCTCCCGTTCCACCACATCCCAAAGATGCTCTATTGGGTTGAGATCTGGTGACTGTGGCGGCCATTTTAGTACAGTCAACTCATTGACATGTTCAAGAAACCAATTTGAAATGATTCATGGTGCATTATCCTGCTGGAAGTAGCCATCAGAGAAAGGGGACATGGTGGCCATAAAGGGATGGACATGGTCAGAAACAATGCTCAGGTAGGCCGTGGCATTTAAACGATGCCTAATTGGCACTAAGGGGCCTAAAGTGTGCCAAGAAAACATCCCCCACACCATTACACCACCACCACCAGCCTGCACAGTGGGAACAAGGCATGATGGATCCATGTTCTCATTCTGTTTACGACTCTACCATCTGAATGTCTCAACAGAAATCGAGACTCATCAGACCAGGCAACATTTCTCCAGTCTTCAACTGTCCAGTTTTGGTGAGCTCTTGCAGATTGTGGCCTCTTTTTCCTATTTGTAGTGGAGATGAGTGGTACCCGGTGGGGTCTTCTGCTGTTGTAGCCCATCCGCCTCAAGGTTGTGTGTGTTGTCTGCATACCTCGGTTGTAACGAGTGGTTATTTCAGGCAAAATTGCTCTTCTATCAGCTTGAATCAGTCGGCCCATTCTCCTCTGACCTCGAGCATTAACAAGGCATTTTGGCCCACAGGACTGACCCATACTGGATGTTTTCCCCTTTTCACACCATTCTTTGTAAACCCTAGAAATGGTTGTGTGTGAAAATCCCAGTAACTGAGCAGATTGTGAAATACTCAGACGCCCACGCTCAAAACTGCTTAAATGACCTTTTTTTCCCATTCTGACACATTTGGAGTTCAGGAGATTGTCTTGACCAGGACCACACCCCGAAATGCATTGAAGCAACTGCCATGTGATTGGTTTATTAGATCATTGTATTAATGATAAATTGAACAGGCGTTCCTAATAATCCTGTAGGTATGTATAATCTGGATTTGTCATGCCATCATTATCATGTGATCACGCTTCACTGGCATTCAAAAATCCTCTCCCGTGGCCTCGTGGGATAGTAAAGTCCATCGTTTGCACACTTCAGAATCTCGCCGGGAGAAGGTCATCTGGGGACTTTTTGCCTACTATATAATTGTGAATTCGGACATACTACTTTTATCACGTGCTGTTTTTCGCCAAGTGAGGTATGTGATTTCGGATGTTGATTTAGATCAATGAATGATTCGTCAGAATGGGATCTTTTTTTTCTCGAACAATTCATTTACAAAACGTCATTTGTTGGTGAATCGGACTACACTAACGATGTGTGTTTTTAATTTGCTAAAAGGAGACGGAACATAAGAGTAATTTGTTCATTCGTCACGTTGTGCATTCAGAGTGCAAGGGGAAACAACAACGCCGTTATGTGGTATTAAATAGGGTATTTTTATTCATAACAGACAGCGAACACAGATTAACAACTAACATTAGGGGAAATATCAAACCATAATATATACACAGTATATCATTTAGAGAGAATAAAAGACAAGCCATGCTAATAAACTCTCTCTATTGTCTTTCTCTAGATGTGCTGTGGTTTCTAGTATTCCAGCTGGCGGTTCATCCAGCTACCCGTGTAATAGGATGGAGGGACGATATGTAACTGTGGTTATTCCTGGAAATGATAGGATTCTTACTCTCTGTGAGGTGGAAGTCTATGTGGTTTATCCAGGTAGTTCATAACAACCTGGTCTACACCATTCTCATTCGAGTAGTTCTAGTCTAGAACCAGACCGATCTTGTAGAAATGCATTCCCAAAATGAAGTAAATGCTTCATATTTCTTGACACAGGTAATTTGGCAGCAGGAAGAAGCGTCACGCAGTCATCGACCACTAACAGCTGGATCGCTGAACAGGCCATTGACTTCAATCCAGGTTTCACGTATCCACAGTCCGCGTGTTCCTCAACCCTTAGTCAGACTAACCCGTGGTGGAGGCTGGATCTGCGGCAGATTTACAGAGTTAATCGAGTGGTCGTCACGAACAGACTAGACTGCTGTCCGGAACGAATAAACGGAGCGGAGATTCGCATCGGAAACTCTTTGGAGAACAACGGCAACAACAATCCCATGTGAGACCCTCTTTCAGTGGTCAATCTCTGATTCCTCAAATGCAATAAAGTCCGAATGAAGTTGTCTCTCTGTAGATGTGCTGTGATTTCCAGCATTCCAGCTGGTGTTTCGTCCGCCTACGCGTGTAACGATATGGAGGGTCGATATGTGAATCTGATCATTCCTGGAGATTCAAGGTTTCTCACCGTGTGTGAGGTGGAGGTCTATGGAGAAGGTCTGACCAAACAAACTATTGATACTATTGATTATAAATGCTCTCGGCAGTCATTAAAACACATTTGTGGTGGACAATAAACCATGTTTCAAGGAACTTACAGGTTAAGAGCATTAAAGACTCAATAAACCATGTGACAAAAGACATGTTCATTTCCCTGCTGCCCGAGACCCATCAGAACCACTGATCTAAACGAAAGACTGATCATGTGTGTGTTTCAGGTCCTTGTTTAAAGCAAACGTTTGTGAAGCTCAAACTGAAGTCCAGCTGGAGTCTGTCTGAAGCTGCAGCGAGAGTCCCGCTCCTGACGCAGGTGTGTGTGTGAGTGTGTGTGTGTGTGTGTGAGAGAGAGAGAGAGAGAGATCTGATTGGTTTCAAGAAATGTGTTGTTTCAGCTGGAATCTGCTCTGGCGGGAAGAGGGATTTCTAACGTGACACTGCGCTGGTCTCAACTGCCCAAACAGGAAGTGATGCGGAAGGAAGCTGCGCCCGGTGAGTGTGTCCATACAAGAAACACTTGAAAACTGATTCATTAATATAAACGCATTTACTACAAATGAAATGGAAACGACGTCTTGTTGATGTAATGAACGTTTCATTTCCAGCTCAATGTCCTCATAGAAAGAGGTGAGGACCAAAACCTTTGGGATCAGCTCTTCAGTTTCTCTGCTTGAATAGCCTATTAAATGTTGATCACCATGATGTTGTATCTGAAAACGCTTAAACTCCAAAACTGCTTTAAAGATATTTGTATTGTGTTATAATGTGCAATTATTAAACTCGATTTGACAATTTAATGGCAGTGCTTTAATATCATTAATATACTGTTATAGTTTTTAACACTCTGAGTTTGTTCTTATATTTCATATTTTTATATTAATTACAAAGTACTACCACTGACTTAAAAAGCCCTATATGGTTTAGCTTCTGTGCATTTAGTGAACCTTCTGTAACCCAGTGTTGTAGTACTCGAGACTCGGACTCGGTCTCGAGATCATATTTTAATGGTCTTGGTCTTGTCATGGACTCACGTGCATTTGGACTCGGAATTGACTCGTACTCGAAAAAAATTTTTTTAGGACTCGGAATTATTCAATTCAATTCAGTTCAATTCAAAATATTTTTCATGATTATTAATGTATGTTAATAAAATATTTCTTTAAATTGATTGACACGCCCAGTGATTGGTGATTTTCTAGTGCAAAACTGCGCATGACAAATTGTAATAAAATTACTTTTAACACCACCTACTATGTGGCCTTTTTACCCTAAACTGATCATATTTTTTAAACTCTAAGTAAATTCAGTAAAATAAAAAAAGGATGTCTCTAAGTAAATAAAAGTAAATTAGGTAATCAACCCTCACTGGTCTCGGTCTCGACTCGGACTCGACCGTCTCTGGTCTCGGACTCGACTTGGACTCGACTCTCTATGGACTCGGTCTTGACTCGGACTCGACTCTCTCTGGCCTCGACTCGGACTCGAGTGAGGTGGTCTCGACTACAACACTGCTGTAACCCCTCCACCCGGGTCCAACTCGACCCGCTCCGAGCGGGCCTCCGGTATGAGAGTCGGGGTCTCCGGTATGAGAGTCGGGCACTCTAACAAGGAGGCTAAAGACTGCAGCCTCTAGCAACTGTCGCTAGAGCGCCTATTGAGATCGGGGAGTGAGGTTTACTCGCACAGCAACTACTAGCTGGCCTCCGTTACACTTCTATCTCCCTGCAATCCATTGCATTCTTTAAGATCACTAAATTTGAGGCTTCTGGTCATTCCTAGGATATCTAAGTCCACTAAAGGAGGGAGGGCGTTCTCACATTTACCTCAAAAACTAGGAATAGCTCAAAAACTAGGAAACCAGACAGTTTCTGGTCTCATTGACTTCCATAGTAGGAAAAATATACGCTGTGGGAGTCAACGAGACCAGACACGGTCTCGTTACTGATATTCTTCTAAATATCAAAAAATCGGCTGAATACATTCGAAAACGGTAAAACTCGACTGTTTAACTCTGGGGGAGTGGTAAAATGAGCCTATTTCCAAAAAAAGGTGGTGTATCCCTCAAAGTAACTTTTTAAGTTGACATCCACCCACCACCCCCCTCCTCACCGCACATAACCCCTGATACATCCAGAATACCCATTGCACGACTATGGACAAATTTACAAATCAACATAAAATCTTACTGATTGACCTAAAATTTGAAAAGTATAAATATATTTAGATTTTTGTTCAAGGGTAGTAACACGAGTAATGTTTGGGGTCATTCTCACAAAAATGATGTTTCCCCTCCCCCATGGCACGGGAAACATCAAAATTCTCGCAAAAATTACATTTTCCCCTCCCCCATACAGAGGAAAGAATTATTAGTTTTCATGAGAATTATGTCACATGTCATGTGAACTACTAGTGGTTCTCGCAATGTTACAGATATGGTTATGTTTGGTTAGAGCCCTAAAACAGAGGGTTTTTGGAATATGATATCGAATATGTAAAAAATTACAATCAACATTATAAATTAAAATTATAACATGTTATAGTGATCTCAATAAAACAACCAAAACAATGTGTGTGAAATGTTAATATTTCTTCTGTTTTATTATACATCTAAAAGAGCCTGGGGTCAAATTGACCCCAAGGAACACCGATGCTACAAAATGTGTACAGGACATATCAGCAGGTTAATTTTATGTTTACAGAGTTGTCCCCATTAAACTAGGCAACCCTGTTCACCCGAAGGGAAACTCGACGAAGTGCTATTAGAAGACATCCTGTCAGAGCCTTTTGGTACATAATGGCTACCGTAGATGCAACGCGCATTTGAAAAAGCGAGACGTGAAGAGCACAATTCGTCTGAATGCAAAATACATTTTCACCACTAGATGGGAGACATTCCTACACATTGTCCCTTTAAGAATGTATGTGCAAGAAAATAAGGTTTGAGACTCCTGTGCAGATCAAGCTCTGATTTACATCATTCAAATCCACACAAGACAACAGGGAAATACTCCGTGATGGAGCTGATCCAGATGGAGTGCAAAGCAGGACAAACTACAGGTCTAAACTCACACAACACAACTCATCACTGGAAAAACAAGAACTTCATCACGCTGTTCATGTTCCTGGTTTCCCATGTCTTGGTCCTATTATAATAAAATTCAATCTAATATTAATCTAATATTAAAATTCAATCACAATATTAACAATCTAATAACTATTATTAACTAACAAGAAACTCTGATTAACGAACTCGTAAGTAATAGCGCAAAGATGAAAGTGGTAGTTCACTATTAAGTAATCAATAACTATTTTTTTAATACTTCCCAGAGAACTACTGAAAAAGTTTATTAACAATCTAGTAACTACTATTAACTAAAATAAACTCTTATTAACGAATTAGAAGCGCACAGATCAAAGTGTTACTAGATACTTCTGTGGGAATTACTAATTATTTGGATTCGTATTATAAAGTGAAGATCATTGGAACTAACTAGTAATTACTCATGTGTTACTACATGATCTAGTCATGATTTGTGCAACCGTTTGAGATTTTTGGTGAACTTTAGTAACTTTTAGAAAATGTCTTTAGTAACACTTGAGTCATTACTAGTTAGTTTCAATGATCTTCACTTTATAATACGAATCCAAATAATAAGTAATTCCCACAGAAGTATCAATGAATATTTATGTAATGCATTTTTTAAAATATATAATAGTAGGCTATTTTCTCCCATATTTCCCAAGAAATAATTTTAGAGAGCTAGATAACCGAAAATATTGATCATATAATATATATATACTGTATATATATATATATATATATATATATATATACACACACATATATATACACATATATATACACACACACACACACACATATATATATATATATATATATATACACTTATAAATGGCTCATGAAGTCACTCTTGTTTGATATATCAGCGTGATAACCTTTTCTCTCAATCATTTTTTTTCTCTCTCAGATAATTGATTTACTCGCATGTAATAAATACACAATTCTAGCCTCATACCTTCTCATTCAGTACAAAACATTTGAACAATAAAATATGTAAATGAAAAATGCCTCCAGAAAACACAGCGGGGTTACGATGATTCAAATGATGTCAGATTATATAACAGGAATTGATCCTGTTCTGAACAAATACTAAATTCAGGGATGAAATCTGCTGAGTTTGGGAACATGACTCGTCGGTCATTTAGATGGATGTAGACAAGCCTGGAAAGAAAAACTATGAAAATTAATCCAAAGTGCCGGCCATTTCTTTTCTCTTCTGACGATCAAATTCTGGCAGATTTGTTTTGTAAATCAGTCTTGACGTGAGATTTAAAGGTGTGCAGAGTTAGGCAATTCTTGAGGTCCAATGGTGTGTGAAATATATTCAGCACACGGCCAGAGAGGATCTCATAAGGGTGGAGACTCAATCTGCGAAGAGAAAGAGGAATATAAAGAGGGAAGACGGAGAAACCATCACAGGTGCAGTATGACATTCTCACACGCAGAAGCTTGCCTATAACTTCAATTACTGCAATATATGATGACCTGCCTCTTTAAAAACAAGATGGAGGGCCTCGGTTACCTGTTTTTACTTTTTGGTGAGTAGAAATGACATCAATCAGATGATACTGAAATTAGCTCTTTATGCTCAAACAATCAAATCAACTTCTTTTTTTCAGGCGTCTTTTCCCATCAGGGCAGTTCAGAAAATTCGCAAGGTAAAAGGTTCTGGAAACTCTTTAGTTAATGCTGTTACGGTTGTTAATAAAAATACAGCTGTTCGTTCATGTCAGCTCAGATGCATTCAATAATATTAACATCGAAGTTGTGCTTTTAATAATAAGCTTAAACTTTAGAAGTAGTCGTCATTGCTAATGGTTTCCAAAGTTCTATTGAAACAATTACAGTCTTATTATTTGGCCCTCTGTATGTTTCTGAATAAATCTTTTGTAGAGAATGTGGCACTAAAAGGACGAGCTGTGCAGTCGAGCTTATATGGAGCACGCTGGGGATCGGGGAACGCCATCGACGGCATCAGATACGCTCCGGGGGAAGCCACGTCCTGCGCCATGACGTTACAACGGGTCGACTCGTGGTGGAGGCTGGACCTGCTGGAGTATCACTACATTAACAGGGTGACCATCACCAACAGAGCCGACTGCTGTCCGGAGCGCTTGACTGGAGTAGAGATCCGCATCGGGGACTCCCTGGAAAACAACGGCAACAACAATCCCAGGTGAAGTTTGAACAGCTTCCACAGGGGGTTGACTGCTTTTATAGCATGTATATAACATGTATTCGTGGTTTTTCTTTTTTAAAAAGTCTTATTTTTCATAAACTTCACCTTTATTGTCAGCGGTTCACTTCCTGATTCTATGAAACCACTCCCTCAGAAACACGTAGTGGGCTCAGATTGGTTAGTTTGGGCCGGTGTGTTGTGATTGGCTAAACTGTCGCTCACGTTGTTCGGAAGGTTAACGCCCATTACCTTTACGGGCGAAACGGGCCTGCGCTCCGGTCCATTCATGTCGATACTACAGTATCAGTTTGAGGCGTATCAGACCGAGAAAGCCGCGATAAAGAGAGTCAAGCAGAACCTTACTAAACGTTTCTGAATGATAATTTGCTACATTTTTTTAACTTTATACATGTTCGTTTTATCAATAGCAACTGACTGGCTACTAACGTAAAACACAATCAGCGTCGGCATTAGCTTACGTTCTTGATCAAATCGAAAATAACGTCATAAAACATATATACATGAAAAATACATTTACAACATTAGTACTTATACAAAATTCTGACTGGCAACAATAGCAACTGACTGGCTACCATAAACAGTAAAAGAAATGGACGGAGCGATCTCATTGGAACTCCATTAAGACGATTGAAGCCCGTTTTTGGCGATTTTTTTAGCACTTCCTTCCCTGACGCGCAGACCAAACAGAGCTTGACTACGTAGATGTAACGAGAGCAACCTGTCTGTCTTCTAGTGGCTGTGGCATGAGAAATCTGAATCATTCACTTCCGAAACTTGCAGAGGCGGAAGGAGACACTTTTGCTAGGTATTCTGATTAATTATTTTGTCATTTTGCCTCCACGTTTCCCCGATTCGTTAGCCTACTTTCACTAAAACTGCTTCTACGGGGACCATAACATAAGCTACAAGGTAATGGAGCTATTTATACATTGTCGTGTTTCTTTAGAGATAAATAAAGGACAAATGGGGTCTTCAAACGCCTCAGATGTAAAGTTATTCGCTGTCAAATTGACGCCAAAATGAATGGGAGTCAATGGGAATGCTAACGCAAGTGAAGTTCTGCTACAAGATGGCAGCTCCCGCGAGGCTTCAACTTCCAGTCGATGGATTACCCCCTTGCTGGCTACTAATGTTAAACACAAACAGCGTCGGCATTAGTTTACGTTCTTGATCAAATTGAAAATAATGTCATAAAACATATATACAAGAAAAATACTTTTATAACATTAGTACTTATACAAAATTCAGGTCCATAATGATTGTTTGCGTTTGTCGTAGACACAAAATAGCCTAGTGGCTATAGCTGTCAACCCTCCCGTTTTTTCCGGGTTTCTCAAAGCAAACTGACATTGAATCAACGTGGAAACGACGTCTCTCATGACATTGAAACAACGTTGATTTTGCTCATCGAATTAACGTTGAACCAACGTCAGACGCGGCATTCTTCAAAGCTAAATGAAAATCGAAAATTGGTTTGCTTTCATAACGTTGAAACAACGCGTTGATTTCAAGTTGATTTTCCCTTAGTTTTGAAAGAATGACGCGTCTGACGTTGGTTCAACGTTAATTCGATGAGCAAAACAATGTCAGATCAACGTTGTTTCGATGTCATATTTCCACGTTGATTCAATGTCAGTTTGCTATCTGGGCGTATTTTAGCTCTTTTCCCGCTGTCTTCCCGTTTGAGTATTTTCCCGTAAAATATACCGTATTTTTACTCTCTGATTGTGTGAGACGTACGGGCTCGGACAGATTCGGCTTGAAGTCGTTTATCCTCGGATGCGGTGCCGCGCGCGCTGGCCGGAGACACACTGACTGCGTGGCGTGTCCGTTTTTATTGCACGCTGCCTGCGTGACACGTGCGTCTCCAGAAAACGCGTGCATGCTAGAAATAGAACTGACGCCTATTTTTCACGCGACAGGCAAGCGTGTTTCGTTGCCTGGAATTTCTTTGCGTTTCCAGGCAAAAAAATAAATAAAAAATAGGAAACGATGTTTAGGCTAGCTGAATGTAATTTTGTACTCGAATACATATTAATACATGTACATTACATTTTGATGTTTGAAAGTCTAGGTTTTTACATAAATTCAGATATCAATGTAATTTAAACAAATAATAATTATTATAAATAGATTTTCAAATATATGAATAAAATATATTTTCTTTTTTTCCATTTGTTATTTAAGCTCTTAACAATGTGATTACATGAAGAAGAAAAAAAACTTGAAAAAAAAAAACGTTCTGGGCCTATAGGAGGATATAAAGATAGTGTGTCTTCTGAGTGATGGTCCACCATCAGGCTAAATAGGCTATTTAAAGCTACACAAAATGTGTAAATGTAATTAAAATAAACAGACAGCCCACTTCCCTATTTTGCGGATTTTGGAAGATGTGTGATAGGCTAAATGTTGAAATTGTTGTCCAAATGCTAGAGCAACACACGCTAATCCAAATGTAGATTTTTTTTCCCTTTAAATGACACTGTCTCTTTCTCTCTCACACATAGGCTAGTTATGAACACCTTAGACTTTTAAGGATTGTGCTTTATTTTTAAAGTTTGTGGGTGAGAATCGTGCACAAAAAAAAAATCCCTTATTTTGGGGATGGATTCCGGGAAAACTCCCTTATTTTCAATGTTCAATGTTGACAGCTATGCTATAAAGCCAACGCTGGTGTAACAGGTTAAAGAGTGACAAATATTTTTTTGTAACCTTTTGTTTTCTATTTGGTGGATATACTAGTGTATATTTCACCAAAATGTTGTATTGTTTAGTGAGTTAATGGTGGCTTATAGGTATTGGGAGAGTTAAGAGTCGTGTAAGTGCGCCCTCTATTGGAGAGAGGCTAGAGTTGTGGTCATATGCTGAATTTTCGCGTTATTTTCTCAGTCTGCATTTCACTTGACTGAGAGAGGTATGTGTTCACGTCAGCGTAATGTAAACTCGAAATATACCTGTTATAATTGTAGTTTTAGTGCACATGGTAATTTGTATGTGTATTTCATGATGAGTGCACTTACATTTAGTGAAGAAGTGTCAAGAGCTGTGTTTGTTTGAGAGCTAAAGAAATTGCTAACATAGCTAACCTCGTGCTGTATGCTAGCGCTCTTTATTCTATCGTCGTGTGATAAAGCCTTATGTTTCAGTTTTCCTTTTTCTTATGATTAGGCTGATTCTGACGAAAATGAGAATCCTGATTCTTTGCTCTCTTTGAAATTGTGCAGGTACTCCCAATACCAGGTTTAATGTGTTTGTTTAAAAGTATTTTTGTATTGATTGATGTTCAATGGCAATGAACAGCCCAGATATAATGTATGAACATTGAGCTTTGTGCATATTACTGTATGTATTAATTATTGAGAGGAAGATGGTTAATTTCATGTTGCATAATGTTAATGTAAAAGCTAAAAGCCCAAAGATAATAGCAGAAATAACATGCAATATGACACATACAAATGATATACACGAATGCAATGTTTTATAATTATTTTGTATTTTATTTTCTGATTTTTGAATGTGATTAAATGGAGTCTGCATTTCACTTGACTGAGAGAGGCTGATTCTGACGAAAATGAGAATCCTGATTCTTTGCTCTCTTTGAAATTGTGCAGAATAAATCTGTTTGAAGAACGTCAGTGTCCTGTCTTCAGTGCACCGGAACACAACGCAGTAGTCGGCGACGTGCAGGCCGCGCCGGCTACACTGGCATTTGATAAAAACTAAAAACACAAGGCTACGTCTGAAATTATACATGCAAATACATTTAAAATGATGAAGTCTTAGCCTACTTACAGGTTGTGGTCCAACAACGGCTGCCTCTGGTTTTAAAGTTGGAACTGCTTCATGTTTTAGTAACAGTTTCTTGTTGAATCCGGTGTTGAACTCGTGGAGTTTCTGGAAGCTGTCTTCCGTAAACGCGCAGCACAGAGAGCTAGATTACCATCGTCATTTTCAGGAACATAATCAAACATAAATTGTATCCATTGTTGACGAAGTACAGCGTCCGTGGGAAGCTCGAACACAGAAGACCACACACTCGACGAGCCGCTTAAATATGCGCATGCTCTTTTCTGCATATTCTGAGGGAGGTGTTGATGCAAATGTGTGGGTTAGTGACGTACCATAACCCAGCTGTAGTTCCAATCCAGTCGTTTTTGTAGGCAATATACGTCCTGATTTCTAAAAGACGATATCTGCTTACATTGAACTTTCAGCGCTGCAACTTTGCAGATACTTGTTATGCACCAACAGCAACATTACACTATTTAAAATCAAAAAAGTAAAATCGCAATCAACAATTTTCGCAATCAAAAATCGCAATTTTCTCTTTCGCTTTTAATCTACCATAACTTTTTTGTTTGTGAGGGCTTTTTTTTTTCTCTCCTACTCTTCTGATCTGCACTTTGGCCAACCAATGTTGATTTTAAATAAAAACGATTTGATTTGAATGTCCTTTTGAGCAGGTGACTAGATGTCTCGTGGTTTCTCTATCTCTCTCTCTCCAGATGTGCTGTCGTTTCTTGGGCCGTTCCAGCGGGTGGCACGGTCAGTTTCTCGTGCGTTGGAATGGGCGGCCGCTACGTCAACATGTTCCTTCCTAAAATCAACACTTTCCTCACGCTGTGTGAGGTGGAGGTTTATGGAACAGGTCAATCCTCAACTGATTATACACCGTTAACCCCTGAACGAATGAATGTTTTGGCAATCATGCATATATTTCGATCTTTAGCGACTCGGGCTGATCTCTAACTGCTGCAGTTGTATAAAACTCTCCTGATATTTTAAGTATTCAGTTTGTGCAGATGCTTTTTTTCAGAGCTCATTCCCCCAGTATTCAGCGTCTGGCTCGTATTCTTCACCAGATCCATCAAGTGACAGTGACACTAATATTTGATTGCGATAAAATACTTGCTCCGCTTTTGCTGGTGATATTGTGCATTTTTGACGATCAGACATCGCCATCTTGAGGTATAAAGATGGTGAAAAATAACTTAAAGTCAGTGTTTGTTCTGCCATGAAATTTTTAAGTTTAGCCAACTCAAAATTCGAAGTTTCAATTTCTCATTTCCAAGTTGACTAAACTTAAAGTTAAGGCAGAATGAATAGCTACTTTGTTGAAAAATACTTATTTTACATCTGACTTGAGTCATCAGAAATTACACAATTCTTTCAAAATTGAAATTCAATTAAATTACACAGGAATTAGAGTGTAAGTAGACTGTTAGGTGTTAGGTATCAGGTTATGAGATGTAGGTACTCATGGTCAGCAGAATGTCTGTTGGGAGACCAACAACATAAAGTGTTGGCATATATTAAGCAGACAGTCTACTTATACTCTAATGACAGTTAGTTGGCATGTAGATGTAAAGTTACTTAAAGATAGTAGAATCAAAATAGAGTGCTACCAATTTTTTAAGAAATTTTCACATATATAATTAAAGAAATTACTAAACTAAGTTTGGTATAATTATCACTTGAGTAATTTTAACTCAACCAATTGAAGTTTGTTGAGTAATTTCTACTTAGCTTAACACAGAGACATCAATACTTGGGACACAATAATGATAACATTCCTTGGATCATTTTTGAGTATGAATGTGTCATTTCGAGTAGAAAATGAATTCCAAAACAGCAAGTTACTGAACCCAACAACAAAAGAAATGATAAAATAATGCAAATACAGCTGGAAAACAGTGAAAAAACTGCAACCGTATTAACCCTCTGGGGTTCTTCGGGTCAATAACGAAGCGTTTAAATAAAGAAAATTTAAAAATCGTAGCTTCATCGGAATGGTCCGAAAATTGGTGACTTTAATGGTACTTGGCATATGAACACCCAAAAAAATTGGGGACAGGATTTTAAAAATCTAAGTGGTCGTAATAAAAATAGTCACACTCAGGACCTTCGGGTCAAAAATGACCCGCATAGGAAATGAATTGGAAATTGGCAAAAATGTGAAAATACTGAGTTTTTTTGTAAAAAGCACACAACAGTGAAGGGGTGAACAAACACACACACACCTTTATACACAAACACACCAAAAAATTCAGATCAATGTGTTTTGCATTTTTAAAAAGCTCAGTTTGTCCACGAGATGGCATCCATATAATTTAAAAAATTGCTTTTATGAGGCCTAGGCTTGACTCCAAAATGAAATAGAGCTTCAAAAAAAATTAGTTGTTTTTTTAAATATTTTTTTCTATTATATTCAATGGGGGAAAATTTGGTAATAAATTTTGGTGCATTAATACTAATTATACATTTTTGTATTTTTGAAATTTTCTCAAAACACCAAAAAAGAAAAGAAAATTATTTATAACCTTAAACATTCGGCTTGAATCAAGAACTAATATAGAATTTACTTTGTTTTTTGAAATTCTTGTTTGAACTGTCTTAATTCTAGGGTTGGGTATCGAGAATCGAGTATCGATTGGAACCGAGACTAACTTTTCGTTTTTCCCGGAATCGTTCAAAAGTTAAAATTTCGATTCCTAGTTTCGATATTCACAGTCTTCCGAGCGGAAGAAGAAACCGCTGAACAACACCAATGAAGAAGCGTCTACCGGAAGTGTTGGCATAACCTCGCAAGTCGAACATGAGTAGCTTATGTCGGCGATCCAAAGAGTGGCTTTACTTTTCTAAAAATAACGAAATCTCGGCAAAATGCAAAATTTGTGACAAAAGGAGTATTTTTACAGAAGGAGTAGTTCCTTCAGAAAGGCCGTTGGTTAGCAAGGTTAGCTAAACTTTTTTAACCCTGCCTCTTAAAAGAATCGGAATCGAGAATCATTAGGAACCGGAATCGAAACAAGGAATCGGAATCGGAATCAGAATCGTTCAAATTCAAACGATACCCAACCCTACTTAATTCAGGTAGAAATTACAATTGTTATTTTTTCTGCAGTGAATCTTTTTGTTTTTAAACCTGTGTTTTTATATTGCATTTATCAGTTTACAGGGAAAAAAAAATATTTCTGAGGATGGGATTAGCCTCCAGTGTGGATACAGCGTCAGTGAACAACACATTTCTCAATCAGGTATAAGAAAACAAGCAGGAAATCCATAGAAATGATGATGACACTTCCTGTTGCTGCTGTTGTTGATGTTGTTAAATTCCAATCAACATACACCAATGCTATACTTTCTAAATGTCATAATCATTTGTTAACAAACAAGTATTCATTACTTCAATGAGCTCATTGCATGAAATTATTACATTGTTTAAATGAATACCTTTTTCGCTAACTGTGATTTTGTGCATTTCTGAAATGTGTAACTCTGATATCAGATCTCTCTAAACTGTAATGTGGACTCATGCATTTTCTGTAAAACTGCTTTGAAATGATGTGTATTGTGAAATATGTGAATTGAAACCAATTGAACGTACAACAATGAACAAAACCAAACACCCAATTTGCTAATTTTCAGTCTTTGTCAAGTCCGATAGACATCATTTCGTTTCGTCTGGTGCTGTTTCTGGTTCCTGAAACTCTAAATTAAACCTGGTTCTGGTGTGTGTTTAGCTGCAGTCCGCTCTCGGGTTGAGTTTGGCTCCTGATGTTAGACTGTCCTGGACGAGGCTCCCGTACCACAGTGTGACGCACAAGCCCAAAAAACCAACAAGGTAAACCTGTCACAGTTTTTGCTTTATACGGCAGCTTTATTTCTGAAAGTATGTGTAGACATCTGTTCATATTTTCCTACATGGAGGACAACGAAAACTATAAACTTGCTAAATATATGCAAAGATTAAACAAATATATTTTTAAAATTTGAAATCTTTTTAAGCATTAAATGCCAAAAAAAATATTTACTTTGATGAGCACGACAATACTTTTCCTATTTTAAAGTACATTTTATATTAATGTATAATATGTTGGACAATGTAAATCTTTTTTACATACAAAACATTTTAAAAATGTTGTATAGATCATGCACATGATCATTAGGTTTAGTTTATGTTAATGATTATAAACAATAATATAACATAATATAATATAATAAGCATTTATGCAAATAAAGGACTATTTGAACACTAAATAATTTAATCAATATTTGATTTAATAATATTTGATTTAATAAAATAAATTTGATTTAATTGATATTTATATCTTATTTACAGGTGTACTAATGGACATTAATCTGGATACACAGATTGAATCTTTCAAGCAGATATTTTTTATTCTGAAATTGATTTGTAATTGTTCCTGTTTTAAATTCATTATCCTGACATGGTTCATATAATCAGATTAATCATATGCATAAGTAGCTAAACTTATCCGTGTACATTTATGGGCATTATAGTTTCACGTATCAATGAACACCTGGTAATGTAATCAATATAGTGGTACATCTGAAGGATAATTTAAATTATTTTTATTTAATGATACCTGCTGATAATATACATGTATTTTTATTAGGGCTGTGCAAAAGTTAATTGCGATTAATCACATCCAAAATAAAAGTCTGTGTTTACATAATATATTTGTGTGTGCTGTATATAATTATTTTGTATATATAAATACACACACATGCTTGTATATATTTAAGAAAATGTGTTATTCATATATAAAATATTTATATTTATATAATATAGATTATGTATTTATAAATATATACAGAATTTAAGCGCAAATAATTCTTAAAAATATACATGCATGCATAGGTATTTATTTATACAAAATAATTATATATAGCTCACACAAATATATTATGTAAACACAGACTTTTATTTTGGATGCGATTAATCGCAATTAACTTTTGCACAGCCCTAATTTTTATTTAACTTGGTGTATCCTGTTCAAGGATGAATTTACCACACTGTATTGTATTTATCCAGAGCATACAACTAAAAAGCATGATTATCACATTTCTTTAACCCTGAACACCCGATATATAAATAAACTGCACTGCAAAATCGAATTAGTTGTAAACTTACTTAAAAACATGCAAATTGATTGCCTTAAGCGAATAGTGTTGTACTGACAAATGCTTAGTTTACTTACACAAGAGTTCTAGTAACTAAAAAATAATAAATGATAAAAAAAAATGTAATTGCTACCATTGTTGTGTTTTGTATGCTGAATGTTGAAGTCTGTGTGATGCAAACATGATCATTTGCAAGATATTGTCACAAATATAGAGGGATTATATCGACCCATTTTAAAGTTTCATAGCGTTAGCAATAAAATTATCCTTGAAATGAAAAGTAGACTAGTTAGTGATTTAGTTGGAAGTTAGATCACCCTTTAAAAGCACACTATTTATTACTGCCCTTTCTTTGAAACCAAATAACGGTGATTTATTGTTGCATCAATAGAAAGAGAATTACAGTAATAGAAATGAAGATGAAAGTGCCCAACCAAAGAGACACTGATCATCGTAATGGTGACTTCAAACAAAAACATTAAGGAAAAATAACATGTAGGAAGTCAGCTTATGTGATGTTCTCTAAAATTTTCAGTATTGACAACTCAACATTCATGACTTTGGGAAATGAGTGAATGCAAACAGAGAAAGTGAACTGCTGAGTCTCTTAAGAATTTTTTTTAAAAATTTAATTAATTAATGAATTAATTAATTTTATTTATTTTTTTGCTTGACACAAATGTACTCAAACAAATCAATTAATCTTAACTTGGCTTTTCTGAGTAAACAATGAATAGTATGTGAATAGTACCGATTACTAGATTTGTACAATTAAGTTGACTACTGAAAAGACATTTTGTCTTTCTGTAACTAAAATAAATGTAATTCTATATATAAAATAAGAGTGACTTCATGAGCCATTTATATTATAACTGTGTATATATATATATATATATATATATATATTATATGATCAATATTTTCTGTTAGCTCTCTCAAAAAAATATTTTTTTGGGAAATATGGGAGAAAATAGTCTACTATTATATATTTTTAAAAATGCATTACATAAATATTCATTGTATTTATTTTTATAAATTGTTTTTTTATAAACAAGATAATTTTTTCAATGACATCAAAATAATACATAATTTTGAGGAGATAAATATAGTCTTAAAGGCTTAATATTTATATTAATTTAATTGTTAAATTATATTCCTTTTGTTTCCTGGTGTATTCATTCATGTTTCAGAGGGTTCATGATAACATGGAGTCACTGTATAAATAACTGAAGTGTATAAATGATGAATATGATGAAGTTCATTCCTCCTCTGAGATCTGCTTCAGCAGGAATCTAGAAATGAAAATCATCCTCGTTAAACACATCACCGAGGGAATTTAAAGCGCTTCTCCTGGATTCACTCAACACTCACCGTTTTCGACTCGTCTTTGGATCACTTCTTCTTCGGGAGTTTGAGACCAGCTCAGCGTCACATTGGTGATTCCTCTCACAGCCAGCGCTGACGTCAACTGTAGTGAACACTCGTTAATATCATATTAATGCATCAGAACAGGAGTAGAGACTCACATCACACTCTCACCTCTTCAAGCACTTGATCCGTCACTGTCGGGTCGATCAGATTAGCGCTGGAGTTAAACGCTAGCTTCATGACCGATCGTTTTATATAATCTAAAGAAACACAAACATTCAAGGTGATTATTGACTAAAAATTCGAATTAAGGTATATGTACCGAGAGACTTTTAATATGCTAAAAGTTAGTTTAACAGACACTAGTTGCGTCTGATGCTGGAGTGGCTGAGAAGTGTGTATTTGTACAGTTCGAGAGCGGCCACTAGAGGCCAAATAATGCCATGGAGGTTTGTTTGGTTTTTTTTGACATGTGAGTCTGCACACTGCAGAGAGCGGGACACTTCAGATGCGGATTTAAAACAGATAATGAAACCGTACGTGTAGTTTATATACTTTGCCTTAGTTTATATCCAGCTGGTCGCTTTTATATTCGTCATGCAGAGAAGATGCATATTTAAAGCTAGTGACCTGAAAAAGCAAAAGCTTTTGTTGCCGACAGAAACAAATCAGATAAACATGCAATTTCGGTTATTTTTTATCATCAATACATATTTTGATATTTTCAGAACAGTCATTGTGGCAAATTCGTGTCACAAACTTTAATATGAGCAAAATCTACTATATATGCAGATTCTTGTTGGGATTACCATTTTGCTAAATGGTAAATGTGACCATGACATTGATGATGATATTCCTGCACCTTATAAATCTTCAATTTCCATTTTTGTTGCGTTTAAAAAAAAATATGTAACGTCCCGGTTGCGTATAGAGCTGGTAAGTCCCGCCCATCCGTAAAACTTCAAGTGGACTTCAAGTCAATGCAAGTGAATGAGAGAAAATAATTATTTTCTGATCCCGTTTGAATTGTGCCATGAATGTGACATATGTTGTCTGTGAATTTTTAATATAATTTCTAATGTAACGAGTTTGACAGTATATTGTATGATTCTTTGGCTAGCAGTTGTGGAATAGACATAACGAGAAAGACTACACGTCGCCGCGTAACACAATTTCCCTCCACAAATCACGGTTTTCACCACGCTCAACTAGTTTGTCTTCCCCCTAAAAGAAGGCGGTGAAGTGCACCAAAGACACAGGCATGTTTAGCGGGATCCGTGTGCTAGTGGGGGTGATGTATATCAAACACGTCGAAAGAGTTGTAGTCCACAAAGTGCTCTCACACAAAGTCTAACCGTATGAAAATTCTACCCGCTAAATTGTAGCATTCTTTACACGAAACATTATATAAAAAAATCACAGACAACATATGTAACATTCATTGCACAATTCAAACGGGATTTGAAAATAATTATTTTCTCTCATTTACTTGCATTGACGGTTTTTCAACCTAGAGGTCCAGCGGCGTTAGCGGAAGGGGCGGGGCTTACCAGCTCTATGCAGAAGGAGGGAACGGAGGATCTATTCAACGTCGACTGAATGGGGATCACGGAAGGGAGCCAATCGTCTTCAAGTACTATTGAACAGCGCAGTCTCATCCCAAGACGCCATATAACTGACGTCTTGGGACGTGTTTTGACCATACGTCAAAATTCGCCTTTTTAGGGTACCCTTAAAGGGTTAGTTCACCCAAAAATGAAAATTCTGTCAGTATTTACTCACCCTCATGTTGTTCCAACCCCGTAAGACCTTCGTTCATCTTCGCAACACAAATTAAGATATTTAAGGTATTAAGATCGCTCCTGCATACTAGTCCATAGGCTTCTTGAGGGAATGACTCTTGCTGGCATCGAAACGTCATCAAAGACATAGTTAAAATAGTCCAAGTGTATTATTTTATTTATATATATTTTTTTTTTTCTCAATGTGATTTAGTAGCATGCTGGGATGTTTTTTTCATTTATTCTTTTTTTTCTCTCTCTGTAAGCGAGTATATTAAGCTTTTATTTAGCAGTGGGTGATCATTTTGGGTTTTTTTTTTTTTTTTTTTGTGTGTGTGTCTTTGTTTTTCCTTTCTTGTAAGTTGTACTTGACACTGTTTTGATTCTCGAATTGTTATCACTTTATTTTGATATGTCGCTGAAAAAACCAATAAACAAATATTTAAAAAAAAAATAGTCCAAGTGACTACAGTGGCTCAATCTTAACTTTATCAAACGACGAGAACACTTTTTGTGCGCAAAAACAAACAAAAATAAAGACTTTATTTCAACTATTCACTTCCTTCTCCATGAGCCTGTAGTCAGTTAACGTAGTGTGATTGCGTAAAGCTACGTCACACGAAGGCTCACTATTGGCCGACGCTGGTCATGTGTGTGTGATGCGTGTGACGTACAATAACAGAAGCTTACGCTATTAAACTAGTAACCTGACTCGCGCAGAGGGAGAAATAAACCAATAGTTGAAATAAAGTCGTTATTTTTGTTGTTTTTGCGCACAAAAAGTGTTCTCGTCGTTTGATAAAGTTAAGATTGAGCCCCTGTAGTCACTTGGACTATTTTAACGATGTCTTTAATGACTTTTCGAGGCCAGCAAGAGTCAGTCCCTCAAGAAGCCTATGGACTAGTATGCAGGAGCGATCTTAATATCTTAAATATCTTAATTTGTGTTGCGAAGATGAACGAAGGTCTTACGGGGTTGGAACAACATGAGGGTGAGTAATTTTAATTTTTGGGTGAACTAACCCAAACTAACTAACTAACTAACTAACTAACCCACTCACCTATCTCATAAACTTCCACCTCACACACCGCCAGAGTGTCCCACCACGTACGAATCGTCACGTAGCGTCCCTCCAGAGTACCGCAAGAGTAGGTGATGGTAAAGGCTGCTGGATCCCTTGAGATCACGGTACATCTACAGGACCCCACACACACAACCAATCAATATTACTACTGATCTATTCCTTCACACTAGTTACCTCTGTAAATGTTTCCATTTTTTTTTTTTAACAATGTTTCCTTTAAGAAATTTAAGGTTATAAATATTTAGTTTTTGTTCAATTGTTTCCAAAATCCCATTCAGCATCGGTGAAAAACAACTACGTCTGCTGATGTTCTTAAGTGTGCATACAATGGACACTTTACTATCCCATGAGGCCATGGGGGGATTTATGAATGGCAGTGGAGTGACGCAATTGACTCTGGTAAGTCACATGTAGGGTTCGGTATCGTTTGAATTTGAACGATTCTGATTCCGATTGCGAGTCCTTGTTTCGATTCCGGTTCCTAACGATTCTCGATTCCGATTCTTTTAAGAGGCAGGGTCAAAAAAGTTTAGCTAACCTTGCTAACCAACGGCCTTTCTGAAAGAAATAATCCTTTCTGAAGGAAATACTCCTTCTGTAAAAATACTCCTTTTGTCACAAATTTTGCATTTTGCAGAGATTTCGTTATTTTTAGAAAAGTGAAGCCACACTTTGGATCGCCGACGTAAGCTACTCATGTTCGACTCGCGTGGTTATGCCAACACTTCCGGTAGACGCTTCTTCGTTGGTGTTGTTCAGCGGTTTCTTCTTCCGCTCTGCGGACTGTGAATATCGAAACTAGGAATCGAAATTTTAACTTTTGATGGATTCCGGGAAAAACGAAAAGTTAGTCTCGGTTCCAATTGATACTCGATTCTCGATACCCAACCCTAGTCACATGATAATGACATCATGGTGGATTTAGGACTACATTAATACACACATTCTTTAGGACTTGCAATGTACCTACTCATGAAAGTACGCTATTTTGGAAACGTAAAATTTAAAGACTTACACGTGAGTCACTGAATCATTCATTCAAACCAATTTTTTTGAAGTTGTAAAGTTACTCATACTGTAAAAAATGATCGTGATTTTAACAGTAAAAGACTGTAAAAATGCTATAGTGAAAAACTGTTAATTGGTTAACAAAAACTTTCCTTACTATATACGGTAAATAACTGTGATAGATCTTACGGTAAATTTCATGTAATTTTACTGTAAAATACTGTTAAATTTACAGTTTTTAAAGTGAAAATGAACGACTCATCGTATAATTTACAGTGAAAAAACGTGAATTGACATTCCCACAATATCCTGCGTGACACTTTTTGTTGAAATAACTTGTTTTTTTCATAGTTTTTCTAATCGGTTATGTACATTAGGGTTTTATGTGACATTTAATGTTGTTAAATTAAAGTTTAATGCCTTTTTAAAATTCCATGATGGTGTTTAATGTTTGAGTGAATGACACTGTGCCGCTTCTATATGTTAATATTAAGTTTCTTGAGAAAGAGCTACATGTGATGAGTTTCCGTATATCATGTGACTCTCATTACTGCTGTGATTGATGGATGTCAGGTATAAAACAGATATTGACACTTCAAATGGTCGAGAATTTAACAGTATATCAGATAAATAAATATGGGTTATTACCGTAAATTTAAAAAAATTACCTGTAAAACCTTATTACCGTAAATTCTTACTATACGGTACATTTCTGGCAACCACAGCTGCCGGTATTTTACCGTAAACTAAACACATTTTTTTTTTTACAGTGCAGCACATTGATGCATCAGCAACCAATCAGCTGCATTATGTAGATGCTACCAAATGAGTCAGACAGCGCCATCTAGAGTTTCATGCCATAACTTGGTATTTAGTAGAATGTCTAAAGTAAACCATCAAAATAAAGTGTTACATCTGAAGCGCCTCACTTGGGATGTCCATAGGTCGGCAGAGAGTTTCCAAACAAAACATCGGTTAATCTCATTAATCCTGGATAGCTGTCATCTCTGTAAGTGACGACCACGATGATTGGTACATGCGCTGATTGGAGATCCAGCCTCCACCACGGGTAATACTCCCAATTGGTTACGGCACAAGTGCTAGAAGTTGTAGAGAAGTCCTTCCCGCCATCGATGGCATAGTCCGCGGACTTAGAGCCGCTTGTCGTCGACTGCGTGGCGGTTCCTCTTCGTGCCAGATTCTCTGAAAAAAGGCAAATTAACTTGACGTGGAAACTTTCAATTTGTGAAAACCTCAATTTTGCCCAAAACTAGACAGTTGCTGTGAAAAGTTGCTTTACCTTTAGCACAATCTGCCTGTTCCTGAACAGAAAACAGCCCTGCATGTGCAAAAGACAGACTATTATATAATAACAACAAACAATCAGATGTAAAGACGCAAATGAGCACCCCATATGACTTTGGATTTGTTTTGTAAAGCAGTGAATGAGCAATGAATCATGCACTGATGGACACAAGTCAAAGTACATTATGCAAAGTAGACCTACAACAAACTGAAATACTTCATGGGTGTACATAATGTGTTTTTTTATTATTCTAATACAAATAAATAAATGTATTTATAAAAATTATTGAATGAGTACATTTTAATAAGCCTATAGTTTCATATATTCAGGAACACCATACAAATCTGATGATTTTAGTATGGAAAATGGAAGTCTTTATTCTTCAAAATATCGTCTTTTGTTTTCAACATAATGACTTTTTAAGGCCTGTTCACCCCAAGAATCGTTGTGAAAGTGAGTCCAAAGATATGGTTTCTATGTGTCGTTATAGTGGTGCGGACTCTGCTGTTATTTTATATATTCCAACTGTTTTTTTAAAGAAAACTATCGTCGTTATCGTTATAATCATCGTCCTGGTGTAAACTGGTCTTCTTTTACTGTTATTAATGAAAGTCTTACCCAATAATATCAGCCAGCTCACAACGATCTCCATCATCTCACAGAGAAGTCCTTGTTCTATATTGATCTGTAATGTTGGGACAAAAGACAAAAATGTGAAATATGACAAAAATGAATGTCCCGAAGCCTCGAGGAACATTGCTGTAAAATCTCAGTCTCGCAGTTTCCTGATCTGGAAGTGTATCACATGTCAGTCAAGTCAACTCTTTCATTGATTTACATTTAGACCACATGGAACAACAAGTATGAGAAAACAAAATTTCTATATTGTATATTTACTTAAGGTAATTTAATTTTTAAATCTGGCTCAACAGTTTGTTATTATTAATAAAGGCATGCTGATTTTTTGTGTTTATTACAGTTTTTTAATCAGTCAATGATATCTGCAGTCATATTTGTTTTGATAAAAAATGAAGCAAACTAACCTGTCCTGTCGTGTCCTGTCCGTCCGCCGATGATGGAGTGGTTTTACAGTCAGTTTGACGTCTGTGGATGATTCCCGAAGGACACTGATGTACTTTCTCTCGTGTGACGTCACGAGGCAGGGAAATCTGGGCCGGGAGTCGGATTGAGAGTTTCTGTTCTGAGAGAAATCCATAACGATTGCGGATCCTAAATCAAATGAAACTTATTGTAAATATATATTCTTGTTCATAGTTGTGATTTTTTTTAAAATAGGTCTATATATTGGAATAAAACTAAATGTTACCAATATTTAAATGAATTTGTGAGTTTTGCATGTGACATCGTTTAGGAAACTTTGCAAAGCTTTAACATATTTGTTCTATTTGCATGTGCATAAATGAGTCATGTGATTTGTCGTGTGTGTTGAGACGCTGTGAAGTGAGCATATTAGTTACCCTTGTACACTACATTAGTCAGAATATAACTGTAAAATCGAATTTGTTAGACTTACCTAGACTTAGCATGCAAACCAATTGCCTTAAAAACCAAATAAAGTGAAATAGGAATAGCATGTTGTACTGACAAATGCTTAAGCCTAGTTCACACTACATGATTTTAAAACATCGGGCTTTTAAAACATTGCTATCAGTGAAATCAGGAGTGTTCAAGTTGTTTAGCTGTTCACACCACACAACACAACGTCATTGATCCACAACAGGAGGTAACTCACTACACGAGTTGACAACGCACTACATAGAGATACAACCACGATCGGATGATAAGAGCAAATCATTTGTGACTCAATGAGAGCTGTTTCAGTACATAGTATGGTCTAAATCCTGAAAATAATCAAATAAATAACGAGTTGTCACCCAACGATTCTATCTTGTCTACAAACCACGTTTTGTCACAAAAAAACACGTAATAAATAAATAAATAAATATTGCGCTAATACCCAGCGAAGAAGAGAACACAACACGTGAATATGGACATCAGACAGAAACTAGTGCTGCACACTGTTTGCGCGACGATCTGCTCTGAGGGAAAAAATGCAAAAAAAATAAATAAAAACTAAGATTTACCTGGTGTCCTCAACCTATGCGTTGCTATGATTGGCTGTACTCATGACATCACTGAGGTTAAGTCGCGCGACGGCTCTGGATATCTAGCATGCTAGATATTTTTCTGGGCTCGGCGAGCGTTTTCGCTGCGTTGTTGGCTTTTTCATACTAACAGATTGGCAAGCGTTCATCGTCCGCTAATCCCCCGAGATTTGCACGCAATAACACCCTGACCCGTCGGCGAGCTCAACGATTTGCAAATATAAAAATAGCTGGGTTTTATAAACCAAATTTGGGTAAAATATGGACAAAAACAACCGTTGGGTTAAAATTCTCAATAAGAAATATAACCCAATGGCTGGGTTTGTCAGGAGGCATGGCTGGACCTCTCAGAGACACCCCCCCCCCCCCACACACACACACATTCTTTCCATTTAACTCATAAGTCATTCCCAAAATGTGTATGAAATATTCATGTGTGTATGCATGTTTCCCACCTCACATTCGCTTAGTTCTGACTTTCTAGTTGTGTTCGTTGAACTCTAAACGCTCATATTCAAGATATTTTTGTATCTTCCAGACATACCTTCCTTGGTATCAAACTAAACCTCTCGGTGTGCCTTAGCTAAATGTATATAGTAGTTTTCGATAGAATGTCTCATGCTATGTTTACCATCCTTTTAAATAGATATGACTAATCATAAACCAAACCATGCAAATAAGGCAAAAAAACTGTCTCCCGCTCAAAGTTTGCTGAGTGTTATTGGTCAGTTCACCTTAAAGGACGATGACGGCGGTCTTGTTGTCTTTGGCTCTTTGTGTATCTTAGTCTTTTCTATTTGTTCTGATCAGTCCTATCCTCTGGGGGATACACATTTTAAAATATACAGAAATAACATTTTAATGGGAACGTTCTGAGAACATGTGTCTGTCAGCTGGGGTTACGACTCGGTTCAGTCGACTGAGACTGTTCGCGTTTATGTGTTGAATGAGCAACTGTTTAATATTGCCAGCGGGTTTGCATGAACAAACGCTGATAAATATAGGCTAATTCCTCATTATTAGTTTGTAAGAGTGACTGAGACAGACAGACAGTGGTTTGGTGCTGGGAAATAAATGAAAAACACAGATTGATGATGCCAGACCACTTTTAATATTGTTTTGAAGAGCAGAATAAAACAAAAGTATTTCGTGTCACATCAACATATTACACTAGACACACTATTAGATACCCTGTGTAGATGATAACAGCTGTAATATCAGAGTCTGGTAAAGAAATCTACAATAGTTTCCAACTAATCCAAATAGCTTTATGTTGGTTTAAGAAGTCTTTTTATGTTGGTTTAAGAATCTATTTCAGCAAAAGACGGCTGAATATGCATATATTTCCTCAAAACCATTTATCTAATCAACAATAACGAGCACAGCCACTCAATCCTATGCCAGCATGATACATAAAACACATTATTAAACAGTTGAGCTAATGTCTACTATTAGCAGATTACATCTTTACTCATAAATCTACATCACTGTTCTCTCTTTTTTTACTCTTTTATTTATAATAACGGAAAATCCAAACGGCTAATGAAAGTGGTGATGCATCATATACCATGGCAATATTTATTATATCTAGCTCTCTCAAAATATCTACATTCTTGAGAAATATGGGAGCAAAAAATCGTTTAATTTTAGTGTTAAGTACTTATATTTTTGTGATTATTATTATTAAAAAGCTTTTTTCCAATAACATTAAAATACATATTTTTAGGGAGAGAAAACATTCATCTTTATAATTAGCATATTTAATATTATTTATTATACAAATCTAAATATGTTTGGGGGAAATATAAGAGAATGTGTTTTTCTATAAGATCAAAATACATTATATTAGTGTGAGAAAAAGCTTGCTTTCCTTTTTTTTCCTGGTGTATTCATTCATGTTTCAGAGGGTTCATGATAACATGTAGTCACTGTATGAATAACTGAAGTGTATAAATGATGAATATGATGAAGCTCATTCCTCCTCTGAGATCTGCTTTAGCAGGAATCTAGAAATGAAAATCATCCTCGTTAAACACATCACTGAGGGAATTTAAAGCGCTTCTCCTGGATTCACTCAACACTCACCGTTTTCGACTCGTCGTTGGATCACTTCTTCTTCAGGAGTTTGAGACCAGCTCAGTGTCACATTGGTGATTCCTCTCAGAGCCAGCGCTGACGTCAACTGTAGTGAACACTCGTTAATATCATGTTAATACATCAGAACAGGAGTAGAGACTCACATCACACTCTCACCTCTTTAAGCACTTGATCCGCCACTGTCGGGTCGATCAGATTAGCGCTGGATTTAAACGCTAGCCTCATGACCGATCGTTTTCTATAATCTAAAGAAACTTTCAAAAAACACCATCAAACACACAGTATTAAGAATCATGGGTGTGAAAACTTTTGAAACTATTTTTTGTGTCTAAAAATCTTTTATGTAAAATATCTTATTCAGGACAGCACTAAATAAAAAACAACATGCATTTTGTATGATTTTGTTGAAATAAAAAATTGTGCAGATTCTGTAAGGGGGGTGTAAACTTTTGCACACGACCATAAAGACATTTCTAATGTTTCTCGAACACTGACACGGCTGTATTATTGATGATCACCTGATTCGTACACTTCCACCTCGCACACCGGGAGGTAGATCATCCTTCCAGGAAGGAGGACGTTTATGAACCGACCATCCCGATCACCGCAGGAGTACGTGACGCCGCTAGTTAGCGGATCAACTGAGATCACGGTACATCTGCAGGATCACACATGCAAATTCACCCAATCTTTTACTTTACATGATTTACATTAATGAAACGAACTATAACGTGTAAAAGTGCACCTTTGCAAATGCAAATGGCGGGAAGTAATTTGCTGCATCTAGAAAGCACTATAACAAACTCAAAATGTCGTTTACGGTTACTTGAATCGCTCAAACCATGAGGAGTTTTTATCGTGTACCAAAAGCTGCTGTTCATGAGGGCAAGAAATTGACCAAAAAACTCTGAAAAAACGGCTTGCAAGCCTACGTCTGCGGTCAGGAGGATCCGAATGGGGAAATGCCAGTGTGTAACTTAGTGATCACTTCGTCAAAGGTGAGTTAATACAACTTAAGTGACAACGCAGTCTCATCCCAAAAAGTCATATAACTGACGTTTTGGGACGTCTTTTGACCATACGTCAATATTCGCCTTTTTAGGGCCCCCTTATAAGTCGGTAGATGAGGTTATGGGATCCTAACTCTACCCCAGACCTAAACCGTTAAAGGTAAAGCGTCATTTGTATGACGGCCCGGGATCGCCATCTACCGACGTTTAAGGGGGCCCTAAAAAGGCGGATATTGACGTATGGTCAAAATACGTCCCAAGACGTCAGTAATATGACTTTTTGGGATGAGAATGTGTTGTGACTGTTTGTGTAACATTTCCGAACTTTGTAAAGTCAAAGTATGTCTGCAAGATATCTGCCGCCTCGATGGCAGGAAAATATTCATTCAGTTGAAAAATCGTAAGGATCACGTACGTTTGATTTTTTTGTTTATTTCTTTCTCTTGTAATGGCGTGTAAAGTAGTACAGTACGGACTTTCCTCCATCTCGTCCATTGCGCTCTTCGCTCCCTGCCCTCCATCTGAATTCTGCGCGTCATCATAATCACGTGACTGAAACCCAGCTATTCGCAATTTCAATCTGTACAATTTTAAGCGTAATGGAAACGCAGCTACTAATATTGATGGAAGCGATAAAAATAGAGCAAATTACCTTTTGAAAGTAACTCAAACAATTGTGTCGATTCCATCGTTACACAGTAGGTGGCAACAAGCAACTGTTAACAAAATGTATATTTCCATTGAATTCATTCCCCAGGTGGGAGGTTTAAAGACTTACATTACTCGCGACTGACCTGGGATTGTCGTTTCCGTTGTTCTGCAGAGAGTCTCCGAAGTGGATTTCAACATCGTTCCATCTATCGAGACAGCAGTCCTGTCTGTAAGTGACGACCACGATGTTCACTCGATGTGACGCCTGGAGATCCAGCCTCCACCACGGGTTTTCCTCGAAACTGGTTACGGCACAAGATCCAGACGATGCGGAGAAATCCTTCTCACCGTCAATGGCGAGGTCCGCTGACTTACCAAAGTGTGTCGTTGACTGAGTGGCAGTTCCTCTTGGAGACAGATTGTCTAGTAAAAGCCAATTAATTTGATGTGGAGAGAGGAAATTTCATTAAAAAATTTCTATAAGTTCCAGGATCTTAAGGTCCAAATGATGTGCAAGTACACCTATAACTATAAAATGGGTCAAATTTTTGTAGACACGTCTAAATCTGACAAAACTCATTTGTAAAAAAAAAACGGTTACATGCAGTGTTGGGTAAGTTACTCTAAAAAAGTAATTAATTACTAGCAGTGTTGTAGTACTCGAGACTCGGACTCGTCTCGGACTCGGTCTCGAGACCATATTTTAATGGTCTTGGTCTTGTCATGGACTCGTGTGCATTTGGACTCGGAATTGACTCGTACTCGAACATTTTTTTTTTTAGGACTCGGAATTATTCCCGAGTCCACTCGAGTTCAATTCAAAATATTTTTCATGATTATTAATGTATGTTAATAAAATATTTCTTTAAATTGATTGACACGCCCAGTGATTGGTGATTTTCTAGTGCGCAACTGCGCATGACAAATTGTAATAAAATTACTTTTAACACCACCTACTATGTGGCCTTTTTACCCTAAACTGATTTATTAAACTCTAAGTAAATTCAGTAAAAAAAAAAAAAAAAAAAGGATTTCTCTAAGTAAATAAAAGTAAATTAGGAAATCAACCCTCACTGGTCTCGGACTCGACTCGGACTCGACTCTCTCTGGTCTCGGACTCGACTCTCTATGGACTCGGTCTTGACTCGGACTCGACTCTCTCTGGTCTCGGTGTCGACTCGGACTCGAGTGAGGTGGTCTCGACTACAACACTGATTACTAGTAACTAATTACCTCTTCAACAGTGTAATTAGATTACTGTACTAATTACTCTCTCTAAAAAGTATTTAATTACTTTCAAAATCCCATATCAATCTCAACCAGCTGAATAATACAAGGATAGACATGAATCTGTTTTAATTCTTTCAAATAAATACTATAAAATTGCATGAATTATCCTTAAACAGACCAAGGTGGAGAAGGTTACATTATAAAAACATACTTTTTAGCATCAGACAATACATTTTGATGTTAAACCCACTATTGTTTTATGTCTGATCACATTTCACACTTATTTCATACATATTTTACAATAATTCATACGAATTGCTGTCGTAATATTTAGACACCTCATAAAATGCATACGAATCGCTGTGAGATCGGATTGATCTATACACAGTGTTTACCTCAATTACATCAGAAGTAACTGTAATTAAATTACAGATAAATGAAGAGTAATCCCTTACTTTACATTTTCAAGGAAAAAGTAATTAAATTACAGTAACTAATTACTTAGTAATTAGTTACACCCAACACTGGTTACATGTATATAGGTACTGTTACATGTTCCAAAACAGAGTAAAAAGTTGCTCTACCTTTAGCGCCAGCTGTCTGCTCCTGAACACACGACAGCCCTGTGCAGATCAATAAAATAAACAGTCGGATGTAAACAGGCAAATGAACATCCAAATGAATGTAGATTTGTTTTGTAAATCAGCAATGAATCATGCTCTGATGAACAGAAGTCAAACAGAAATACTTGATGAATGTAAACTTGACTTTCTCAATTATAAAAATAAAATTAACAAGCTGATTGAATTACACTGTAAAAGATATTTTCAAGATTTGTCATCACAACATATTTTCTTTTGTCAAATCAACTTTATAATAATTTATCTAGTTGAGATAACTTATTATTTTGAGTTTCTGATGGTTAAATTAATCTACTTTATTGTATTAACTCACTATTTCCAGTTTAATCAACTTAAAATTTTAAGGCAACCAGGTTACTTACTTTTTTAAGTTAAACCAACAATATTTTTTTACAGTGTAGTAATCACAACATTTTTTCTTTTGTCAAATCAACTTAAATAATTTATTTAGTTCAGATAAAATATTATTTTGAGTTTCTGATGGTTAAATTAATCTCCTTCATTGCATTAACTCACTTTTTCTAGTTCAATGAACTTAAAATTTTAAGGCAACCAGGTTACTTACTTTTTTAAGTTAAACCATCAATATTTTTTTACAGTGTAGTTTTTTAACAGTATCACCATACAAATCTGATGATCTCTGAGTTGCGTTGTTTTTACTCTTAAAGAATAAATCCCATCATGCTTTTCACTTTTTTAACTTTAGTTTAATGTTGCTGTCTGACCTTAAAGGGATACTCCGCTTTTCTTGGGAAATAGGCTCATTTTACCACTCCCCCAGAGTTAAACAGTTGAGTTTTACCGTTTTCAAATGTATTTTGGGGATCTTTGGATATTTAGAAGAAAATCAGTAACCACATACCGTAGTTTCTGGTCTCATTGACTTCCATAGTATATCCTACTATGGATGTCAGTGACACCAGAAACTGTATACCCTGGTTCTTCTAAATATCCGAAAATCGGCTGAATACATTTGAAAACGGTAAAACTCAACTGTTTAACTCTGGGCCTATTTCCCCCCAAAAAAGTGGAGTATCCCTTTAAAAAACAGATCTGCGATGTTACATAGCTCAAGATCCACTGCAAAGGGAGATATGTTATTTAACAGAATCCACTTTCCAAGACACACAACGGACGACTCGTTTGGGCTTCAACAGGATCTTATGAAGTCACAACCTTAGTGTAGACTGTGTTGTTGCTATCAAAGAGTTTATACACCTCGTGTCCAAAACATGAACCTCAGAGTTGGTCAAATTTATTTTAAACACTGTTCCTGAACATTATAACCCCAACGTTCATCTGTATGCTGCACATTTTACGAAGAACAGCTTCCATAACCCATAAATACTTTCGTTACAGTACTTGAGTACACTTTTACATTATTTCTACTTTCTTGACTACAATTCAATTGTGGTACTTTTACTTTTATTTAAGTTGAATAAAAATAAAGTATTCAACTTTACCACATTTCTTTTTCACCAAAAGCATAATTTCTTTGATCGGACCTCTCAATGACCTTGCCTTTCTTAAAAAAAAAAGGTACTTTTCAAACACAATCGCTCTTGGCAACACGTACTAGTATGTTTGCACAACACTTTATGAGATTAATATGTTTTGGCCCACAATCCCTATACATGTCAGTCGAGTTTGAAATATCTTCTGTGGTTGCTATGTGTTTTTTGAACAATCACCCAGAAAACATAATCAAGACTTAGTAAAAAGGGCATAATAGGACCCATTTAAGTTCATTAACTACAACGATAACTATCAGCGAGCGCCCAAACCAGCGCATAATATCATTCTGTTTAATATAAGCACGTCAGTTCTGTGTCTGCCACTTTAAAGGGATAGTTCACTTCGAAATTCATTTTTGATGTGTTTTATCTTACCTCAAGGGCATCCAAGATGTAGGTGTCTTTGTTTCCACAGTATTTTCAATTTTGACATTTTTCAGTCAAACCGTTGTTGTCTATCAGTCATACACTGGAGGCTAAGGGGGTCCGCCAAAGAGCAGCACAGAGAAGTCCAAATTAAACATGATTTAATGACTCGTAAATGTAAGAACACACTGATGGCCTAAGACACGAAACGAGCGGTTTGTGTGAGAAAACCAACAGTATTTATATCGTTTTACCTCTTGTGATCACAGTGATCTGAATCAGTTGTTCAATGTCCAACGGAACCGAACTGAATCAGTTGTTCAATGTCCAACTGAACCAAACTGAATCAGTTGTTCAATGTCCAACTGAACCAAACTGAATCAGTTGTTCAATGTCCAACTGAACCGAACTGAATCAGTTGTTCAATGTCCAACTGAACCAAACTGAATCAGTTGTTCAATGTCCAACGGAACCGAACTGAATCAGTTGTTCAATGTCCAACTGAACCGAACTGAATCAGTTGTTCAATGTCCAACTGAACCAAACTGAATCAGTTGTTCAATGTCCAACTGAACCGAACTGAATCAGTTCAATGTTACGCCGGAAGTGATCGCTTGCGTGTGACGTCACTCAATATTTACACGGAGATTTCGGAAGTTTTACCTTTTACTAAACATATTTAGATTTACCGAAATCGTTTTCCATTGTGGTTTCCCGTATATCTAAATATGTTTAGTGAAAGGTAAAGCTTCAGAAATCTCTGTATAAACAAAGAGTGACGTCGGCGCGCAAGCGATCACTTCCAGACCGAAGCGCCCGTGCCGTCAGATCATTTTGTCATGGCTATCATTACAAGTGGTAAAAACGATATAAATACTGTTCGTTTTGTCACACAAACCTCTCGTTTCGTGTAATTTACGAGTCATTAAATCATGTTTAATCTGGACTTCTCTGTGCTGCTCTTTGGTGGACCCCCTTAGCCTCCAGTGTATGACTGATAGACAACAACGGTTTGAGTGAAAAATGTCAAAATTGAAAATACTGTGGAAACAAAGACACCTACATCTTGGATGCCCTTGAGGTAAGATAAAACATATCAAAAATTAATATCAAAGTGAACTATCCCTTTAAAGCAGGATGGATTCTGATTGGCTGTCGCTGTTTTTAATATTCATCAGTTAGAACAGTGATATCGTTCCTCTGTGCTGCTATCGTTATAGTTGTGGTGCGGACTCTGCTATTCTTTATATTGAAAACGATTTTTATTGTAACTATTGTTATAGTTATTGTGAGCCGGTCTTCGTTTAGCTACTGTTATTAATAATAGTCTTACGTTACCCAATAATATCAGCCAGCACTCGATGATCCCCATCCTCTCACGGAGACGTCCGTGTATTGCTCTGTAATCTTGGGACAAAAGGCAGAGATGTGAAAGATGACCACTTACAAACTGTAGTGCGTTACGGATTACAAATATCATGTAACGTAATGTTGTGACTACACTCATTTATCAGATTTGAATAGAATTATTTTGTACAATATTGATATGAAAATATATAGAGAAAGTAAATATGTTTTATTCAACCCAATCTCATGGGAATTTGTACGAATTTTATGAGGTGGCTACACTCTAAAAAATGCTGGGTTGTTTTAACCCAATTTTGGGTCAAATATGGACAAACCCGAAATGTTGGGTTAAAAATGTAATGTAAAAATTTAACCCAACGGCTGGGTTAGTCCATATTTGAAACAACCCAGCATTTTTTAGAGTGTAATTCGTAACAATTCGTATGACCTCACTCGTACGATTTTTGTTAAATCGTACATATTTTACGAATTGGCCAATTCGTACTGTATGAATTCGTACAAATGACCTACTCCTAATCCCGCTACTAAACCTAACCATCACGTGGGTTTAGACAAATCGTACGAATTCGTACGAGTGAGGTCGTATGAATTAGTACGAATTTGCCACTTTTTAATCACTCGTACGAATTCGTACGAATTGGTCGTGAGATAGCGTAGGTTATCTTTATAATCAACAAAGACATCAATCCCAAAACTGGAAGACTTTCCCAACAATGAGCAATGGGCTTTTTCTTTTCTTTTTTAGAAATGTGTCTGATTGACGTGTAATCATTAATAACAAATAACTGTAATATGATTATGTGCATTTAAAAATGTAATTATTCAAATTATTCTTTTTTAAATCTGATCGTATAACCCAGATTATATATAATCAGGCACTGATTATGACCAAGATTAATGTCATGGAGCCAACGTCTGCGGTCATATTTGTTGTTATTAAAAATGAAGCGAACTAACCTGCCCTGTCCTGTCCTGTGGAGTCCGCCCGCTGATGATGGAGTGGTTTTGCAGTCAGTTTAACGTCTGTGGACGATTCCCGAAGGAGACTGATGTACTTTCTCTCGTGTGACGTCACGAGGGCTGAGAGTTTGCGTTCTGATCCAATTGGATCTGGAATTACAATTATATATCCTTCTTTTATAATTATATATTCTGATTTACAATGATATTTTGAAATTAAGAAAAAATAAATGAATTTTGAGTTTTGCTTGTGGAATCGTTTAGTAAAATTTGCAAAGCTTTAACATACTTGTTCTATTTGCATGTGGATAAATGAGTTACGTGACTTGTTTATAGTTTTAACTTCAGCGTCTGAACACAAGAAACAGTAGTCAGAGCTCTAGGAAAGCAGAATATAAACACCAGATTCTCTGAACAAACGCTCTTCCACTACACTCGAACAATTGCTGGGTTATTTCAACCCATATTTGGGTCAAATATGGACTAACCCAAAAATGTAATTTAAAAAAAGTACAGTTTAAAGTTGAAATTACATTTTTTTTTAACCCAACATTTGGGTTAAAACAACCCAGCATTGTTTAGAGAGTAGTATTAATAGATTGTTTGATCAGTTATCTGGTCTTTAATATAAAGTTCTCAAAATGCTACCATATCATAGAGAGTTTTTATTCGGAAACGCTTCAGATGGATGTTTGTCTAGCAGTTTTTAAATGTTACTTGTTTCAGAACGTTCAGAAACTCTGAGGAATTATCAAATGGAACGTTCCCTCAGAATTTGCATAACCAAACATTTTCTTTAACTGGATGTTTTGAATGTTCAGAGAACATTAAGTTTTCATGGAAATGTTCTGAGCACACGTGTCTGTCAGCCGGGGTTACGACTCGGTTTCATGTCTGAGCGATAGGAGATGTTTTGTGTTTATGTGTTGAATGAGCAACTGTTAAATATTAAAACAGTCGTATGCTCCTTTAAGAAATCAGGAATGACCTCATGGAACGATTGCTGAATACATGTTTCCTCAAAACCATTCATCTTATACATCAACAATAAAGACGAGCACAATCGCGTGGCAATTCCTTACAATTCGACGTTTTGGCGAATTAGTGGCTAACTCTTATGAACTCAATCTGGTTTGTATGTTTTTGTACGATCTGCTTGTGGCCCAGGGGTGGTTATGTTTAGGCGTGGTGCCTCACCATCACTTTTTTTTACAATTCACATTGTAAAAATTGCCACCTCGTAAAATAATAAGATCTTTTTTCTTTTTTGGGTTATTCAACCTGATGTCAAGGGAAAAAGTAACACAAGGTGGCAATTTTATATGAATTTATAGAATCTTATTTTTAAGATTTTTATATAAATTTTTATATAATTTTTTTATATATTTTTTATATTAATTTATAAACATTTATACATTTTTTAAAACGATAAAATGATTTTTAAAACGATTTTTATATTCATTTATATAATTTATATAAATTCATGTGAATCGCTTTATCCCAAACACTTCGCCTTACAACATTATAATTTTGACTTATCAATTTTGACTGTCATTTTGTCAATTTCAACTTAGGATAGCATGGTCTTCAGATCTTAAGCAGTCAGTCTACTAATCCTCTACTGACAGTTAGTTGACATGTAGATGCAAAATTACTAGAACGTCTAGAAGTGTTACTGTTAAGGGTTCTTAACGGAAGCATTGATACACCAATAAAGAACCTTTCTTTTTAAGAGTGTATCATGTTAAATACATTTTCTTTCTAAAGATCTCATTGAATACTTGATCTTGGCAGTTTCATTGAACTTCGTCAAATGTCTTGGATTGATTCACAAAGAGGAAGACTTTCTGTGATCAAGTATGTAAAATTTAAAAATGACTAAAGGTTATTCATTAAAAAATACACATATTTATTCACCTTTAGTATAATCGTGTGCATAAAAACAGGCCTAGAGCGATTCTCAGGTCTATTTCTGAAAACATACATAGTCGGTGGTTCCATCAGACTCTATCACGGATGATGAATACAGCTGGAATTTGTTTTGTTTAATTCAGTTCAATTCAACTTTATTTGTTTAGCGCTTTTCACAATATTGTTTTAAAGCAGTTCCCTTTCGAGGGAACTTAACACTGTCGATAAATTCGACACATTGGGGACGCTCCCTAAGAAGTACGAATGAAGCTGTTCCAATTCTGATTGGTGTTGCGTCGTGACGTAACATGTGACGGCATACCCGGAAGTATAAAGGTGACGCTGACACAACACATACCAGCTTTCGCTCTTCAGCAAGCGAAGCGCTCTCTGTGAAACTGTCTGTCTTATTTATTGTTGTTTGTCTGTGACGAGTGAACATTACATTAGTGTGTGTGAACCCCTGCCCTGTATATCTCACGGGCGGGGACACGCATCAGTTGTGTGTGTGTATTTAGGACCGCAGCACACACACACACAGGCAGCGCTCGAGAGGGTCATTTCTCAGAATCATTTCCCTGTTGTTTTGTGTGGATTTGAATGATGTAAATCAGAGCTTGAGTTCGGATCTCGAACAGAAGATCGGATCTGATTTATACTGAGTTTAAAACATTTCACAACATTGCTCTTCGCCAATCCGATCCCAGTGATAGGGAAATGTTTGGTTTGGACTGGTGACAGATAAGATGGAAATAGCCTACTGTAAGGCAACTGCACACAGACACTTGGTTGGGATTTCATTGACAATGATTTTTATACTGTACAAACTGTATATTCTCTTACCCTGCCCATCACAGAAAATGTAATCAATTTAAAAATAAATCAAATCGATTTTAATTACGAGTGGAAAGTAATGTTGATTCAACGTTGCCACATTAACACTGTTTCAATAGTTGCTTGCTGTCTGGGCTGTTATCCTCTCTATCTCACTATTTATTATGTAAATGATGTAAAAACTGTATTATTATGAGATCCTAGTGTAGAAAAAGCGCCACACTGTGGTGGTTTATTATTGAGGCTGTTTATAAAGTAAAGCATGAATGACTCTACAGTCTTTCTGTGATTTGAATATCCACAATCACAAATCACACGCAGAGCTTGAGACCAGTGTTCAGGTTAAACATTATATTTCATATTTTCTTTCTCCATAAAGGTAATATTTATGTGGGATTTACCTATTTAAATAAATATATATTTTAAAGAAATCTAAGTGAATGCAAATTCGGGTAACAGAAAAGGGATGATGGTTTTTTGCTATGTGGAAAGAGAAACACCTGATGATTGGTTTGAGCTTGTGTGTGTGTTTCCCTCTGCTGGAGGACCCTATGCACAACAAATAATACACAGAACGAGCGATGTGTAATGCATGACATATCAGACATTGCTCTTTGTAGGCCAATATCTCAAATGCAGTCTATTCAGTTTGAAATTACAATCCTATTTTTTTTATGAAATATAACTGGGAACATTTTATTTTATGCATTGTAATCAGTTGCATTCAGTGGTGTTCTGAAACCGGAAGAAAAAAATCCTGACAAATTTTAAAATATAAATAGTTTTCATATATATATAGAGAGAGAGAGAGAGATGTAACACTTTATAATAAATGCACACTTTTAGATAAGCATAACTATATAATGTGTTTGTTTATTAATTGTATTTTCATACTTTATTAGTGATCATTTTTTTGTTTCTAAATGAAGCATTATTTACAAACCAGTTATTTAGGAGTTTTCAGTTGTTCATAAGATAACAGAAAGTGTAAGTAAATTAACTATTTCTATGTTCTGTATTGCTGTTTCCTTTTTATATTCAGAAGATAACTGAGACTTTAAATCTACTTGGTAAATGCTTTGCAAGGCATAACTAGTCCTCACTGAATAGTTAAGTGACCACTATATGCTTTATAACTATTAATTATGAATCATAGTAGAAATACATGTTATCCCTTTCACGCATAGTGGCCACTACAGTGGACAGCTATTAAAAAGCCTTTTTTTTTTTTTTTTTTTTGAAAATGCATGATTTTTTTAATGGCAAAGTTGTACATCGACCTCTAGGTGGACTCTTGTGCATCATCCTATACATCGCCACCCAGTGGCAAACCCTTGTATGTAGATTTTTTTTTTTTTTTAAATAAAAAAAATAAAAAAAGATTTTTTTTTCCTCAAAACCAAGATGGCTGACAGTCAGCCAAAAAATGCCAAGTTCTTCAGGGATATCTGTCAGATCCTTCAATTCTAGGAAACTCGTAAAAAAAATGTTGCAACATCAATTAACATCTAAAGAGTCAAGTCATTGTTGAGTATTGATTTTAGATTGTGAGGATTTATTGGACGTCATGCATCATAGCTATATTTCAGCAACTATTACTGTGACTGTTGTTCTTGATTAAAGTCCCGCTCAGGAGGTTTCAGAGATGTTAATAAAATGAATGACTCTTACTATCTTGTCCATTCACATTTCCTCAATGAGTAAAAACCCAGAGGGAACTGTTTGTTGGGGGGATTTTTCGCATTGATTTTTTAAAAAATTTAATTCATTTTAAGATTGTTGCTAATTTATAAAACATCATCTGAATGATAATGAATCACTAATTATTGACTATGTTAGTGAAACTATAGACACACTAATAATAATCTGCAACAAACTGACGTCTCGTGACGTGGAATCACTGACAACACAAACATCAAGACGGCTGTCGAACTATTTACATACACAAAGGAGCATCTATTCAACATATGATTTGATTAGTAAAGTAGATCTAAAAAATAATCTGAGAAATACCATCCTATCAAGTGACATCAACCCTTCAAATGTTGGGAATCAGTAAAACACTGAAGACTACTAGAGTTATAATGCTGAAAATACAGCTTTCATATCAGGAATAATCTAGAAATGTACAATATATCCATATAGAAAACTTATATTTTAAATTGTAATTTCAGTTTCACTTTATTTTGATGGTCCCTTTAACACATTCTGTTTCTGTCTTACATGTCTGCTCTGATTAGAGTATTTAATATTCTACAATATTATTGATGTGTCTTACTTAAGGTGGACGTTGACGCAATTTTCTTCTAGAAACAAACTGTTGTATTTTCATGTTATCACTGTAAATCAGCTTTGATACACTTTGTACTGTAAAAAGCGCTATATAAATAAAGGTGACTTGACTTGACTGGAGTATTTGTAGACTGGTTGTCACAATCTTCATCTGTCCCATCACAGTCCTCATCTTCACTACTACTTCCCAGCATCCTCCTTGGCTCCAAGTTCCTTGTTGTGCGCTTTATACACCCAAGACCATGCAAAGTTCTTAAATAATGTTAACTAATGAACCTGATTGTAAAGTGTTACCAACAAGGTGACCATAAATAGTGTTTGCTTGAAGACGGGAGAGACAGAGTTGGTCATGTGATGCGCATTTAAACATCAAGTTTTATGGAGGGATTATTGGGTCAGATTGAAAACTTGAAAAAATCTCAAAGAAATCTAAAAGTCGAAAATGAATTTTGTGTTTCGGATTGGGGATTTAGCCATTTAGGTTTGATGATTTGAGGACTGTTTGCATCACTCTACGCTTGATTTATAGCGTTGAAATTTCTTGCCAAAAAAATCTAAATATTCTAGATTAGTTGTTGTTCATGCTTGCCAATGATGAAGCCATATTTTAACCAGTAATGAAGTTTTGTAACATTTTTCCTTCAGTCTTCAGTGTCACGTGATCCTTCAGAAATTTGAATATTCTAATATAATGATTTGATGCGAAAGAAAGAAACATTTGTGATTGCATTTTCCATTTACAAATAACGTTGTATTTTTCGGGATTCTTTGAACAGAAAGTTTAAAAGAACAGTATTTATTTGACCGCATCCTTTGTGACATTAGTATAAATGTATCTTAAGGTCTGTTGCCTTGACCCAGACTTTTTTTGTGACCTTAAATTAGTTTTAGAATTAAATTGGACATAAATAGGTTAAGCAAAACAAATGTGTTTATGTCTGAGAACCTTTTAAACACATACAAACCTGAAATGACATATACTGTGATCGGCTTCAGTATTTTCTCCCTTATTTTCCTGTAAACAAACACGATTGTCCCGCATTTTTCTTTTCTGAAGTTGGCAATCCTAATGCCAGGATTAAGGTCCAGATGGCTTATTTGAAGCTTATTTGTTTGTGTAAACTTAAAGGCATTTGTACACAGCAGAAAACACCCTGAACATCTGTGCTGAACACAATGATCATGACTTTTTTGCCTTTCGAAGTCTTTTTTTGAAACTTTTTTTTTTTGTGTGTGTGTGTGATTAACTAAGACGTGTAACTATATTCTCTGTATTCAAAATAATGGAGATGGAAAGGAGGAGAGGCAAGATGTTCTTGATATGCAAATTTAAATGGGTTGTCCTCCATAAAACATAAAACTAACACTCTCCATCCCTAAAAGAAAGACCAACGCATTTGATCAACCATGAAGAAGCTCTTCAAGTGCCTGTGGATCTTACTGGGTAAAGTACAACATTCATGATCTGCTATTTTACTAGGATGTGGATTTGTAGTTTAGTTTACACTCATTTGTATTTACTACGGATTCATAGTTGTTAGACATTCCAACATAAAGTAAAGTTTTGGCATTGGTCTCAAATATTCTAGATCAGTGGTTTCATACATTGAACCTTTTGTATAATGAAGTCATTTTTTTAAACCCATAGTTTTATCATGGTTTGCATTATTTCATTGTTCCTCAGTGTTTACATTATACTGTTCTGTAAGATTTGTCATGTTTTTTACATTTTTGACCCCCCCCCCCCCTTGCTGATAATTTACTCACCCCCATGTCATCCAAAATATCCACGAGAGTCACGAATGTGCATCACAGAACGGAGCAAGGCGAGCATTTGAGCTTATAAAACTTAAACTTTGTTTTTTTATTATTATTTTTTTTTTATGAGTGATCTTGTTATGATTCCCTAGTGTTTCTGCGGGAAGTGCTTGAAGTTATGCATTTAGGTGTATTCCTATTATGCGTGTATGTCTTTTTAGTATCGTTTTTATGCCGCTTGCTAGGATTGTGTCTTTATTACATGCGAGAATATAAAATTATCTCAGAGAAAAAAAAATGTTTGAGAGAAAAGGTTATCACATTGGAAAAAAAAGCATTTCATGAGAGAGCTAAATTATTTGAGAGAAAAAGTACCATACCAATTCATACCAATAGCAAAAAATAATAAGAAGAACATAAAAAATGTATAAATTAGACATTTTTACAATTATTTCTGAGAAAAAAAAAATCTCTCTCAAAATACTTTGAAAAAATTTAATATATATATATTTTTTCTATCTTTAAAAAAAAAAAAAAGTGTTCCTCTCAAAATGATGCAATTTCTTGAGATGGTTCTCACTGCAGAACATGAAATCCACAGGGAGGAGTCGGATCCAGATCCAACTCCTCCCACCTTACACACACCTAAACCTACCAAACTCCGCCCCTAATCCCTAAACCCAACCCTAATCCTACCCAACTCCACCCCTTGGATCTTGATCCGACTCCTCCCCGTGGATCTCATGTACTGCATTGAGGTGCTACTGAATTTCTTCCTCTCGAGTCAGGATTTTGCTTTCAGTGTGAAAATTGTGTAATGGCCACGTTCCTATTGGCCAGTCGCCAGTTCCTCTCCCTCTCCCGTTTTCCATGGTCTTCAGTCTTCAGCTCTTCAACTTCTTCTCTTCCCCACACCGGAAGAACCACGGAGAACGTGCGACACACACGCGATTTCCTTACTCAGCAACATAAGAGAACCTTATATGCAAATATTCATTTTATCGAGCTTTCAGACTGTTTAGTTTTCCTTTATTAAATACATTATATTCATTTGATTGACTCCGTCTGCTGCTCACACTACGAGGTTCCTTAAATGTTCGGTCAAAATTTTCAATACTTAAATAGCAGTGGCGGCTCCTACAAAATCTCTCAGGGGGGGGGGCAAATATTTGGATGATTGAAAAGGACAAGGCCCACCCATGCAATGGATAAATTAACGTCTTAAGCATGTAAAGTCAACTTCACTTTAATATTAATGACTAATAAAGTGACTTAACACCAATAAATCTTCTTGTTTCTATACTCACTATTATTACACTTATTTTATCACATTACTCACTTAAAGAGATAGTTCACCCAAAAATGATAATTACTCAACCTCATGTTGTCAGACCTTCGTTCATCTTCGGAACACAAATTATTTTTGATTAAATCGAGAGCTGGATCAGTCCTCCATACACAGCAAATTCTGGGTTTTGGAATAAACTCCCTGTTAGTTAAAATCAACTCAATCTGAGTGTACATGTGAGACCATCAAATAGACTCCAGTGCAGAGTTAAAATAACTCTGCTCTTGGAGTTGAATTAACACTTTTTCAGAGTTAAAATGTAACTCTTTATGGAGTTAAAATACTAATCCTACGGAGAGTAAATGTAAGTCTATAAAAATAATTATATGAACTCAATACCAGTGTTAAAAAGTAACACTTAAAAAAAAAATTGAGTTTAACACTTCTTAGAGTTAACATTTATTCAACACAATATAATGTTTTGTGTGGAAATTACTACACTGGACACCATATTCTTGATTTACTGCCTTTATTTCAGCAAATCCATTTGATTTGAGGAGTAACCTTCAACCGGTTTTCTGCAGGACAGTCGTATCTGAAGATCACAAAAACAGTATGAGGCATAATCTAGCACCATTCATTGAGAATGCAAAAATATATTAGCTGAAAATCACGCACATCGTGGGTCACCACGTAGCCTACCCAGACAGCAAACTGACATTGAATCAATGTGGAAACGACGTCTCTCATGACATTGAAACAACGTTGATTTTGCTCATCGAATTAACGTTGAACCAACGTCAGACGCGGCATTCTTCAAAGCTAAATGAAAATCGAAAATTGGTTTGCTTTCATAACGTTGAAACAACGCGTTGATTTCAAGTTGATTTTCCGTTAGTTTTGAAAGAATGACGCGTCTGACGTTGGTTCAACGTTGTTTCGATGTCATATTTCCACGTTGATTCAATGTCAGTTTGCTATCTGGGTAACGTTATAGCTATTACAATTCAAATAATTGCAGGCCTACACAGCACAACTAACTTATTTTCCAGGGTAACGTTAGACACTGCAATTGTGTTACCACGTATGCCTGTAATGTATTGATGCATCAATTTCACGGTAAAACACTCATTTTCAGAAACACGGTGAATGGAAAGACGGTTAGCTAATGTTAACTCGTTTACATCGACAAACCCCCACGCAAATAGCCATTTCAAAATTTGAAACAAGTAAACAAACGTTCAACAGCAAGTTTGTCATAGTCGTTGACGTTAGTAAACAGTCTAACTAGCCTATAACGTAGCAGCTACGCGATGACCAAACGTGTTTGTCAGAAAATATAGAACATTTTTAAATAGTTTTATATACTCTTTTACCTACCTCACGACGAGGCACATAAGTCCATTATTCCTTTGTCCAGCTGCAGGGTCGTGTCGTGGCGCACTTCTCAAAAATAACTCCAGGTGTAACGTTAGCGTTAAAACCAAAACACACTCCTGAACGCCAATGAATGAACTCCAAAATACAACACAGCCCGGGAGTATCCAATAACACAAAGTGTAGTTAGAGTTAAAAAAAAATAACTTTTTTGCTAACTCATGATTTTTCAACTCCTGAAATTTGCTGTGTAAGTTAGGCTTCTAAAGGACTGTGTTCGCCATGACATTGTTCAAATCAAGACTTGTTCAGACTTGTTTAAATCAATTTAATAAAGATAATAAAGTAGTGTTTCATTTTTTATTGTTGTTGTTTAAATTCAAAATTGTTTTAAAATATTATTTTTCACTTAATCTTATGTTTGTTCCCACCAATCGCTGCACAAGTTAAGGATGCGTATGATGATGTAAGCACGTTAGTGCGAGCCCTCCCGGAACCCATAGAGAATGCATTGCAGTGCCTGCAGTTCGAAAAAAAATAAAATATTTGAATGCAAGTCTATGGGAACACTCTGGGCGATTCTCAGCCAGAGTGAAATCGCCCAAAAAGAGGCGGTACTCCACAGAACGTGACATGACGCTGATTGGACTATATCCAGTGACGGCTAGGGTAACTCTCTGGTTGAATGAGATTGCGAATGTGATTCACACTTTGGTGGTGCGTCGCCCAATCGCCCTAATGAAGAAACCGCCCCTGTTAAATAGTATTTTTATAGAACAGGAAAGTTATTTATTTAGGTTTGATGAAGACTGGACGATCAGTTTTGCTGGAAAAAGCAGATTATTCGATAATAAATTGACCCCATGACAGTTTATCCTTGGACTCCGATCTATCGTAGACAATTGAAATATTAATATTTAATTATAATTCGTTGTGATTGATTATTGATATATACACTTACCTAAAGGATTCCTGTTCAATTTCTCTCATTAATGCAATGATCTAATCAGCCAATCACATGGCAGTTGCTTCAATGCATTTCGGGGTGTGGTCCTGGTCAAGACAATCTCCTGAACGCCAAACTGAATGTCAGAATGGGAAAAAAAAGGGTCATTTAAGCAATTTTGAGCATGGCATGGTTGTTGGCGTCTGAGTATTTCACAATCTGCTCAGTTACTGGGATTTTCACGCACAACCATTTCTAGGGTTTACAAAGAATGGAGTGAAAAGGGAAAAACATCCAGTATGCGGCAGTCCTGTGGGCCAAAATGCCTTGTTAATGCTCGAGGTAAGAGGAGAATGGGCTGACTGATTCAAGCTGATAGAAGAGACACTTTGACTGAAATAACCACTCGTTACAACCGAGGTATGCAGACAACACACACAACCTTGAGGCGGATGGGCTACAACAGCAGAAGACCCCACCGGGTACCACTCATCTCCACTACAAATAGGAAAAAGAGGCCACAATCTGCAAGAGCTCACCAAAATTGGACAGTTGAAGACTGGAGAAATGTTGCCTGGTCTGATGAGTCTCGATTTCTGTTGAGACATTCAGATGGTAGAGTCGTAAACAGAATGAGAACATGGATCATCATGCCTTGTTCCCACTGGTCAGGCTGGTGGTGGTGGTGTAATGGTGTGGGGGATGTTTTCTTGGCACAATTTAGGCCCCTTAGTGCCAATTGGGCATCGTTTAAATGCCACGGCCTACCTGAGCATTGTTTCTGACCATGTCCATCCCTTTATGGCCACCATGTCCCCTTTCTCTGATGGCTACTTCCAGCAGGATAATGCACCATGAATCATTTCAAATTGGTTTCTTGAACATGTCAATGAGTTGACTGTACTAAAATGGCCGCCACAGTCACCAGATCTCAACCCAATAGAGCATCTTTGGGATGTGGTGGAACGGGAGCTTCGTGCATCCCACAAATCTCCATCAACTGCAAGATGCTATCCTATCAATATGGGCCAACATTTCTAAAGAATGCTTTCAGCACCTTGTTGAATCAATGCCACGTAGAATTAAGGCAGTTCTGAAGGCGAAAGGGGGTCAAACACAGTTTTAGTGTGTGTTCCTAATAATCCTTTAGGTGAGTGTACAATTGATCTAATTTTGCCTGCCTGTATGAAGAACTGACTATAATTCGTTGTATTCAGTTGTCCATATAGACCGTTCGTTGCAAACTTATTCCATTTACAGGTAATTTGAATCTATTTATGCGATTACTGGACATATGACCAGTTATTAAAAGTATATCCCCTTTATTTGAGCTAAGAATCTCTACAATGCTCAAGAAACATATGATTATCATCAATGCTGAAAACAGTTGTGCTTCTTCAGATTTTTTTGATTCCATTATCATTCGTTTTTATTTTGAGTTATTTACAATTTCAAAGTAAATCAACAAATCTCAAGTTCAAGTTACTTTATTTGTATCCGAAGGTAGATTTTAGAGTCACATATGGAAAAACAAAGAGAAAACACATCACACATTTCAGAAAAGTTTCAGAATGTGATTCAACAAATCCTGGTTCTCTGATATTCACTTGAATATTGATTCCACAGGGTTTGTATTGATTGTGGAAAAAGCAAATGGACAAGAAGGTAAGAACCACTCTTTTTTTAAAAAAAATTACCTTTGTTTTTTTTTCTGTTTGACAAATGTTGCCTTTGCCTTTGAAAAACTTTTCCAGAGAATGCAGCACTTTGGGGTGAAACTACTCAGTCGTCAATTTATCCAGGCTTTAACACTGAACTTGCGCTAGATGGTTTGATTGACACCTTCACTCACACTAACTCAGAGACCGACCCGTGGTGGAGAGTGGATCTACTGAAGGTATACAGCGTGAACAGAGTGACCATTACTAACAGAAACACCTTTCCTTCGAGGATAGACGGAGCTGTGATTCACGTCGGGATCTTCCCTGACATTTACAGCAACACCATGTGAGTCTTCCTTTGACTGTGTTGATGAATGTGGCTGTAGATGAACAGAAACTGATAACAGATTATCTCTCTAGATGTGCTGTAATTTCCAGTCTTGCGGCCAGCGCTACGGCCACTATCTCATGCGGCGGGATGGTGGGACGTTACATGGTTGTTCATATTCCTGGAAATGACAAGATTCTTAGTCTTGCTGAAGTTGGAGTCTATGGGGATTTGGCAGGTAATGTTTGTATAGCATATTTCAACATCGAGAGTAATAAACCATTTTTATTCCACAGCTCTCTGAAATTCTTGAACCTGATTGGTCAGCCAAGACATAACCCGAGTTTAGAATAACACCATTTAAAAGAATGGTGTTAGGTAACAATGTTATTTTTTCAGTAACAGGGTAACCAATTACTTTTCCCGTCATTACATGCCGTTGACGTTACTGGACGCTAAATGCGGTGCGTTTTACGGGCGTTAGTTTGGTTTGAAATGTGCTGGGGACAGAGACGCATTCAGAAGTGCTGGTACAAACTAGTCAAACTGTAGATCCATCAATCCGCAAATGTTGTTTGAGTTCTTTAATGGTCTGGTGGTGGATCTTTTGCCAAACATGTCAGAGGTTATGGGTTGTAAAGCCTAGTTTATTTTTTTCTCTCATCAAAACAGTTTTTGATCATTTTTCTAGGAAATCGGGCAGTAAGAGGAGCCGCTACACAGTCGTCAACATCTGGGGACTGGTTTGCTGAAAAGGCCATTGACAGTAATCGAGGTCTCCAGCAGTTGTACACGGGATGCTCCTCAACCCTTAATCAGACTAACCCGTGGTGGAGGCTGGATCTGCGTGACGTGTACCGAGTTAGTAAAGTGGTCGTCACTAACAGACGAGACTGCTGTACAGAACAAATAAACGGAGCAGAGATTCGCATCGGGAACTCTTTGGAGAACAACGGCAGCAACAATCCCATGTGAGACTCTTGAGGTTGAAAGAACATGAGAGCTTGAGTACAAATGAGAATTTGAATAATTGACAGTATCTTGATCTCCTTCATCGGTTCCTCTCTCTGTCTGTAGATGTGCTGTTATTCCTGCTATTCCAGCAGGCGAGTCCTACAACTACTCATGTGGTGGGATGGAGGGACGTTATGTGAATCTGATCGTTCCTGGAGACATGAAGACACTCTCTCTCTGTGAGCTGGAGGTTTATGGAGAAGGTACACACTCATATTGCTTTATAAAATCAGATAATAATAATAATGTCTTCACATGGTCCTATATTTTTGTAAACAAGACACAGTGAGGAACAGGGAAATGTTTTAAGAAAAGTCAATGTTTAGGTTCCAATATTTCTAATGTTTCAATTTATAATTGAATTCAAAGTTTTATGTATTTACATGTGTGACTGTGTTTGTTTAGGTCCCTGTTTAAAAGGGTCATTTGTAAAAATGCAGTTTAACTCCGGCAATGATCTGACTGACCCTTCAATGAGAGAAAATGTTCTGAAACAGGTGAGGGAAAGAAACCAATTCAACCTTTAAATGGTTTACAGACATTATTCCATATCACGATTAGAACAAAGCACAAACTTACTATTCACAATCCTCAGCTGGATGTGTTGTTCCTCGAAATGAAACTAAACCAGCATTTCTGAGGTAAATTTTCCATGATTATTGTTACGATAGTATTATGCGTCATAAGACAATGTAAAGTAGATGATTCTTATGAATTCTTATGCTATTCTTTGAATAGCACGCGCTCTCCGTTGGCGTGTTCACACTAGTAGATAACACACTCACAACACCGCTCTTCCATCCCAACAACCTTTGATGTTTTGGGTGGCAGTGGTTTCCAGCAAAATGTTGAATATTCTGTTGCTTCCTGCTATCTCTCAGGACACAGAACATTTAATATACATCCCAAAAAGATGAAGTATCAAAACTAGTTCCCCTCGGAGACGTTGGCAGTTTGGAAACTACAGACAAGTATCTCTCCTTGGGTTTTAAAACAGTTGAAAGGGGTTACACAATACAGTTTGCTCACCGCCCTTAATCCTTACAACTTAATCACATACGAAACAATTTTTTTTAAACAGACATCAAGAATCAGCCTGTTTATCTCAACAATGGTGACAATTATAAAGCATTTTGCAGCATATTCTGGATGCCACCAATTAAATCTCATTCATGGCTCCCATCATGCATTGCCATAAGGTAAATTTAACTCTAAAAATTATGCTCTCAATGAGCTCAGTGATTCAGAACAACTATTGATTATGTTAAAACACAATCAAAACCAACAGATCACATTTCTGTTTGTTCATCTGGCTGTTATAACTCATGTACAGCAGCCGAACAAAAATCTTAAGTTAATGATTTAAGGGTCAAGAGCCTAACTAAAGCAAACACTGATCTCCACAATGGTAACAAACCAATTACGATTTTTTCCTTCAGTGATTCTGCTTGTTAACATCAGGTGTCTTCGATAATGCTCGATTATCACTTAATTATTCACTTAATTATCTCATTAACTTTAGCACTGCTTCAGTGTTCATTTAACACTATCTGAGTGTGGACTCATATAAACACTTTAGAGTGTTAATTTAACACTGGGGATTTTGCTGTGGCCAATCCCCAGAGGGAAATATTGGTAAGAACATGCGCTGAGTGCTTTGTGCCCTTTCTAAAATCCCTGTGTTTGTTAAGCGCAAAATGATCAGGAGGGGAGGAACGTTTGAGTCTATCGTCACATTCTGATCTAATCATTTTATTATGAATGTTATTTTCAGTTGGGATCTGCTCTTGCTGATAGAGGACTCACAGATGTGACACTGCGATGGACTCAAACTCCTGAACGGGTGATCCAGAAGGGGAACGATGATAAACGTGAGTCTGTTCTCTCGACTGTACAATAACATATAGAATAAGCTGCACAAATGGAAATGATTATAAAATTATAGTAATGCGTAATGAGCAAAACAAATTTTCATTTACAGGTCCTTGCGAGAAAATCCCCTTGAAATCAACAGTCTTCAACTCTCTAAATTCACATTCATATTGATCTGAATCTAAATAGACAAGATTAAATTTCTTCATAATTACGTGTTTTCAGTGTAAAGACTGTTAAAACCCCCTTTGGTCAATAATTGTGTCCCTTAAAACTCATATTTAATGGCAAAATGACACATTTTTTATGCCTTAAAATATCTTGAATGTAACTTGACACCCTTGCCTCATTTAGTAAACGTGGTTCTATGAATATGCAAATGAGCCCCGCCTCCACTCACTCACTCAGAGATCCACTGGTTAACGATCACACGTTGATCTGATTGGTCACAAGGTCATTTGTGATGTCAGAAACACCAGCAATTTTGAGACTGTCTTTGGTTCACTGCAGTTTTAAGGAGGAAATACACAACAATGCTGTCGATATAATTTACACATGGTTTGTCTTGAAACATATTAAAAACACCATATAGACATAACATTAAAAGCTTCATTTTCACTGCAGGGGGACGTTAAATCACTCCTGCCTTTCCGTTTCTGTTGATTCAAACCTTTAAGAACATAAAGCATTAAAAAATATATAGTAATAAACATAACATTTTATAAAAGTGACAGTCGTAAACTTGACATTCTGTGCCTAAGTTTCCTCTGGTGTTTCTGTTAGTCTCTTATGTTGATTGTTTTTCTCTGTTTTCTTTAGCCTTGTGTTTCTTTCAGTTTTTTGTCAGTTTTACTTAATGTTTTAAGTTGCTTGTACTGTTTCTGAGTTCCTTCGTTAATAAAATGAAGACTGCTGCATTTACATTCGTTCCTCCTCATTATTGCATCCCATTTGTGACAAATCTCAACTATGTATTATAAGTTTAATACTTTTTTTTAATTAAATTTCCTGCTGTTTCATTTTGTGCATATTTGGAAATGTTCCCGTGGAGCTAAAATGATGATGGAGAACAGCGCATGTGTGACGAATAACTGTTGTTTTAATTTTTTTGTTCATTTTATCCCTGATTTTTATGAGTGAGAAACGTGGTGGAATACTATGGAGTTAATATTGTGTCACAATTAAACAGAAAAATCCAGCATTTTGCAAAGAAATTTGATCTGCTTTGCAAAGGAAAACTCGACTCGGAAACAAACAGAAAGCAATGTACATGAGAAGGTAATACATGACATGAAGAAATGAGTCTTCCTGGCAGAACTTGTGCTGGTCCTTCTATTTGTTCTTGTCTAAATTTGTAGTTTGTTAATGAAGCCACACTGCATCTGGATCCAGCCTCATCGCTATTTCTACCGCACCACGTCACACCACGCAAGTGCTGAAGAATGTGTTAAAGGGACCATCAAAATAAAGCGAAACCAAAATATTTTGAAATATTACCATTTAAAATATCCATTTATTTTCTATATGAATATATTGTAAAATGTAGCCTAATTTATTCCTGATATGAAAGCTGTATTTTCAGCATTATAACTCCAGTCTTCAGTGTTTTACTGGTTCCAAACTTTTGAAGGGTTGATGTCACTTGATAGGATAGTATTTCTCAGATTATTTTTTAGATCTACTTTACTAATCAAATCGTATGTTGAATAGATGCTCCTTTGTGTATGTAAATAGTTTGACAGCCAACTTGATGTTTGTGTTGTCAGGCAGGTTCTTAGCAGATGGTCATCTTCTTCCCCCAGTGGGGGAATACAGTAACTTTCCACTGTAAACTGATGTTTTCCAATGAGAGTTCAGGGCTGTTGTCTGTATCCCAACTCTCAACTCACGTAACCACATGTTGGGTAAAGGTCTTTGTTCTAGGAACATTTAATGGTTTGCATTGATTATCTGTAAATTGATTATGGAATTGTAATAATACATTTACCTGACATAATAAATTGTTATATTTGTTATTCTAACAGACTATTTTCATTAAGAGTTAAAAGGAATAGTCAAACATTAACATATTTTTAATGATGCACAGATATCATTGATAAAGGAGTCAGATGAAACGAGTTAACATAAAATAAAATGTGTTGGATTTAATTAAAAAAATCACTTTGCCATGGGAAAGACGGAATACGCATGAAACCTTCACCTCAAATCGAATTCCGCCATTGGATGGATTTGGTAGGTCTTACACAAGAAAGTAAGAATCGTTCATTTTATTATCTATGATTGATGAGGTTTTTCAAACATTGTGTCATTCATTTACGTCAAATAATTTCTGTAAACACCAATTCTCTGCTAGATTGCAAAATCCTGTATATTTTCCTAAATATATCTATGTTAGATCAATTGTAAACAATTTCACGTTTAATTTTATTTGTTTTGATGTTTAATGAAAATGTCAACTGGACCTTCTGGTTAAACGTCCAACTTCTCACTGGTTACATATGAAGGATTGTTCAATCACTTAGTGCACTTAATGTATAATATAGGAAAAAAATACATAATTGCTGTGTCCCAATTCGCATACTATCCGTCCTCAATAGTCTGTCCTCAAAAAAAAAACAAAAAAACACTGCAACCGGCCCAGAAATAGAAACTGAACTGCAGGTTGCCCTAATACAAAGTAAATTTAGTCACGCAACACTGATGTTGAACATTAAAACTTTGAAAACAAAGTATAATTTGCACAGTTTGACGTTATAAGCGATCGTTAGATTTAATCGGCGCGAATTAATGCAATGCTTTTTTCCCTTAGTTGGTCAGAACAAAAGTGGATGTTTCTTACTTATTTTCCTGTGAACATTATGTTGGTCATAGAACTGATATTTGTCTAATACTGGCTCCACCTGCGAGCGAAGGACATTTACCATAAGTCGTTCCAGGCCCTTGAAGACATGGAAGTTAATGCAATGGGTCTATAATCGTTGTCCTCCTGAAGACATGCCTTTTTTGGGACTGGAAAGATATAGTAGACTTTTTCCAAATCTAAGGTACAACATGCTTATCAATAGAGAGTTGGAACAACTGATCCATACCGGAGACAATTCCTCTGCAAATATCTTTAAAAGAAAAGTGGACATATTATCTGGCCCCGTTGCTTTTTTCAAGTGCATTGATTTAAAAACCTTCGTTACCGCATGTGGATCTATAAAAATCCTGTCCTTCACATTACAGTTTACATTATCCAAATCATCACGTAGTCCCTATTTTTATCAGATTCAAAACACTGATCTGTCTTAAAATGGAAGTTGATGTAATTTTTTTCTAGAAACAAACTTTGTTGTATTATTTGTACTATCACTTTAAGCAAAACCAAACGAACAGTTCTCGAATATCAGCACGTTGGCAAATGTTAGTATTGCCTACAACAGTACTTTTTTTTTCTTTCTTTTTTTGCTCTGGATCTTTTAGGAATAATTTTCATTGGTGAAACAGTACAGCCATCGCTTGTATCCGGGCGGGCAGCATAAATGTTTAATTACTAAATGAATCTGCGTTTTTGAACAGCTATGAATGCTGTGCAAACTTATATTCAAACTCACAGTACATGCTTTTAAAAGGGTCATGAACTGAGAAATCAAATTTTCCTTGAGCTTTTGACATCTAAGAGGTCATCATATTATGAGAATATCCTGCAAGTTTCAGAACTGAAAACGTCCTTGTTAGTCCAATAAAAGCTTTTATTGACACCAGCCCCGCAAATGACTCGTTTTTAAAAGTGGGAAACTATTACGTCAACGGGGTTAAAACACCACCCCCGCAGAAGAAGATCAACATACTTCAACACGGCCGGTTTAGCCCCGCCCACCGATTCGCGCGCGCATAGCTAAAGCCTACCTTGTGATGACAAACCGGATCGAGCTACCGAGGACTACAAAATATTGTGCAGTGCCTGGTTGTGGAAGTAGACAGTCGCTGCATGAGCTTCCTCTGGATTCCAATAGGACTGCAAAACTTTATTTTTAATGCCGTTCCAGCTGATGAGGTAAAACCGTCTGTTCGCTTCATTCATTGAGGAGGATTGTAAACAAGACTGGATTTGCGGACGGTGCTGTGCCGTCTGGATCTGACAGGAATTGTGCAACACACGGACTCTGGGTCGAACATTTATGGGCAAATTATTCCGGTTCGCCATTTTACAACATTGGAGTTTTCAAAACTTCCCACGTACACCGACGAGGTGAGTTCAAACTCATTATAATGCAAAACGGTTATCCACTCACTGCAGTGGGCGTTTACTTCCAGGTCTTTAGTGCAGACGCCAATTATAAATCGAGTGTTTCTGATTCTGAGCTGGGCTGAAAACTAGGGTAGAAAATAGCTTATTACTTACTCATTTTGATGTTTTTGAATGCAAAAACCAAGCGAACGTCATAATTTCATCTCAGACAACAATATAATAAAATTTAAAAAGCCAGTTCATGACCCGCCCTTTAACATTAAATAAATCATTGTCACACTTTGTATGTATCTAAATAGAAACAGTTGCATATCTCTTTCACGGCTGGTTAGGACAAAAAGTCAGATTAATATAGAAAAGAGACCATTAAACCTTTTAGCACTTCAGTAGCATGTATTTTGTTGTTTTGTTCATTCATCATTTTATTACATTAACATTTAATCTGACTGACTTCAAGCTAAGTAGCTTAAATAATAGGCTGGTTGAGAGGCTGATCCCCTTTCAAAAAGTAAAGAAAAAGGGGTAGTCAGTGGACAGACACCGAGTGAAAGATATTTTTATTATATGTTATGTTTTTTCCTTAATCCATTTCAGTTTTTTTTAATGGAAATGAAATACCACGTTTTAATGCAAGGTAAGGCAAATTTATTATAGAACATTTCATACACAATGATAATCCAAAGTGATTGACATAGAAATGTCACAGAGAAACCAGAGGAAACTTAGGCACAGAACGTCTAGGATACAACTGTAGCTTTTATAAAATGTTATATTTATTACTATATGTGTTTTTAATGCTATATGTTGACATTATACAATGATTTCTGGTTCTTAAAAGTTTGAATCAACAGAAATGGTAAGGCTGGAGTGATTTAAAGAAAGAAAATGAAGCTTTTAATGTTATGTCTATATGGTGTTTTTAATATGCTTTAAGACACACCATGTGTAAATTATATCGACAGCATTGTGGTGTATTTCTGATTAAAACTGCAGTGAACCAAAGACAGTCTCAAAAACATGGGTATGAAATCGCTATATTATATTGATGTATATTATATTGATGAATATCATTTCATATTGATATTCATCAATATGAATATGAGTTGATGACTGTTGATTTCAAAGGAATTTTCTGTTCTCACAAGGACCTGTAAATGAAAATAGTTTTGCTCATTACGCATCACAATGATTTTATAATCATTACCATTTGTGCAGCTTATTTCATATGTTATTTTACAGTCGAGAGAACAGACTCACGTTTATTATCGTTCCCCTTCTGGATCACCCGTTCAGGAGTTTGAGTCCATCGCAGTTTCACATCTGTGAGTCCTCTATCAGCAAGAGCAGATCCCAACTGAAAATAACATTCATAATAAAATGATTAGATCAGAATGTGAAACTCAAACATTTCTCCCCGAAAAGCACAGTATGTCAATGTGCAAACTTTCAATCGAAGTAGATTGGCCTCTCTAGCGAGATTCCTATTGGTCAGTCATGACCTAGGTCTCCGTTCCCTCCCTCAGGGAACGAGGGTTACCATATGTAAACAAGATGTTTTCCCATAGCACTGTCAGCGCAGCACTGAGAGTCAATATATGGAAAGATTACATGAATATTAAAGGTTCTTATTGGAATAATCAATGCCAATAAATAAACATTTTATGTTTACTATAAAATGCAGCAAAAATTAAATGACTTGAGAACAATTTTGCCTGATCTATGCTTCTCACAGTAATCATAAAGTTTGAATTGGTTTCTTTCTCTCACCTGTTTCAGAACATTTTCTCTCATTGAAGGGTCAGTCAAATCATTGATGGAGTTAAACTGCATTTTTACTAATGACCTTTTTAAACAGGGACCTAAACAAACACAGTCATACATGTAAATACATACAACTTTGAATTCAATTGACAATGAAATATTATAAATATTGGAACCTACATATTGGCATTTATTAAAGCATTTCCCTGTTCCTCACTGTGTCTTGTTGACAAAAATTTATGACCACGTGGAGACATTATTATTATCTGATATTATAAACCGAGTGTGTACCTTCTCCATAGACCTTCACCTCACAGAGAGTGAGTGTCTTCATGTCTCCAGGAACGATCAGATTCACATAACGTCCCTCCATCCCACCACATGAGTAGTTGTAGGACTCGCCTGCTGGAATAGCAGGAATAACAGCACATCTACAGACAGAGAGAGAAACCGATCAAGCAGATCAAGATACTGTCAATTATTCAAATCTATATTTGTACTCAAGCTCTCATGTTCTTTTAACCTCAAGAGTCTCACATGGGATTGTTGTTGCCGTTGTTCTCCAAAGAGTTCCCGATGCGAATCTCCGCTCCGTTTATTTGTTCTGCACAGCAGTCTCGTCTGTTCGTGACGACCACATTACTAACTCTGTAAATGTAACGCAGATCCAGCCTCCACCACGGGTTAGTCTGATTAAGGGTTGAGGAGCATCCCGTGTACAACTGCTGGAGACCTCGATCAACAGCCTTTTCAGCAAACCCTTCCCCAGATGTTGATGACTGTGTAGCGGCTCCATCTACTGCCAGATTTTCTAAAAAACAATTATGAAAACAATGAATTTACATTGAGCCACTTCTAAATGTGGTTTTAAATCAGATACATACGACATCCGACCTCCATCTAAACATGCATATCAGATTCCCCTTTGAATTTCAACAAGCTACCACAAGGTGAGGACAACACTTTTATTCACAAAGATGGATTTTTAATGTGGTATTATGAGGCACATTTCGTGCACAGCTTTTAATAGAGGTGGAAACTTTATATGCATCTTTGTAAAGGAAATAAACAAATAAACTTTTGGGGGCCAGGGCGGATCCGACGCTTCTGGGGCCATGGCAGTGCCAGCTAGTAAGAGCAGACATCTTGTCCGCAACACAGGGGTTGAAGCTGCCATCTTCCAGAGACACATGAAGTAGTGTCAGGCTTCAGACTGATCTCATGAAATTGCGTATGTATGACACGCAATTCATATTTCCATTTTTGGCGTGTAACCCCTCCACCGGGTCCTACTAGACCCGCTCCGAGCGAGCCTCTAACCCGGGTCTCCGGCATGAGAGTCGGCGCTCTAACAAGGAGGCTAAAGACTGCAGCCTCTTAGCGTCTGTTGCTAGAGCGCCTATTGAGATTGGAGTGAGTTTACTCGCATAGCAACTACTACCTG